>VDFB02193867.1:384433743-384559975 GCA_007258455.2 Sequoia sempervirens | reverse complement strand
TGATATTGATCATGCTAGTGGAAGGCATTATGCTTCTTTTGGAAAAAAGAAAATAAAAAGAAAAAATAAAAAATAAAAAATCTTATGAGGTATTGCTGCTCTTTCCATTAACATACTTGTTTCCATCTCAGTAAAGATTGGTGTTTTGGCATTGATGGATGTATTTGAGCATGTGATTATTTTGGATCTTGTATTTCTACGTCATTTAAACTCCCGAATTTAGTGCCTCTGATTTCTTCTAGTTGCCTCTGTTTACAGCTAGGAAAGCTTCTAACATCCATTTCATCAGCTTCAACAATCTATTTAAAGAGCCTTCATTCATGTATCCTAGCAGAAAATAGGCGCTCCCATCCTCTTCAAATGCGTCCTCAATTTGTTTTTATGGTCCTTCTCCGTCTCCCTCATAATCTTCATAGTAGAGGAGGCTTCCCTATCATGATAGATGAATTTGAAAGAATAGTAAAAGCTAGAATTTGGACGTATGTATTATTCTTTACAATGTACAAGTGAGAAGTAAAATCTGCTCATTATCTAAGTAGGGTTGGGTAGTAAATAATAAATACTGGCATAAATATATATCTTATTCATGGTGTTTTCCTGCTGAATGACAAATTATTAGACATTTGAGAGTGATTTGATGATATGGTGATTGATAGATGTTATTCTCTCTTCCTAGCTAGATGGTCTGGCCTACAGATAGGGATATAAATGTGATTGAAACAATCTGGATTCAACGACTGAATTAAAATCTTCTTATTTCTTCTAGTATGCGTACATATCTGTTTGTGTAGATTATGTTGATAGGTTATATTGGTATTGTCAAAGGAGGTTGCAACATTAGTGTATATCTTGGAGTCAATGCCTCTTACATTTTTAGGTCAGTAATAACTTCAAAACCAGTAAGAGGCAGTGGATAACTCTGCGCTTAGAAATCCTTTAAGCCATTCATATCATCGTTCTTTATTATTTTTATCTTCCAGTCCCATCATCCTTGCATGTTGACCAATCTCGCTCAACTATCAACTAATGGCAAACATTTTAAATCATAACAACCACACCTTTTGATTTTATGTTCTATAACACGCATTTGGAGGTAGGGCGAGCCCATAACAGCTATCTATAGATTGCCACGAACCAGCCTTATAGGTCTTCTCCATGCAGATATTCTCATTCTTGGTTTTATGACCTGTAGGTCCATATTTAAAGCCGATCAGTCACTAGTCAATTTATCATAAAGAAAAGTGTATTTCTTCTAGAGTCTTGCATCCTCTTGGCGAAGACCCACTATAATAATCATCTCAGTGGCCAAGAATATCTTTTGTTAAGATACGTGGGTGGAGTCTTGCTCTAGATATATAATCAAGACAATAATTCTTGTTTGATGAACGAAATCTTCTCTGGGACTGTGCATTTTTTTTTATACATTATGTTTAGTCATTAAATACAGTGTGTTCTAGAAATACACGCTCCCTGAAGATGATGAGGGTTCAAGGTCGGGTGATCATTACAAATGGGCAATATGTCTGCTTAAAGGTATAAGGATAATTGCATGTACATGACAATTAGTGCAAGAAGGAAGGGATTAACAACAAATTTTACAGCAGAATCAAGTACTAAACTCTCTCACAGTAGTTTTCTTGACTTCTCTGACCCAAGCAGATTGAGGCTATATGGGTGAATAATTAATACTTCAGTTGTGAACTTTTCAGAACCAACCACTAATGATCATAGCGCTATTTTGAATATTAATTAGGATGCTGACTGTCCTTGCCACTAAATGCTTAGGTACTAGAAATCAAGGTTTTCCCTAAATTTGTTGAATGTTGCTTTCACATGGGTTTAAATAAATGTATTTGATAGTGATTTCATCCTGAGAAAGTGTGACAGAGATTTAACACGGGATACATCTAACTTCTTTCTTTTGTAGAGATGCTGGCAACTTCAATGTACAGAGAGTCAAACAACAAAGCTTTTAATGAAGATCTTTAGTAATTTATTTAAGTTGATTGAGTGCATCTTTTACCATAATAAATGTCATAATTACATTATCACATTTATTATGATAGCCAACATTTGAGAATATAAGGAGTTTTTTTTTTTAAGAATTAAAAAAAAAAAAAAACAATTCATTGACTTTTTGAAGTTTAAATTGTCACATTGTTATGGATATTCCAAGACTATGAGGATGCTTTGGAGAAATTTATTCTTTATGAGTGATTTGATTAATACATGTGGATGGATCTAACAAGTGTGGTACTTTTGCAATAAGGTTCACTTAGTAATCCTCCTTTTAATATTATAATCATCCATATCATTTGTCCTTTCATTTGAGACCATGTTATGGTGTGAATTTAGTAATCAAAATCAATTTAATATTATAATCCTCACATTGCTTGCTCGAAAACAAATCAAAAACAAACATTCAACATGATTTTCAAAATTTCAAACTCTTTTGAAGACAAATATCAGACTAAATCCATATGTTATTGCTTTCCCTTGGGAATTATGTCCTTAGAGGTTTCTAAGCATTGGATTATATCTCAATTTTTCTTCTTGAGTAAACAATAGGAAAACCCTTGCCTTAAGTTCATTAAATTTCCACATAAACTATCTTGTGGGGTTTAAAGAAATTGAGACATTGGACATCTTAGTTTGAAACTTTAATCAAAGATATTGTTTTTGGTAAAATAAAGCCATTAAGCAAAGCTAAGCAAAATGAATTTTCATGTGTGATTGGAGACTCACAAATCCAAAAGCAAAAATCATTGAAAATCTGAAAATGAAAGTCCAAATGAAATCAATCCTTGGTTACAAAGGTCTTTAGGAAGCATTTGCATGCTCTTCAATACCTAGATCTAGGCAAACAGAGTGGTCATTTTAGGTTCATCTAGGGATCAAAACATATGAAAAAACTTTTCATCCATCCTCCAAAACAACATCATCTCACAAATCATCTTTTGAAAAACCTTGAAATCATCCTTGAAGTGCTAGGCTTTATGACAAAATCAAGCAAACACCAAAATCATTGAGACCATGTCCTTGAAACATTTATCAAAACACCTTTTGGCTAGGCATGTGTAGATGCATCCTTTTGCATATACTTAGTCAAAATTCTCAAAAATCATCTTGTCTAGCTTAGTGTATGTAGATAAATCCTTCTTCATATACTTAGTGAAACAAATCATCTTGTTTGGGTAGGTGTGGGTAGATGCATCCTTCTCCTCGCACATATCCAAATCATCATCCTTTGAACAAAACTATCCTTTAGATCATTATCAAACATCTTAGGGTCTTTTTGTTCAAAATCAAAATCCAAATTCAAATCAAGATCAAGGACAAAACCTCAAAATCTCAAAATCCTAAATCCTAAAAGCCTAGTATTTCATTCAAGATTTATCAAAAGCCAAAAACATCCATAACATCCATCTTTAAACATCACCATCATATCATCACCACATTTGATCCTAAAAATCATCCTAAAAACTTTCACTTTGGGACATAAAATAGAGATTAATCCAAAGAATCAAGAGATTCATCTCCCATATTCTCAAAGATTGATCCCTGTTTTATGGTTCTAACTAGATCTCAATACAAGAAGAGTATGGAAGCCAACAAAGAAACACCCACTTCAAGTGATCTTAGCCAAACCACTCCTGAAATGAACCCCATTGGGGATGGAAATCTCACAATTAGCCTTCCATCATCATTGCAAAACCCACAAGAAGAAAACAAAGGAGAGGACCTCACTTTTGGAATGTCTCGTGAAGAAATGATAGAATTGCTCCAAAATCCGGACAACCATAGAATCATCAACACCATGATGAGACTTAACCCTTCGTTGTACATGCTTGAACTAGAAAAACAAGGGGCCAAGTTGCCTTTGTATTTTGATGTGAGCACTATAGTAGAGACATCTTTTCCACCAATCTCATCCACCATCCCCATTTCAGCTACACCCCCATCCCAAAATATCATGCAAAACATTCCACAAATCACGACATCGATTGCTCCAACTCAACCAAATGTCAACAAGGGAAACACATTTCTCAATGCTCTTCAATCACATCCCCTTATTAATAATCAAAGTTTGGACGTAACCACCATATTGGAGCAAAACATACCCCAAAAATCATTACACAAAAATGCTCCTCTCACCTTCCATCACAATTCATCATCATCATCTTTTCATGCAACACCTCAAACACCCCTTCTAACAAATTTGCAAGAATAGGGAGATATGTTTGGCCCAACGAGCATATTCGACACCACGACATTTTCACAACAACTCACATTTCCAACTCTTCTGCCATTGCAATTATCATCCGCACCACTCCTTGGTCTAGGGCTTCCTCCCCTACCAAGTATCAATCAAACATACATCCCAACCATCAATCAAAACATTTTTCCAAATGCTCAAAACTTATTGTTGACATCACAACAACAAACAACAAACACACAAGAAATGGCAACATCATCAAACACCCCCACAACATTGCAAAGCATGGTCTCTCAAGGGCCAATCACATCAATGACGCCACTTACCACATCAACAACACCATCCACCAATCATGTAATCAACACGACAACACCATCCACCAACCAAATAATCAACACAACATCACCATCTACCACCATTCCAAACCCACCACCTCCCCCACAACCACCAACATTCACCACATCAAACCAATTCGATGCATCATTGCAAGCTGCTTTCCAAAGAGGCTATCAACAAGTGCAAAAACAAAAAGCCGTGCAACAAGCTGATCAAGTTGCACAAGCTGCAATTCAAGCGCAACAAGCTCAAGCATTATTACAACAACAACAACAAGCCACTACTCAAGTTTCCCAAGTCGCACAAGCATTGCAAGCACAAAGGGTCGCTCAAGCACAAATATTATTGCAGCAACAAGCCACACAAGCGCAAGCCCAAGCACAAGCTCAAGCACAAGCACAACAAGCACAAGCTCAAGCACAACTTCTTGCACAAGCAATGCAAATGCAAGCATATCAGCAAGCACTAAAGCAATACCAAGAGCAGCAAGAAGCAATAGAATTGGCAGCCCAACAACAAGCGTTGTGGGAACAACAACAAGAAAAACAACAAGCATTGTTAGAATAGCAACAAGCGCAACAGCAAGGACAACAACAAGCATTGTTGGAACAACAAGTTCAACAACAAGCATTGTTCATCCAAAAGCAAGTAGAAGCCTACTTCGCCTACCATAACATACCGATACCATTGAACAATGCACCAACCAATCCACCCATCCAAACCACAATCACGATACCTCAAAACACCTTCATTCCACCCCCTGACCAGCAAGATGATGCGATGACACAACTCAAGTTGCTCTCACAACAAGTGCTTGATCTTCAATCAGGGCGAACAACCAAAACGCAGAGCAACTTGTGTCCCTATCCATTTGATAGGAGCTTAGACATGAAACAATTCCCTAAGGGATTTGAGATCCCTAAATTTGACAAATATCGAGGGATGGGAAACCCTAAAGATCACATCAGGGAATTCCAGGTTCATTGTATGGAGGTTGCATATGATGATACTTATCTGATGCGGCTATTCTCTAGGAGCTTGGCAGGAAATGCTATAGAATGGTTCTCTCGCTTACCCTTAGGCATTAGAACATTCCAAGAAATTAGAGATGAATTCATTAGAAACTACGCATGTAACATTACAATGGATGTTAGTCTCGAAGAACTATACGCTCTAAAACAAGGAAAAAATGAATCTTCTGCTTCATTTCTTCAACGATGGTGATCCAAGGCCAATCGGAGCAAGTGGACCATGCCAGAAGAGCAACAAGCCTACACAATCATCACCAACCTTGAAAGTTGCTTGTCATTCCACCTCAAGGTTTAGGGAATCACCACCTATGATCAACTGATCTCCAAGGTGCTTAGCATCGAAAGAGACCTTGCAACCCAACCCGTCGAATCAACGCCATATCATGAACAGCAAAACAATTTCCCACCACCAAATTATAATGATAAACCTCATACATGGGTGAGAAACAAAAACATCACTAATGATGGTGTCATCAATGCATAGGTGGTCATTAGTGGTCCACGCCAAAATACACCCACACCACAAATCCAACCACAACACCAAAACACTCATCACACAACATACCAACCCAATAATCCCACCATCAATAATGTCAATGACCAAAGAGGACCACCTCAACGCAAAACATACCCCAAATGAAAATACACTACTTTGGGGGAACCACTTGAGGACATCATGAAAAAGCTAATCGACGAAAAACTCATCCAAGCTCCTACATTTGAGAATTATCAAGAACCTGATGTCAAACCTCCTTGGTACAATGAAAATCAACTATGTGAGTTCCACAAAATCAAAGGCCACATGACAAACAATTGTATGAGACTCAAGAACATCATCCAAGATCTCATTGACAAAAGAATTATAAATGTGGAACCACCTATAGGGAATCAGGACCTCGATGCGGAACAATTCCAAGCTATGGTCGGAAACATCATAACACCTAAACTCCTTACATTTTCTAACCAATATTTTCCCACCCAACCATCTCACAATTGTGCACTTCACTTGGAGTTCATTGTGAACAAAAGCAAAATCAAAAGGGTCTTGGTGGATGGAGGTGTAGGTTTGAACATCTGTTCTTTTAGCCTCATCAAGTAGTTGAAAATATTAGAAGATTCCATCGACAAAGGCAAGGGCATCACAATCAGAGCATATGATGACCAAGAAAGATTGTCTCAAGGCACAATTAAGCTTCCTATCCAAGTAGGGCTGACGCTCATGGAAACCACTTGTCATTTTTGGACCTCGACTTGCCATACAATATCCTCTTGGGACGCCCATGGATCCATGCAATGAAAGTCGTGGCATCAACTTTCCACCAATGTGTGAAATTCACACATAATGGACAAGAGGTTACCATCCACGGAGATCCCGAGCCATTCTCATATTGCAAGAATCTTGAAGCCAAATATTACAAAATCCCCCAAGTGCCAAAGAATGATGAGGGCCCATCCACACCATACATCAACCCCACCACCCTCACGTCCACTTCTTCGATAGAGACACCTCCCACTCCCACCATTCCCACCATCTCTCACATCAAGCTCATCATCCAGGAGGATGGCTATGGAAGCTATAGGCTCCCTAATAATGCTTTTGTGATAGGAGAGTTACCACAATCTCCTAGATCATGAGGACGCCCACAAGAAAATAAAGCTTCTACATTGCAAACAAATCTTGAGGATTATCCTCAATTCACAAGCTGGGGAGACCTTGGTCAAGAGGTCATTGAGACAGATCCATCCCAAATGTTGTATCGTGATGAGAGACCGACACTTGAATTACCGATGGATGAGACAAGCAAGGGCCTACAAATGATGCTTGCAATGGGTTATGACCAAAATCAAAGACTGGGACAAAATGACAATGGGCTCTTAATACCAATCATGCCTGAGACGTGACCTATAACAAATCTTGGTCTTGGATGTACCCCTCCAACAATAACCATACGTGGCTGAAGTCCTCTAGTTAGAGCTGCAAATGTTTCTCCTCAGCCAGTAATAGTACAACTACACTCACCAATAGTCACAGGTAGAGACGCACATAATTTTATAACTAAGCCCTACATTAGTAGCGATGATGAAGATACCTTTTCCAACCTACCTAGGTTATTTGAAGATACCACCTTGTGTATGATTAGTACCATATCCTTTGAACCAGATAATCAAAATCACGAGATCCGCTTAGTCTACCCCCAACTGATAGACTATGACCAACGAGGACCACCAGTTCTCGATACATTCAAAAATGATGAAGCACTCTCAGAATTCATCAGGTTGAGGGATAACATTCCAGATGGATATCACAAGGTAGGATTCATAATGGAGTTGGACATACATGCCTATTATGGGGAAACGATTGAATCCTTCAATCGCAAAAGTGAGAAACTAAGAATCATATACAAGTCCTTGAGTGAAAACCACACCGTGGCACTCTCTGACAAGAAAATAGTAAAAGGAAAGCACATATCCAATGGTGAAAACCTCTCTGAGGCACCTAAGGATGAAGGATTCAATCTTCCCCTAAGAGCTATTCATCAAGAGAAGTCAGCAGTCTTGGCTGAAAAATGCAACCCAGTCAACCTAGGAACAAAGGATACCCCGCATATCACATTCTATGCGGAATCACTGTTATCAAAAGAAGAACTCCTAGTAGCATTCCTAAGTGAAAGACAAATAAACTTCACATTGAGTTATGCTGATATGCCAGGGCTTGATCCAAATACTATGGTCCACCACCTAGCAATGTATCTAGATGCAAAACCTATTAGACAAAAGCTTCAAAAAATGCATCCTCAAATTGCCTTGTTAGTCAAAATGGAGCTCAAAAAGCTATTAGATGTTTGATTCATCTAAAAAATTGATTATCCAGAATGGGTATCGAACTTGGTACCTGTTTCAAAACCTGATGGAGCTATCAGAATCTATACAGATTTTAGAGATTTGAATAGAGCATGTCCCAAGGATGACTTTCCACTTCCTAATATTGACATGATAGTGGACATGACAGGAACGCATGAGATGCTATCACTAATGGACATTTTCAGGATACAACCAGATTATGATAGCGAAAGAAGATCAACACAAGACAACTTTTACTTGTTCATGGGGGACCTATTGCTGGAGCATGATGCCATTCGGCCTAAAGAATGCAGGAGCAACCTATCAAAGGGCCATGACATTAATACTCCATGATATGATACACAAAACAATCAAAGACTATGTCAATGACATCTGAGCCAAATCAAGAAAAAGAAAAGATCATATAGCAACCCTAAGTGTTATCTTTGATAGATTGGAGGAATACAAAGTTAGACTAAATCCCAAGAAGTGTGTCTTTGGCGTACAATCAAGAAAATTACTAGGATATATAGTGTCTATGAGGGGTATCGAAGTGGATCCAGTAAAAGTCAAAGCAATCCTTGAGATGGAAGCACCAAGGAACTTAAAGCAACTGAGAGGCCTCCAAGGCAGGCTCCAATCCATTAGAAGGTTCATAGCACAACTGGCAGACAAGCAGAACCCATATTCGCACCTTCTCCACAAGGGGGTATCATACAAATGGGATACAAAATGCGAAGAGGCATTCAACAAAATAAAGGAATATCTACTGACACCTCCAGTGTTAATGCCACCTATCCCAAGGAAGCCATTGATCTTATATGTATCAGCAACAATAGCAGCCCTTGGAGCTCTCCTAGCTCAGCATGATGAAAACGGAACATAGAGGGCCATCTACTATATCAGCAAGACAATGGTGGGTCATGAGCTAAATTACTCATTCATTGAGAAAGCATGCCTTGCAGTAGTGTTTGCATCCCAAAAATTTAGACATTACATGTTGGCACACAAGATCAAGATTATTGCCAAAATTGACCCCCTTAAATATCTCTTATCAAAGGCAATGTTAACTGGTAGAATGGCAAAATGGGTAATGATACTATCAAAGTATGACATTGAGTATATAGAGATGAAAGCAATCAAGGGACAAATTATTGCAGATCAACTAGCAGAGGCACCTATTTATGCAGAGAATCCTCTTGTATCTGAATTTCCAGACGAATCCATCTTTAACCTCAACGTTGTTGATCACTGGAAACTATACTTCGATGGGTCATATACACAACATGGATCAAGAGCTGGTGTCTTCATCATCACTCCACAGGGGGATTACATACCAAGATCATACAAACTGGCATTTCCTTGCACTAACAACATCGTAGAATACGAGGCTTTGACTATAGGTCTCAGGATAGCAGTGTAGTGGAATATCATAGCTCTCAAGGTCTACGGCGACTCACAATTGATCATAAATCAAGTCAATAATGAATATCAGACAAAGGATGATAAGCTAACCACATACAAGAAATTGGTGGAGACTCTAAAGGAATCCTTCATTAACATAACATTTGAGTAGATTCCAAGAACCAACAACAGAGCCACTGATGCCATGGCTACAATTAGGTCTCTAGTAGACATCCCTCACAATGTGTCAAAATACAAATTTCTAATCGAGCAGCTTCTCATTCCCACATTCAAGGTACCAGAATCTGAATATGTGTGTCAAATCATTGGTCCTGGTGATCCTTGGTATCATGACATCTACACATATCTACCCATAGGAGTCATACCCGCTGACCTACCATTGAGCCTAAAATGAACCTTTATCAAAAAGGCATCCAGATTTGTCATCCTAGGTGATACCTTATACCATAGAAGCATAGAGCATAGTTTACTGCACTATCTAAACGTTGAGGAGGCATTAACCGCTCTAACCGAGGTTAATAACAGTATCTGTGGCTCACACTCGATTGGAATAACCATAGCCAGGAAACTGCTGAGGCTAGGGTACTATTGGCCCACAATGGAGTGAGAAGCACATGATCATGCTAAAAGGTGTTTACAATGTCAACAGCATGGGGACCTCATCCATTCTCCAGCTCAAGAGCTTCACCCGATTGTCACACCATGGCCCTTTTCACAGTGGGGGCTCGATCTCATTGGAAAAATCTCACCCACCTCGTCTAATGGCCACAAATTCATTATAACTGCAACTGAGTACTTCACAAAGTGGGTGGAAGCCATACCCATGACCTATATCACTGGAAAGCAGATCTCAAAATTCATCCTAAACTATCTCATCTGTCGTTACGGTGTCCCACAAGCCATTATCTCAGATAATGGGACACCATTCAAGAACCAGGAGGTTCACGACTTGTGTGAGAAATTAAAAATCTAGCATCACTTCTCCACCCTATACTATCCCCAAGGCAATGGCCAAGCAGAAGCCACGAACAAAACCATCCTGAAAATCCTCAAGAAAACAGTCAATGACACAGGTCGTGACTGGCACTTGTAGCTTAATCCCGCCCTCTGGGCTTATCGAACCAGCATCCGCACACCCACTAGCACCACCCCATTATCCTTGGTCTATGGATTAGAAGTTGTACTACCTATTGAGATCGAGCTCCCATCCCTTAGAATATCATTGCAAAATCTCATCACTGATGAAGAATTACGGGTTTCAAGCCTAAACGAGTTGGAGTTACTAGATGAGAGAAGGATTGATGCTTTGAATCACTTACAAGTCTATCAAAATAGACTCAAATGAAGCTGCAACAACAAGATCAAAAGCAAGACTTTCCAAGTCAGAGAATTGGTCTTAAAAGAAAATTAGAAGAATGTCCCAAATCCCAGCAACAAAGGCAAGTTCGAAACTAATTGGTTAGGGCCTTTCATCATCACAGCAAGCTATAAATCAGGGGCATATTAGCTATCAACACCTGATGGGGAACCTCTGTAGGAGCCCATGAATAGCTCCCATCTCAAAAAGTTTTATGCCTAAATCTTTCAAGGTATAGAACCAAAAATCCAAAAAAATAAGAAAAGTCCTAAAATGGTTACCGTGAAAACTTGGCAAATAGGCGTCTTGGTAACAACAAAAAAATAAAAATTAAAAAATTAAAAAAATCCAAAAAAATCAGAAGAGGAACAAAAAGAAATCGTCCTCTAGTGAAAACCACTTCGGTGGCACTTTGGGCAAGTACCTTAGTGAAAACCTGGAAAATAGGCACCTTGTGTAAATAAGCACTTTCCATCCACTAGGACCTTTACAACTTGTTTGTCATTATCCCTCCATTCCGCTTCCATCATCCATCTAATCCATATCTCGATTCATTACTCATCCACTTGCATCCGCACCATAGCTTGGTCATGTGTTCGTATCATGATCCCTCCTAGTACTACTCAACCCATTCTCAAGGTCAGTTTGTCCTGCCTTTATTGGAGTAGTCTATTGCATCATGCTAGGGGCAGGTTCTCATCGGATCGGATTCGTGTATGGTCTTAAAGTCCTCAAAATTAGAAAATCCAAAAACATCAAAAAATCAGAAAATCCGAAAACATCAGAAAATCAGAAAATCCAAAAACATAAAAAATCAAAAAATCAAAAAAAATCAAAAAATCAAAAAATCCAAAAACATCATAAAATCAGAATATCCAAAAACATCAAAAAATCAAAAAAATCCAAAAACAAGTCAAAAAGTCATTCAAAAAGCCCAAAATAGGGTCGTCTTGTTGAACTACGTCATCTCTGAGCTTGAACGTAGGCAAGGTTGATCTTTCATCATCACCTAAGACATTTAGGTCAATCCTATAGGAGTCTGTCATAATAAACTGACGTCTCATCATGTATATCATCATCTGTAAATCGTTCAAGTTGCCAGTCGAACTACGTGGTCTCTGCATGTATAACGTAGGCAAGGCTAATCTATCGATCAGCCCCCGAGGCCCCTAGGATAGGTCTTTAGATTAGTCTCTTGGTCAAAATCTCAAAAAATCCCAAAAACATTTGAAAAATCAAAAATCAAAACATTTGTAAAACTTTGAAAAATACCAAAAATAGCCTCAAAACATTGCAAAAACATCAAAAAAATCCAAATATTTGAAAAAATCCATCCATCTCATCTCGCTTCCACCCACAATAATCAATCATCCATAATAAACTGATCATCACCTTCATCCTTTGGCAAAAAAAATAGAAACAATCACAGCAATTAGAAAAATCAAAGCTTCAATCATAAAATCAAAATCGAAACAACAAACTTTTAAAACAAAATCAAACTCTTGATCATTCACAAACATGTCAATCGACGTCATATCAACAACCTATCAATCAACTTATCAAACCATCATCATCCTTTACAATGCATGTCCTAGGATATATCGTTCTGACAATGGGCATCATTTTGGATATCACTTTGGATTCTTATCCTATCAAAACACATTCTCTTTTGGTTAGTGGTATTGAAGAACATTGACTTGTTTGCATACTTGGTCTTTTTCTTTTGACTTATCTTATTGCGCTCAGTCCAAGGACCTCTCGATGATATCCGAATGAAGGATTTAGAGAGATAGGAATGGGGCAACAATCATTATTCTTTTGTCTGTTGTGCTTGTTGGATGTTCTTGTAAAATAACTTGGCAAATACTTGCTTTGTTAGATATGTATGGAGGATGTTTTGGACAGCTTGTTGACTATTACATTGATTGGTTATACCTTTCCATGTTTTGGTCCGAGATGTTTGAAACTTCTAAAGTGCATCCTAGCAAGGTTTTTGTATGTCAGGTGTGAACAAGAATACTCCTATCTATTTGTCGATTCAAAGTCCATCACACTAAGTACAACACCATCCTGGTCCTTCATACCTTGATGCATCATACTTAGGCGTGTTATCAAACATAAAGTAAGTGACCCTTTCAAAATACCAATCCTTGATAAAGCAAAATCATCCATTTCTCATCCATTTCTCATCATCATTTCTCATCATCATCTCTCATAATGTTGGCTTGTTGATCCTCTTGTCATCATCTAATTTCTTCATTTTCTGCACTAATATCACAGCATAAATAGTTAATTATCATCACCAATACATCCATCATGCATCCATCTTGCATCCATAAATCATCGGTATTCTGCATATCATCTCACATCCATAATCATCATCATAATATAGATCTGTTAGTCTAAGCATCTCATAAATCATCCATTTGCATAATCATAGCATATCACATCATCAATCTCATCCATCTCATATCGTATCATCATTTAATTTGTTTAGGATAATATAGATTTGTTATTCTAAGTATCTTGAAATCATCTCATTTGCATCATCATCCATAACCATCCATTTTGAACCTGTTTATCGCGAGATCGACCCTCAAATTGAATCTTTTCGCTCGATCTCTCGAGGCGGCAATGTACCAGTGTACTTCTTTCCGCTGGGGCATCTTTAAAATCAGAATTTTTTTGAATTTTGATCACGGCAAGTTATTCTTTGAACCAACACAACAAGTACATTGCTTCAAAGAGGGGCAAAATGTAGACATGCAAAATTAACATTCTGCATTTGATTAGGTTCATTCATCAACTGAACTAAATTTCGTATTAGGTCCACTCATCGA
The DNA here is from genome assembly GCA_007258455.2 of Sequoia sempervirens. Lineage (NCBI taxonomy): Eukaryota > Viridiplantae > Streptophyta > Pinopsida > Cupressales > Cupressaceae > Sequoia > Sequoia sempervirens. The sequence goes on along the minus strand of VDFB02193867.1, from coordinate 384,545,929 downwards.
TTGATCAGATTCACCTTCATTCATTTAGCAGGTAATTTCATTAATCTCCATTTCCTAAGGTCATTTAAAATTAAATAAAACATTATCATCAGCCTTTTAATAAATCAAACATCCATTTAAATCAAATCCAAAATCATATTCCATCATTTTCTTATTTAAATAAATCAAATATCAAAGTCCTAAAATTCAAACTCACCTAATCATCATTAAACTAACATAATCATCATTTATTTAATCTAACCCTGATTAAATACTAATCTCACCCACTTGCATTCTCTAGATATCTCCACTTGCACAAATAAAACAATTTTATTGATTTATTGAAAACCCTCATTTTCCCTCAACATGACAAGGTGATTTGTCCCTCCAACATGGCATTTATTGTTGTTTTTCTTGTCCCCCTCTCAAAATTTATTGCAAAATTTGAATTCAAATTCTCTCTCTCATGGGCACTCTTCCCAAATCTTGCACAACCATTGGCCTATCACCACTTGACAAGTGTCCTCTTCTCATTGGTGGATCTTTAGTCCCACATTCACCATCTTGGCCAATCTATCATCAAGAAAATCTATAAAAGAAGGCCTTCATTCTCATTCATGGATCCACAAATTTTATGCAAGGTTACTCTCTTAATTTGAGAACTCATCTTGCTCATCATCTCCATTGCATTTACATCATCTTGAGTTTTGATCAAGGATTGGGAAAGGGTCACTAGCACATGTGACACCAATCCACTATGGAATAGGTAACTTGTGGTTGCTTTCATAATGCTTGTAGCTTTCTTTCATCCTTTGTTGCATTTTTTAAGCATGTTGCAAGTTATTTCATAGGAGTGTTATTGAAGGATTTGTAGGTACTAACCCTTGTTTGAAGTTAGTGTTTACAGATTTCAAAAGCACACTCACACTTAGTGTTTATGTCACCTTCTCTTAACCATAATTCCCACAATTTATGCCTCCAATAGGCTTCTTCCCTAACACTTTGCTCTTCCCACTCTGCTTGTAATTTCTTCTATTTCTCATACAGCAAGTCATCCAGACCTTGTATAATTTTTGTATGGATGTCTTCTAGTTCTTCATGAATTAGATATTTCTATCGGGTATGTGTAGGATCATGATGGGCCAAAAAGTGGCAATATGAGGGGTATGTGGCTGGCGACTATTTTTTTACCCAAAATTGATGAAACAAAAAGGGTTTTTAAAGGAGATTCTCAAATTTTCACCAATATAAATTATGCTTTACTTTTAATTTCATAAGAAATTATTATTTATTTTCTATTCAAATTATGACTAAAGTCTTGATTGATAGGCTAATTGAAAAAAATCTATAGCTTTCAAATGCTATCACATTTTTTAGATCCAAAACATGTGTCACATTCTATGCTTTGCATAATATAGGATTAAAAAAAGAAAAAATGAATTGCATGAAGTTTTGACCAAGTTAAAGTGGTCAGACATACGAGCTTTTATATTTTTTTAAAAAGTTGTAATAAAAAATTCATAATTAATTATTTACTTGGAAACAAATTACAAAAAAATATGCATCACATCAAGGCATGAGTCCTCTACTTATATCTAAAATATTATAAAAAAAATCTTATCATTTTATTGTGGTGAGGTTGGTCAGACAGACACCTACTTCTTATTTTTCCCTAAAATTTAAGAACCAGTGCATTGAAATTTCAAATTTTCACCAAATAGAATTATTTTTTTTAAACAAACCTAGTAGTTTAGAAACTACATTCAATTTTCTATAGGTTCTATTATTACATATTTTTGAAATAATATAGATAACTTATTCAAATTTTTACGTCAAGTTTCCTAACTCTGATTTTTCTAAATTTTCTGCCACTTAAGGGCCTATTTTTTCCATGATGATCCTAAACATACCCTGACATCAAAAGATATTCTTGAATGTCTTCTTGTTCCATTTTTGGATTTTTTCTTTAACATGTAGCAATTTTTTCCATAAACAGAACATCATCGTCTCAGGTTCAAAAGGAGCAAACATCCACCATTAACAAATCATCTCCAAAAAGTTAGGTTGTATAATCCACATGCTCTCAAACTTAAATGATGATTTAAAAGGAGGAGATGAGATATTTTCAATGGAAAGAGATATTGGATAATGATCAGAATCAGGAAAAGGCAATATCTCAAAGGCAAGTTGATAGAATAGATTAAGCCAATTTGGAGATAGAAGAAATTGATCTAGTCTTATTGCTATTTGAAGAAATCATTTTCTTTGATTCGTCTACTGAACATACCATTATCTAGAAAACTATCCTGCAAAGTGTTGTTATTAATGAAAGATCTAAAATCGGTCATGACTTTAGTAGGCAGGCTTATACCTCCAACCTTATCTTGAAGAGATGGAATGGCATTGAAATCTTCAGCTAGGATGACTTTTGCATCTCCAATTGTCATGATAACTTGAGATAATTGATCCTAGAGGCATTTCTTATCACTTGTAGGCGTGGGACCATAAATTTTTAATAGCCAAAATTTGGTATCGAATTTCATTACTGCTAACAGTTGCCAATTGTTTCCATTTTGATGGAGAACCATATAAACTTGTTTCAGATTCCACATTGCTGCTAAATTCCCTGAAGCCCCTTATGCAGGGGAATGAATAGATTGCCACATATGCCACTTTTGAATTGTCAATTTGTATATATCACCTGAGATTTTGGTTTCTTCAAGGACTATATCAACGCCGCATCCATCAATTTGATGTTTGATGCAAACATGTTTGTCAAGGGTGTTAATGCCCCTGAAATTCCATGAAAGGATCTTCATTGTACCTGAGAAGAGCAACATCCTCTCCTCAGACATTTATTTGGTAGAGATATAAAAGAGTCATGCAGCCTAGCTTGACGCCCTGCATCTATTTCCTCTTGCATTTTTATAGCCTTAGACTTATGGCCTCTTTTACTTGGAGACTTCTTTGTAGAGGATTGATAAGAAGTCTAGTATATGGAAAGAGTTTGTGTATAATCAGATTCTGAAGAATTTTGAAATTCTTCCCCTTCAATTTCTCCCTCCTCATGTACTTGTGGCTCCTTAAGAATCTATGACTACAACTAATTGCAGGGAAACTCAAAAGGTTCCTGAGTGTTGAGAGTATTCTAATTATCACCAATAATTTTCCCTTTGGAATTATTACTATCCCAATCCCAAAAGGATCCTTCTTGAAAAACCTCATCCACTATTTCCTCAAGAATTTTTGAACCCACTGTGACCAGAAACTTTTCTACCAACAACTATAGATATGCATCATCAAGTTTGTTTTCCTTTGGATATTGTAGCAAACCCTATGTTCCACCCTGCACTTCAGCTCGGGAATTAGTTAAAAGAGCAGTATGGGGAATGGTCTCTTATAAATACTAATGACACATCATTACTAAGTATTGTAGTACTTCATGTTGTCAAAAAATTTAGTGATTTGATTTTTAGTTATTCCACTAAAATTGTTGATATATTTTTACATTAAAGTTTTTTTTGCAATTTTTTGAAAGGTTTACATATATTTTTTAATATATAAATTATTTAAATATTATCATTGTACATTTCTCATAGGATTTTAAAGGGGAATTTTTTCACAAATATAGGAGGGAATCAAGTCTAGCATATTGTCTATAATTGATTTGCCTACATGTGAGAAATAAATTATTATTTTTTGTTTTCAAATATTCAAAACAAAAACACTTATAAATTCTTTTGCACTCCATATACAACATTGTGAAAAAAAAAAGATAATCCATGAGTTATGTATGCAATGCAACACTCAAACTTGTTCACAGTAACAAAAGACTAAACTCATTAAAGTGAAGGATTAGTGTAACTCTAACAAATGTGCACACCTCAAAAATAGGAGTCTATTGTACACTATTTTTAATCCCCTATCTTTGAAATTAATTCTTTTATGAGTAAAAAATTTTGGAACATACTTCATGAAAAATAGTATTCTAAACATTTTGACTCACACTAATATAAAATACAATCGGCACAACCATTGCACATCCTTTTGGTGCAAGTGCTAGTTACATATTTTTATAAAAGATAAAGAACTAAAATGGAATTATAGATTTATGTTTCCCTATGACCTTTCACATTTTCAGAGTTAAGATGAAAATTGTGATATATAATAATAAAAATCTAGTTATATACCACTATTTTTCACTCCAAAAATGGTGTTGTCTCGTAGGGGAACAACGCAAGTTGTATAGGGAATGTTTTCTGATAAATACTAAGGAAACATTATTAATAAGTATTAAAGTACTTCATGTTGTCAAAAAATTTAGTGATTTGATTTTTAGTTATTCCTTTAAAAGTGTTTATATATTTTTACATTAAAGTTTGTTTTGCGATTGTTTGAAAGATTTACATATATTTTTTAATTTATAAAACTATTTAAATATCACCATTGTACACTTCTCATAGGATTTTAAAGGGGACATTTTTCACAAATATAGTAGGGATTCAAGTCTAGCATATTGTCTATAATTGATTTGCCTTGACAAAATCACAATAGTTTGTTCATTCCAAATAACTTCACAGTATTATATTTATTATAATTTTTAACAAATTGAATATACATTGAGATACATCATTTATAATATTGTTAAACATCACAAGTAGGGATTGATCAAAGTAATCCATACAAAAATAAAATCAAATACCATAATTGTTGTGAAGCATTTCAATGATATTAATCATTGTTTTTATTACATAGATAGTAAATTCAACAATTTATTTAAAGGTATCATTAAAGAAGGATCTCATATATATTTAGCCAATAGGCTATATATTGTAGGAGATTCAACAATTTATTTAAAAGTATCATTAAAGAAGGATCTCATATATATTTAGCTAATAGGCTATATATTGTAGGAGCTTTGTGCTAGAAACCTATCTCACACCAGCAAACTACAAAAATTTCCCACAAAACTAGTAATGGTTTTAGTGAAATGTGAAATTGAAGTCGTCTAGCAAGGTGAGCTTTAATTCTTGTAGGTGACTTACAATCTCCATCAAATATGCATTTAATCCACCCTTTGCAATTAGATTTCTCCACCGCCTAGAATTGGATTTCTCCATCACCTACGATCTAATTTGAACTTATCTCTGCCTTTCATCACCCACAATCTCCTCTATGCATTAACACTAGATATGTTAACCATTGAAGAGTAGATATTATGGGAAATAATTTATTCTTTGTGCATCACTCATGGTTTCACTCCAAGACTATATATGATGCATTGCTTCACCATCGAGCAGTAGATGCGATAGGAATCAATCAATATTTTGTTTATTCTTCAGGGATTCTCACCAAGACTGGGGCATTTATTAAACATGGAAGAGCAGATGTGATAGGAATAAATCAGTCATTTGTGCATTATTCAGTGCTTCCCACCAAGATGGGATATGATGTATTTCTTAACCATAGAGGACCAGATGTGAAGGAAAGTATAGCCAGCCTCATCTTTCATAATCTCTTGAAAACAAAGGATTCAAGGTTTTTTTCAACAAGAACTCAATCTAAGCTGGGGAAAACGTGCCTCAAGCAATAGAAGAAGTCATTCACTCAGCCTTTGTTCATACTATCATATTTTTTCCCAATTATGTATAGTCGGTTTGGTGCTTGATTTATCCTTACGAGCTTCGAATGGAGAAGGTGTGTATGCTCAAAAATTTCAAAAGCACACTGTAATTTTTGAGACTCATGTAATGAGGAATCGAAGATGACCCTTTCTGATGTTTCATTCATCAAGGGGTATATTTTTGAGGGGTGACAAAAATCCTTTTACTTGTTCTCTTGCTCTGTTTTCATGTATTTTCTCATTCTTGGTTACTTAACAGACATTAATATTAAAGGGAATTTGAATATATGAAATAATCTTAGAGGAGATTAATCCTAAATTATTGGCCCCAATTTTAAATATGGTAAGATGCACTGTAATTTTAACCCAGTCGAATCTGTAGAGGGAGACATCTTTACCTGAAACAAGCATACCCGTCGCTTGTTGAATTTCCTCTTTTGTAATCTGCAGATAGCTTTCTCCAACAATCTATTGACTATAGACAATGAAATCGATGAGAATGGAAGTATACCTGCCTATGCAAGAAGTGATTGTTGTGAGGGGTTCAAATCATTGTGCCACATTGAATATAGGCTCTCTGAATTTTTATCTATGGGCCTTCACGTTGGACCGCCAGATCTTGCCCTTCTGCTTCTCGCCCATTTTTTTGCAATTCCTTAACCACCATACAATAGGTGTAGATGCAAGGCATGTGTGAGGTGATAGTTTTGCTACTTCCTCATATCAACCATTCTAAAACAAATGGTCGGGAAGGGGTAACATTTGGAATAGTAGATGTTTCCACCATTGATATGGTGGCACAAATTGAGGTACATGTTAGTTATTATAAAATATTGTTGACAATATTTTTTAATTTAATGTGTTTATTATTATTTATTTAATTATTTTATTTTTTCAAAATATGTTAATTATTTAAGCATATTTAATAATTATTTCATTGTATTTTCAAATATTGGGATATGTTAGTTATTTTTAAGTTTTAATGTTTATAGTTATAATATGAGTTTTTTTGTTTTATTTTCAATGTTGAATGTCAATTCTACATAAATGTAATTAAGAAAACTAAATGTGAAAAATAAGGTATATTTGAAATTTTATTTATACTACTAAGAATCATTCTTTCAAATTGCTATACCAAAAATTATAATTCAAAAGAAAATTATATTTGTTTCAAAAATTTATAAATAAAATATCTTCTATATTAATTTCAAACTTCTATTACAAACTTATATAAACACTACATAGAAATTATCATGTATGCATACATATACTTCTCTATCGGCATACCCCTTGCACCCCTCCTAGTGCAAGTGCTAGTTAATATAGGTGGGGAGCTAGTTGAGGGGTAGCTCTAGCCATAAGAGTCTCTTTCTTTGGGAGTGTTAACACAAAAGATTCCTCCATGCTTAAGCTCTTCTTCCCAAGTGGAAACTCCCAATCAAAGGCCTCGATCAATGACCCTAAATTGTACTCTACCTTAGCAATTCCCATCCTAGCGCCAGGACACATACAGCTTCCTGCACCAAAGGGTATGAGTTGGAAGTCACCACCAGATGGATCAATTTTGGAACCAACAAACCTATTAGGATTAAATTCTAGGGGATTGTCCCATATTTCTAGGTCCCTTCCAATACCCCAGATATTGAGTGTGAAGCGTGTTCCCTTAGGTATGTAGTAGCCACCAACTTGACAAGCCTTTGTAGAAACTCGTGGAAGGCTAAGAGGAGTGGGAGGGTGTTTACGAAATACTTCCTTGCAAATTGCCACTAAGTAGGGAAGCTTTGGAATGTCTGATACTTGAAGGTGCCTATCTTTACCAATAACTTCATCCATTTCAGCTTGGGCACATTTTAGAAGTTTGGGATTTAGGATAAGCTTAGAAAGTGCCCATTCTATCACGGTACTTTATGTGTCAGTTCCTCCAGTGAACATATTCTGCAAAACACATAAAACAAAATCAATTATAATTTTATTTTTTCATTTCAAAATAATATGAAGAATAATCCACAATATTCCAATCCTACTATCTACTAGTGCACATTAGTATATCTTAAACTAATATAAAATGATTATAGAAAGACACAATTTTATATAGTATAGTGGAAAGTTACCTTAATCTAAGATGAGGTCCCCCAATTATAATCTTTGGCTTTAATAATTTAAAAAATCATAAAACCTTATAATTTTGTGTCTATAGTTTAAACTTTTTATTTCTTGTTCACTCATTTGCATAGTTTGAAATTAACTAATAGACTTTTTTTAAATGGTCAATTACTTTTTTATAAGCATTAGAAATATAAATGATAATATTAGTTACTCTTCTATTTGAATATTTAATATTAACCTGTACATTAATTTATTTTGTATTATCATTTCCTAAAAGATTAATATATTAAAACAAACATTTCACACACTAGTAGAGAAAATTATCAATATATCCAAAATGTTCATGCTATAATTAATGTTTGACAAATCAAATGAACATAAAATAGTGTTAGTCTTATTTTGAAAGAAACTTCAATGATAGTTGATCGCACTAATATTCTTAATAATTCAATGTTTTCTACATAAACAAATAATTGTTTTGGCTTGAATCTCTATACTTCATTTTTCATCTTTATTTAAATAAATAAAAAGATATAATATTTCTAATGCATTGTATCAAAAGTAGTTATTTTACCAGAAGAAGACCCTTGATATTATCATTAGACCTCTCTTCATCGCCATCAAAATTATTCTGTTTAGACATAAGCACATCCAAGAAATCTGGAGTTGCTCATTTGTTAGCGGTGGCCTGGTGTTCTGCAATCATCTTATTTAACTTACAATCGAACCGTTTTGCTATCTTCTTCACACTCCCTTGTATCCTATTCAAATCCATCCATTCAATAGAAGGTATAAAATCACCTATATTAAATTTCCCTGCTATATCCATGAGCTCCACTACATCATCCTTGAACTGATTGGCCTCATCCCCTTGACCTTCAAAAACTCGATTGCTTAACATCATTTGACCAAAAATATTGGCTGTACAGATGCTAAGTAGGTCTAGCACATTTACTGTTTGGTTATTGCAACTTTGAACAAAAATGGATTTAAGCATGTGACATGTCTCAACTTCTCTCACTGGCTGCCAATCCTAATGCCTTACCACCCAACATGTGAATGTTGCATACCTAATTAAAAAAGAGTTTAAAGGTCAATTTCTTTAAAAAAAAAATCTAACATTATAAATAGAAAGTTATACCAACTCATTACTAAAAACTAATAGATAAACGCTTTCCACAAGAGCTATGAATGAGTTAGATTACAAACAGGAACCTCATCCTCAATTTAAATATTCAACAATTGCATCCCAATGAAGTTTGAACCTTGGTGGAAAGAACAACACCACCACAACGTATCCATCATACTATGCCACTATTGACCACTACTAAATAATTTTATCCGTTTCATAATTCATCTCATTTTTCATAACACAGTTGTTTTTTCATATTGTGCATTGAAAGCCACACTATATAGTCCGCATAACTTGGAAGGAAAGAGCATGTAGAGGGTGTAATGATAGCAGTAGGCTTAGAAATAGCTGACGAGCATTTTGGGATGAGTTGTGGATTTGGTGGCTTATTTGAGATCAAGATCGAATCACAGTCTCATATGCAAGGATTATGGTGGTGATTTTTGAAGCTCCCTGACATTCTTTTGAAACCAAAGAACCACAAGTCTAATTGGTATTATAGATTGCATCAAAGTAGAAGGGTGAATAATCATATATCTAAAGATTATAATTTACTTTTTTCATAAAAAAAAAATTAAAATAGTTCAAACTATAATTAAAAACTAATAAAAATTTCCTTGGTGAGTTGTAGAGCCTAAATTTGATGGCTATGAAGATTGTCTTACATGAAAGGGCAGATTTTTCTCATACCATCAAAATTACATATATATACACTACATGAAAGGACAGATTTTATTGATACCATCAAAAAATTTGAAAAATTATAATTGTATATATATTTAATTTTATATGCTTTACGTTCAAATAAGATATGTTATAACATTTAGATACAACCACAAATAGATAACTGTCACAAAATATTTAGTTGCAGGCAGGGTTGGCCATCAATTTTAAGCCTAGGGGGAGACATATATCTAGCTAATGATATGTCTCTATCTAAACCTAAAACAAAAGCTTAATGGATACCAGATTGACACAGTTCATCTGTAAAAAGCTTCCCTAAACACATATATGAAAGATGGACTGTAGCACAGACAAGAAAACAAATAGATACTTCATATTTCATATTTCTTGGTAACAAAATCCTTTCTTATCACCACTTTCCTACAAATTTCTTGATACTAGCCCCATGTCACTTTATCACGGATGCAAAGGAAGCATGGGAAAATATATACATAAGCCTCCTATCAGAAATAGAGCTATGAAGCATTTTATCCTTTTAATTTCCATTCTAGCTATCAAAACCACAGTGCCATTGCCCACACAAACCCATTACAAATGCGCAAACGACAGGCACCATGAAAAGCTTAGCTTGAAAACTATAATACCAAACGACTAAGAAATAAAAACTTGCCACCTCACGGCCACTTGAGAACATAAAGGGCTAACAAAGCTAACAATCCTCTATGCACATAAAGAAAGACAAGATTACGGACATATCTCCCATTAGTAAAATATCCCACTTAATAAATTTAATGGTAGCCATTGCCACCAACCTGAGCCCCTTCCAAGGAAAAACAATAAGGGGACAAAAAATAAGATATCAACAATTATTAACATAATGCTCGGAAAGCTTCCACTAGAGTAACCATACAATAATAATGGTAATTGAAAACAAAGGTGGAAATATGAAAGATGGGTTGTAGCACAGACAAGAAAACAAATAGATATTTTAGGTATATGAAAGATGGGTCGTAGCACAGACAAGAAAACAAAAAGATATTTTAGAAGGCTGTGACGAAATACCTTTCTGAACATCTTCCAACGGTCTCCATAGGGAGCCCACGCCATGTCCTGCATGTTGTAAGAGAAAAAAGTAGCCGATACATTGCTAGTCCTGTTGGAGAAATTTATATCCAAAGTCTTCAAAAAGGCCTTCGCAGCAGCAGGGGTGTTGGCCACCGCCATTTTAGAGGTACCCATTTTAAGATAGACTATTGGGCCATATTTCCTTGACAGCTCTGTCAAAGTGACACGAGGCATTGAGCCCAGCAATGGCAAGCAGCCTAAAACAGGCCATCCTGATGGCGCAGGTGGAAGCTTCCTATTCTTGCTAAAAAGATAGGTAAATCCAATGTACAGACAAACCCATGAAAATCCCCACAACAAAAACTCGTGAATCAGACCCACTTCCATTGTATGATTCTCAAGGGATGGTGCAAATAACCAGAACTCCTACATGTCTTTATAGCATTTGTTAGAGTTGAAATCGCAGTGTTATGGTCTGGGGCACGTGGAATAGATTAACCCGAGTATTGACTGAGAATTGATAGAGAGAAGGACAGGAAGCAGAGATGTCAAAACTGTGACATCAGTATTGGGTGATTGGAATTGCCATTCAGCGTGCAGAAAGTCCATGCCTTTTATCTTCGAAGAAACTCTCCTCTTTTCTTGTACAAACCTGAAATTTAACATAATATTTTATTACATTTAATTGATAACAATTTAAAGATTTTTAATATATATATAGAGAAGGACAGGAAGCAGAGATGTCAAAAACTGTAACATCAGTATTGGGTGGTATGAATTGCCATTCAGGGTCCAAAAAGTCCATGGCTTTTATCTTCAAACTCACGCTCCCCTCTTCTTGTACAATTCTCTTACAACTCCTCACAAACCTGAAATTTAACATAATATTTCATTAGAATTAATTGATAACTATATATATAATTAACATATCTACAATTCTGGTTGATACATATTCAAATTGTAGTGTTAAGGTCTGGTTGCACGTGGAATAGTTTAACCCAAGTATTGCCTAAGAAATGATATAGAGGACAGAAAGCAGAGATGCTAAAACTGTGACATCAGTAGGTACTGGGTGGCATGAAGTATGAACTGCCATTCCTGGTGCAGAAAGTCCATGGCTTTGGTCTTATAAGAAACATTCGTCTCTTCTAGAGATAAATGATTTCAAACTCAAACGCAAGAAACAAACATAAATTATTAGAGGGAAATACTATCACATTTAGTTAAAAGGAGGATGGATAAAACCCCTCACACCAAGCTTCCCTTTTTTCTTGCAATAACTTTTGAATGAAGGAATTCAAAGGATGTGGTGGTGGCTACACCTAACACCTCACTGATTATTGATGCACATATCAGCTATTTAAGAGCAATGTTGTTAACATGATCCACGAAGAGATTTTTGGTATTGGAGATAGGAACTTTCACTGATTTGCCTATTTTCTTTGTCTATGATTTTAAGTTGCTCATTGCAAACTATTATTTTTGCATACTAGAGGCCAATTCATCAATACAAACCTCTCAATGCTCCCATCTTTCTATGTACACCCAAGATCAAGTCACACCCAATATTGCTTTGATAGTATAATGGAACAACAGCCTCATAATTCTTTAATATTTATTTAACTCAAAGGTTATTATAATTTAGGGCTTGAAATAAAGCTCAACAACTCCCCACAAACCTAGAATCTAACATGATAGGTCTAACAAGAACTAATTAACAACAAAATAAAGACTATTAACACATCTAATCTCTTATGGACACATCTAAAACTCTTATTGACAGATATTCAACATGTAAATTATTTATTTATTCATTATTAGTTCATGCCTTTATAAGGTGGGGAACTATTGTTATCGCCTCAATCTTACATATTAAAATTGTGCTTTGGGAATGGCGCTGGAAAATAAAGCTAAAGTATAGCTTATGTTTAGGGGAGTATTTAGAAAAAATGAATTTATTTACCTATTTTTGCAATTTTGTGATTGGTGGGTGTAATTTTTCTCATGGTTTTAGCATTTTGGAAATATTTTTAATAATAATTATTATTGTAGGGAGCTTTGCTATTGGAAATATTTCATGAGTTTTTTTGTATAGTCATGTTTTTCCATGGACTTTTCTTGGGGACAAGTGGCATCGTGAGTGGTACATTTGCATTCGTGGGGAATGGCACTAGAAAATACAGCTAAAGTATAGGTAATGTTCAAGGGAGTATTTAGAAAAAAGAGATTTTTTTTCCCTCTTTTTGCAATTTTGTGACTGGCGAGTGTAGTTTTTCTCATCATTTTTGGCATTTTGTAAATTTTTTAATAATAATAATAATAATAATCGTAGGGAGTTTCATTATTCGAAATATTTCATGAGTTTGTTTGTGTAGTCATGTCTTGACATGGACTCTTTGTGGGGATGCATGACATATTGAACAATACATTTGCATATACTATTTGTGTCTTCTCATTTATTGTCAGTAGGTTGGAGTGAAACCATCATTACTATGTTATGGTGTGAAGGTTTAATGGTTTTGAGTGAATTGTTCTTTGCATTGTTTGTTCATTGAGTCAAGTTGTTTGATGAGGCTAAAGGGTTTTTCATCTATGCTTTTAGTTTTTCATTTCCTTGTTGTTTGGGTCAGATTGTTCGACGAGGGTTAAATCGGTGTCTTTTGAGAGGGTTTATGTGTGTGAATTTCATATTGAAGAACAAAGTGTTTGTAAGTTTATCCATCTTTTACAATGTTGTATAGTTTTTTGCATTTTTTCATTTTATCATTAATTTCTAGTGTGTGCTCATTAAGCTCCTCTCTATTGAAAGGGTTTGTATATGTTGTATGGGGAGCAAAAAAAAAAGCCTTTGTAAGCTTGTATGTCTTCTACAGTCTCATTTTATAGTGGTTTACATATTTGCATTGTATGGGTGAATGTGTATTGTTAGTTGTTGATTGCATTTTGTGTGTATGTATATTCTTCAGTATTCTTTATGGGTTAGTGTCTGTTGCCGAGTTAAATAGTTAGTTGCATTTCAATGTATCTGATGAAAATGAGAATAGTTTGTATTTTAATTTGTTTTGGGTTTTGAGGTTCTAATTATGTTGAGGAATGTATTTTTTGTGGTGTTTGCCTATTTGTTGAGTTTTTGTCTATCAGTGTAGATATGGGTTAGCCTTTCTTGCTGGGTACTTTGCAATCGGCTTTTGATTTATGGGTTGCTTTTTGTTGTCGATTGAATACTTAATACTATAATCTGTTAATGTGGATTCCTTTGATATCCATGATTAAGAATGGAAATAGTTGGTTGTGTCTTCTCATTTATTGTGAGTGTGTTGTAGTGCAGCCATCATTTATGTGTTATGGTATGAAGGTTTAACATTTTCGACCGAATTATTTTATAGTTTTTTGCATTTTTGCATTTTATGGTTAATTTTTGGTGTGTGTACTCATGCATTGCAATTTTATATGAATTTATTAAATGAAAATGAAAAATAGTTATAAATAAATGGAAAAAGTCTAGGTATAAAATCATTAAGCCCGTCTCTATTGAAAGGGTTTATATCTATTTTATGGGGAATGAAAAGCAAAGCCTTTGTAAGCTTGTGAAAGTGTATTCTTAGTCAATCTTTGTATTTTGTGTGTCTATGTCTATTCTTCACTTTTCTTTATGGGTTAGTGTCTATATGTTTGGTCATATTTGAAGTATTTCTTGGGGTTTAAGTTTAAATTGTGTGGAACAAAGCATTAGTTGCGTAAAAACACAATAGTGTGTCACACTTTTTCCCAAATAAATGGTTCCAAGCAAACTATTTTCGGCTGAAACTATGTGGCATAGACGTGGCAGAAAAATTTTTGATCGAAGAGGTTTCAGTCGAAAGTTACTCAACCGAATACGGCTGGCCAAAAACATGGAAAAAGTGAGTGTATCTAGTATTCATGGATTAGAAATATCAAGACATTTTCAGCTGAATTTGTTTTGGCCAAAACACACTCGACCAAAACTCTCTCGGTCGAGAATGTCTAGTTGGCATCCTACATGGCAGCCAACTCATCATTTTTTAGAATTTTCTAAAACATTAAACTTTGGCAAAGTATTTCTCTAGTCAAAATCACATTTCATCAAAAAATAAAAATACCCTTTCGTAGAGCTCGGAGTGGAGAATCCAAATATATAATTTTTATAATATTTTGATTAATATTAATATATTTTATTTTTTAAATAATGCAAGTAGGTTTTAAAAATTAAAAAAAGAGAGGATAATTAGATATTAAAACAAAGATAGTAAAACTTATTAAAAAAATTTAAATCTTATATGGGGCACAAGAGGAGAGATTTTTCTTCAAAAGGGTATATTTTTTTTTTTGAAAATGATTAAAAAAAATAAAAATAGTTGATAGCCCATGAAAAGTGTCAAAATCTGACATGTTTGACTTTAAAACATTACTACGAGAAAAATATACATCAAAATGTGATTTTTTTTTCCATACACAAGATATTGAAGTTGTCTATTTGGAGAAAAAAAAAATAGGGAGAAATTCAGTATTTTTCAATTTGTTTCTTGACAGTCCATAAAGTCTCTCTTTTATGAAATTTTCAGCATTCCAAAATTTGTCCTTAAATTGATAAAAACATTTTTTTAATTTTTTTTAAAAATTACAGGAATAAACTACATCAAAGTTTCTACATTTCATTAGTTTATATCATTTTGAAATTCAAAACATAAAGACCACTTTTATGTGGTCAAAGTTCCGAATTTTTTTTGTTGTTGGTTGATTCCTTTATAAAGTGTGACAGAGGTTTGTGCTTTTACCCATTTGCGTTGTTTTGAAATTTGCTAAGGTTGTTTGTTTGGATGTGTTTATGGGTTGGTCTTTCTTGTTGAGTCAAGTACTTGGCATGATAGTGTGCTTGTCATGATTAAGAATGAAATTAGTATTTCCTTCGCATGCATGCACTGCGACTGCACTTAAATTTATTTGATAGAAATAAAAATTAGGTCCAACTAATTGGAGAATGTGCGGATGTAAAATGATTAATTCTACATCTATTGAGAGGGAATCTGTTGTTCACTTAGACATATCTATATATGTGTGTTTATGTTTGTCTGTCTGTCTGTCTGTGTTTATATGTGTGTATGTATGTACATACGTGAACAAAAAGATATACGTATATGCAATTATATATATATATATATAGGTATGTGTACATACATACATATAGACATATATATATGTGTGTGTGTGTGTCTGCATATAGATATATATCTTTGTGCATATACATATATATATATATATACATACATATATATAAATATATATATATATGTATACATATATATATGTAGATATGTCTATGTTCTGCATTTTGCATTAACTAGGATCTATTTTCTTGTTTATTTTGAATAGATGCAACTACAGTTTCCATAAATGAATAATGTTGTGAAGACTTGGGGCTGCAATGGTGTCAAATTTAATGATTTTATATCCAGATATATCTCGATTGTGTTGACCTAATTTTCATTGCTATTTAATAGATTCAAATGCATTTTCAATGTGATGCATGTGTGCACGACATACAAACAACAAGAAACAATAGGTCCATTAATCCATAAAATACAAGTGTGTAAAAACTACAAAATGACACATACATATATATGAATGTGTAGATATGTATATATAAAGCTATGTGTACATACATGTATATATATGTCTATATGTATGTGCATATGCACATATATAACTCTGCACACATACAGTTACATATGTGTATGTATATACATATGTATATATGAATGTACATATATAGATATATATTTGCATTTCTTCTATGTAGATGTGTATACATATATATGTGTGTATGCATGTATGTATGTATGTACATAGTTAAATGTATGCATGTATATGTATGTGTCGATGCATATGTTCTTACATATATGTATGTCCTCATAGATGCACATATATACATATATATATATGTATGTATGTATGTATGTATGTATGTATGTATGTATGTATGTATGTATGTACACATGTGCTTGCATTTTGTGTGTTAATGTCTATTCTTCACTATCATTGGTTGCTTCTATGGTTAGTCTCTATTGTTGAGCTAAATATTTAGCACCCTAATTCATTAATGTAGATTTCTCCAGTAGTCATGATTGAATTCTATCAAGAGGCATAGATTTCACCGTCATTAATCAATCTGTCAAAAAAGGCTGCATTTGTAAATTCTTCTATCTCTCACAACAAATGTGGACTTGATGCTCATCATAAAATCTATCAACAAAGAATGTGTTTGAAAGTTTTGATTGCATGTACAAACTTTGTGTATGCCATGGTTGGGGTAGTTAAAGTTTCAATGGAAATCATGACAGTTCTTGTATGCAACTTGTTTCTCCTATGCAAATTGAAAACATTTTGCATTGTCTATTACTTCAATTGAACTGAATTGTCTATACATGGAAGAGTGATAGATATTGGAAGATGTCTTTCTATACATGATATAAGTGATATGTGATTGACATTTCAAATGATGCATGTCATGAATAATTTGTATAGATAAGACATCTTCCAATGGTGTCTATTTGGAACTCTTAAAATGACATTTATTTTTTTCACCTGAAAATGACTAGTCATTGACCTATGGTGTGTTGTTTTCTCTTTGCTCGTATTCTATAGTTGCAATTTATAGTTCACAAAAATGGAATGTAAAATTCAATTTTATTGTAATGATATCTTTCTATGCATGTCAAGGAGAAAGGATCTTATCTATATACATATATACGTGTATATATATATATATGCATAAGAATATACGCATACATATGTATATATACATATATATTTGTATGTATTTATATATATACATGTGTAAATATGTAGAAATATATGTTTGTGCATATATATATGTATAAATGTATGTATGTATATATATATATATAATGTGTGTGTGTGTGTATAAGAGTATATATGTGTGCCTAGATATATATGTGTGTGTTCTACATTTTGGTTTTACTAGGATCTGTTTTCCCCTCTGTTTTGAATAGACTCAAGTATAGCTGCTATTTATGCATGGTTCTGTCAAGACTTGCAATTGCTAGGGAAAACATTGTTTGTGTTTTTCACCACACACACATATGTACAAACACACACACACACATATATATATATAACTACAAACTCTTGTTGATGGCTTCTGCTATAAAATTCAATGGCTTGTAGTTTTTTATTCATTTCCTTACTTTGTCTCTCAGACACAGAAACTTGGGAAAAGCTTGTTGTAGTGACATTTGGGTTTTGTTTACTCACTTTCTCAGATTGTTTGATGAGATAGACATCTGTGTCTATTGATAGGATCTATGTGTTCCATCTCCGAAACAAAGAGAGAACTTATTGTAATTTGACATGTTTACAAAATCCATGTCTATTGAGAGGGTTTATACATGTCATATTCAAAGCCTAAAATGAGTGATTTGCACGTTCTATTGTTTTGCATTGTTTTTTCATTTTCTCAGGAAAGCCAATCAATATGAAAATTGTGTGTCATGTGAGGGGTTATTTCTATGATGTTCAAAACAACAAACAAGTCATTTCTAAGTTTGAACATCATTTACACTATTGTGCTCTAGTTTTTACTTTCTCTTCCCTCTTTGGCTTCATATATTCTTATGTGTGTACATGTATACATATATGTATAAATATGTAAATGTGCATATGTGAGTGCACCTCTTTGTGCAAATAATGAGTTCTATATATACATATATATTTGTATGTGTATCTATATGTATGTGGTTGATGAAACAAAAAAGGTTGTATATATGTATGTAGGTGGATCACCTCAATCTTGCATATTACAATTGTGCTTTGGGAATGGTGCCAAAAAATAAAGCTAAAGTATAGCTTATGCTCGAGGGTGTATTTGGAAAAGGAAAAATTATTTTCCTTTTTTTGTGATTTTGTGATTGGTGGATGTGGGTATGTGCAGGATCATTATGGAAAAAATAGGCCCTTAAGTGGCAAAAAATTTAGAAAAATCAGAGTTAGGCAGCTTGACGTAAATATTTGAATAAGTTGTCTATATTATTTCAAAAATATGTAAGAATAGAATCTATCTAAAATTGAATGTATTTTCTAAACTACTAGGTTTGTTTTAAAAAAAAAAACCTATTTAGTGAAATTTTGAAATTTCAATGGAGTAGTACACTTAAATTTTAGGGAAAAAATAAGAAGTAGGTGTCTATCTGACCACCCTAACCATAATAAAATAATAATAATTTTTTATAAGATTTTAGGTATAAGTAGAAGACTCATGTCTTGATGTGATGAATATTTTTGTAATTTTTTTCCAAGTAAACAATTAATTATGAATTTTTATTACAACTTTTAAAAATATAAAAAAATCATATGTCTGACCACCTTAACTTGGTCAAAACTTCATGAAATTCAATTTTTATTTTTTTAATCCTATAGTATGCAAACCATAGAATGTGACACATGTTTGGATTCAAAAAATGTGATACCGTTTGAAAGCTATAGATGTTTTTCAATCGACCTATCAATCAGGACTTTAGTCATAATTCAAATAGAAAATGAATAATAATTACTTATTAAATTGAAAGTAAAGCATAATTTATATTGGTTTAAAGTTGAGAATCTCCTTTAAAAACCCTTTTCATTTCATCAATTTTGGGTAAAACAAAAGTTGTCAGCCACATCCCCATCATATTGCCACTTTTTGGCCCAGCATGATCCTGCACATACCCATGTAATTTCCCTCGTTGTTTTTCCATTTTGTAAATATTTTGTATTTTCCAATGGTCATTCATCTTGCAGGGATCTATGCCAATAACAATGTGAGGAGGTATGACTTGGACCATCTAAGAAACAATACATAGACAACTAGATATATTGATGAAATATCTAGCTATTATTTTCATTATATGCTTCCTAAACATCGTACATTGTCTATTAGGAAAATTGCAATGTCATTTCTTTTAGAGACAGTAAACGGTTGTAGTTAATACATTATAGTGTATGTTTGTGACCTCCATTTGGGAGCAGCTTTGAAGCTAATTGTAGATAAAAAAGATTGAGAATGCACACAGATTTGGGGCTATCGCAACATGTGTTGTTGAGGAAGTAGAGATAGGAATTGAAAAACTAAACTAGGAAGTGAGTAAGGTTTTAACTATTATGTCTTATATATTCATTTTTGAATGTTCCTTGAATTTTGTGAAATATAGAAATTGAAATTGAATCCACAATAGACAATGTAATGTATTTTTCCATTTTCACTGATGTAGTCTTCTTGTGCTATTTATATGAACATGGATAAGGTATCACAATGCTATAGGCTAAGTATCAAGACATTGCAACTTGTTGAGACACACCAATGTGGTGGTAGATCACACCCCACCTTTATTTTCAATTTGTGCTTCATCGTTTGAATAAATTTGTTATTTATTTTTTGTTATGCATGTGCACTATTTAGATATTTCCTAATGCAATTTATATGGTCTAAGCCAGTTGTAGTAGTAGTTCTTTGAAATGTGATTTTAATCTTGTCAGGCTTTCAAAAATTTCTTGATAGGTGTTTCTATTTAGGTAATTATGATTATGGGAATGTTGTTGTTTCTTCAAATGCTGGGAAATTGTTATTCAGAAAGGTAGCTAGAATCACAATGTCAAAATCCTATTTGTTTGAAGTGATTTTTGACATTACTAGCTACATTTGTTGCCTACTTTCTACAAGCAAACTATTGCTTCTAGTGTTAAGGCACCTACCAATCTTAATAGTAAATAAAATCTATGCAACAATGTATGAGAATTTCAAATTAGGGAAGGCAGCCACTACTAACAATGCAACTTTTCTTCCAGACATATTGACAGTGATTTCATTATGTTTATCTTCAACAAGTGAGCATGTTCAATTAGCTATTGGTGTTTCATGGATATACAATTAACTTGATCAAGTTTCAATATAATTAAGCAAACTTATGTTAAGAAGCAATTGCATCACAGTGCGAACATGGACATCGTATTGCTAAGCAGTCCCATAAACATGTCCATTTAATAAACCAATAAACGGAGCTATTTGATATCAAAAAAGTTATATAGCAACCTACATAGTACTGGAAACAACATTTACATATTAGCTTGGATAGAAATTTGTAGCGACTGATGAGCTCAGGATATGCTCATAATTTGAGTATCATGATGTATTAGTAATATCTCTACTGTTATTACTAAAGGATATTTTAACTCTTTTATTAAAGACTTTTTATTTAAAATGGGTGGTATCCTGTAGCAATACATTCCTACATTCCTACAGCCTAACATCTCCATGTGTCTTATTAATTACCCTATTTTGACTTCCCAAATGACTGATATAATGCATATTGTTTTTGAATAATGGGACATATTTAATAGGTGATTAATAAATGCATCGTGTTGTTTGCCACACATGCCTTCTTTCCCCTTTATCACCTTGTACATCACAGGTTGTTGAAGGAAGTATGAGCGAGTCAAGTGCAGCGGATCTTCGCCCTGTAGTAAAGTCCATTTCCTACACGACGTCGATGAAGTTGTTCCAGCGAAGACTCTTTGTCTGGGTCATTGGGAAGAAACCGAATGATCATTCAATCTGGAAAGAGTGGAATGATAAATCTTCTCCCTGGATCGGGTTGAACAGATATGCGTTCATTTATGAGAAGTATGTTCCTCGGTTTCAGGATATTTATGTCCACGTCTTTCTCCATTAGAGTTGAGTAGTTAGTTGTTTTTTTGGTTTAAATAAGTGTTCCTCATGTGCGAGTGAAATGCATAACAAGCATAGCATAGCAAATATAGAAGGATAAAATGTAAGAGTTAGTATGATAATAAGAGATAGAGTTTTGTGTTAGTTTTCATATGAGCAAAACAATGTATACCATTCTGAGTTCATGAATAAAAGCTAATGAAGTTCTGAGTTCAACTCTTGCATAGTTAGTTGATGCTTGCTAAGGGGGGCCACTTAGTAAGTATCTATAGTTAGTTAGTTAATTGTTTATTTTCTGTTGATCATAAGTTAGATTTCATTCTAGAAATTTTCAGTGCAAAATCAGTCTTATATTGTTCCTGTAGCATCGAGATTCCATCCCTGTGTTTGTTCCTGCATCATAAGGCCAGTTCATAGTTTGTCTCTCAATCATAGTTGTTATGGTTTCTACTTTGATTAATTCTAGAAGGCTTCGCATTACATTCCTGTAGCATATGTAGAATTCCTTTCATGCATTTATTTCTGGTAAATCATGACTGAAACTAGTTCTTAGTGCACATACAGTGTCACTCCATTTCAAGTATATGTTCCCTGGTTTGACAAAGTAAATGAACGACCATAAGAAGATGCTAGTTGCCTGTTGGAATGTCCAATTCCAAAGTTAGGATTTTCCATGACTTTTATATCCTTTTGTGGGCACAACCAGCAACATTGGAGGTTATAGCATTGAAGAGACTTTCTTTTTAAAAGAACATTTAAGTATTAAACTATGTATCATTATACTTGACAAATTACCAATGTATGTGATATGGTTTAATACTACAAAATGCTTTGGTGAAAAGAAGCCTCTCCAATGTCAAGATCTATATTAAAAAAAAATTATCTACTCATTACCTTATGCTATGGAAAAACTAATTATGACAACCCCATTTACCGGTTCATACTATAATACATTATTTGTCTTGCCTTGCTCCTTCATCAAATTTTCTTCATATTTTATTTTGTTATTGGAAACCACACCTATCTCTTACTCGATTTCTCTATTGTTTCTACTTCCATGATTTACATTATTTATAATGTTTTATTCTTTATTGTCAAAAACTAACAAAGCATCTGCAATGAATCTAAGTGTCAAGTTGCAATGAATCTAAGTGTCAAGTTGTTGTTAAAGATATAGGAACTTACAAAGGCCATCTTTCTCACTTGCAATTTGGGAAAACTAGCAGGGAAACAAAAAAAATTGCAAATGCCACTTTTCTTGATTCTAACATAGTAGATGAAAACCCTTGTAATAGGCACAAGCTTCAACCTCATCAAACAACCTGACCCAATGAACAAAGAACGTGGGTAAAAATTCACTTGACAGTGTTAAATCTTCACACCAAAACACACTAATGACAGTTGCACTCCAGCCTACTCACAATAACTGAGAAGGTCCACAAACAATAAATGCAAATGTACTGCTCAAGGTGCCACATGTCCCCACAAAGAGTCCATGAAAGGCCATGACTATACAAACAAACTTATGAAATATTTCCATTAGCAATTCTTGCTACAATAATAATAATTATTAAAAATATTAAGAAAATGCCAGAACCACAAGGAAAGTTACATACATCAACCACAAGATTGCAAAAAGAGGGGAAAAAATCACTTTTTCTAAATATTCTCATGAACATAACCTATATTATTTACTCATTTTGGCTTTTCTCTATCTTAAAAAAATTCTCTATCTAATATTTACATGTTTTATGCTTTCAACTCTTACTTGCATAGCCTTATTGTCATATTTAATCTCTATATGCAGTTACTTATATGAATAAATTTTGATAGGGAGGCTCAGTTGGTGCCGATTGATATTCATGCACCTATAACCACAATGAAATTGTCATTTCTACATACATGAATTTGACTGATTCTATGTACATAAAATTATTTGGATCTTGATAAATTATACATTACATTATTTACTGTAATCTATCAGATATCATATTCTTGATACACTCTACTAAGCCGAGCATATTTATGTTACGTTTCATACAAACATTTTATTAATACAAGTGTTCACACAAAGTTCATTTGACTTCATTTTAATTCAGGCCAATTGTATTTTCCTCTTGCTTTTCTCACTCTATTGATTTGTTTTAATAATTATTATTATTCTAGTGAGCTTTTATATTGGAAATACTTGATGAGTTTGTGGATATACTTGTGTGTTGGCATGCATTCTTCTTCATGAATATTTCACATGATAATGTATTGTTCATGATCAAGAGTGGAAGTAATATTTCTCGTGCACACAGTCATTGCTAGTGCATTTGAATACATTAAATGAAAATGAAAATTAGGTCTAAGTATGTCCATATATGTATGTCTTTATATATACTCATATATATACATGTATGCATATATGTATATATATGTAGATCATGTATAAATGTATGTGTCTTTGTTTCTTCATATAACTAGGTCTATACATACATATATATGCCTATGTATATATGTATGTGTATCTATATATATAATTCAATCTATTGTGCGTACATGAGAGAGTGATAGGCATTAAAGGATGTCTATCTATACAAGATATGTTTGATTTTTTGTGGTTATGAGCAAATGAAAAAACAATGCAAATACTACATTGGTTGACAGATTTAAACTGTACACCATAAGCCACTAATGATGGGTGGATTTCAGTCTACTCAAAATAAATAGGGGCTTGCATGTACTAGATGCAAATGCACTGCTTAATAGAATACAAACGTGTGTAGAACTAGAAAATGACACTATAAAAGACACATGAGCTTACAAATGCCTCATTTTTCATTCCCAATATAATAGACATGGGCCCTTTTAACACACACACACTTAATTAGTTTACACCCAATCAGTTTCAAATTACTTCAAACTAATTTCCATTTTTGTGAACTAAATTGAAGTGTAGTTGCAATGCATGCCTATTTGAGAAATGTTTATGCCCTTCCAAAAGAAATTATTATATACATGTTTTCCATTTCACAAGTGTCTATGGGTAATTGGAAATATCCATAGTATTCGGCATGCTTGGTCTATAGCTATACTAAACATTGGAAGTTGGAATACATGGTTACACAAATTTTCTATTTATTATTAAGTTTGATAGGTCCTTTGTTTTTTTCCTGGTGGCAACTATCATTCAAACCATTTGTTCCATAAGTCAGAGCATAAAAGATCAAGTTTCTAGCATGCTATGGCATAAATTTGTAAGTTTAGTTCCTTTTTTTATCCCTAGTTTATATAGTTATGTCCTATTCTCCTTGTAACAAAATTATTCTCTTTCAATTTAGGTGTGCTAAATTGCAATTATATTCATGTGCAGAGTCTACTTCCTTCTATAATTATTTTTGATTGTTTATTTTTTGTTGTGTTCTACCTCTATATTATTACTATGGCATGGAAGAATGACATTCTCCCAAATTGGCGTTGACATGTTTGAATAAATATTCCATTTATATTTTCAACTTTGTATATATTAGTACTTGGTTTCCTGTTTACAATTTCTTTCATAACACTGTTATCATATCCATGAACAAATGCATTAGTGATTAACTTGAACTTTACAATAGTGTTATCAAATTCTGCTTCACCACCTTCTTTACTATTTTGAATTTTTTTCTTGAGCTTCATTTTTCAATGCAAGCACCAATTGATAGAATTAGGCCTTAATAGATAGAATGCATTGAAAAGCTCTTTGAGGTTATTGTGGAAAAAAGTTCCTCAGAGTATAATGTGCAATCTTCAATCAAGCCTTTTGCATGAATTCCAGATCTTTGATCAGCTACTCTAAAGAAAAATGCTTTTAGAGAATGCATGTCTACACAATATTGATGAAGGTCATCAAACTCAAAGTAGCAGATCAAAGATATGTAATTTATGCAAAAGGGTTAATTCAAAACTGGACATTATACTCTCTAGAACTTCTTCCTTGAATAACTTCAAAAATCTTTTCAACACATTGTATGTGGCAAGACCAGATTTTTCAAATTGTTTCTTGAGTAAAAATTTGAAGCTTTACTTGACACCTAACAAATTTATTACTTTGAATAATCTCTACAAGCTAGGGACATTCTTCACAGATGAAATTGGAAATAAAATTCACAATGGAAAGGAGGGTGATGAAGTGGAATTTGATGAAAAATTCTACAAAGTTTAGGGTAAGGAATGATGCCTTTTCTCACCATTGGGATGGGAAGAGTGTCAACATTTGTACCGAAGTAAACAATTTCAATATGATTTTGAAAGCATGTTGTATATAGTAGGCTATTTATTGACATTGGCTTGTCTACACTGCTTTATTGTGTGTGGGAGACATCAAGTCACTATATCCCTTGCAAACATTGCAATGACAAATGTTTAGAGCTTTACAATTTAAAGTAAGACACAAATATCTCATTCCATGTATTTGCTGAGAAATTTGGAAAACATAAACCGATTCTCTTGCAAAACAAAAGATGGTCCAGTTAACTGACAAACAAGATGAAAAAAGAAAGTACCTTATTTGTTTGTCTGGCATAAGATATCACTCTTTATATGTATAATTAAAAATTTAGTTTTAGTCATTCTTCATGTTGCATCCTGCAAATTGAAAAAATCAACTACAAGGCCATTAACCATCTTTAATATATGCAAAATGCATGTAACTTTTCCATTTGAAGGCGATGACTTGGCTATTTTTGGACCTCCTATTACCACTAATTTTTAAATACTTTCATTGCTAGAAGCATTATTTAACCCATTTAGAAAGCTTGTTAAGAACAATGATTGATTCCTGGCACATCCATTTTGCAACTCATCTAATCAAATGACAGTTTCTCTATTGGACCAATTGGTGCTATTGGTACTAGTCACTTCCAAGCACCAATGTAGTATGAGTTCCAAGTTAAAGCTAGAGAGAGTGAAGATGATTTTTCCAATGTGATATGTTTTGAACAAATCATGGCCACAAAATAGGATTTGATTACTTTTCTTCTCAAATATATTAGAGAGTTAGGGTAACTGAATTTAATCTATGTTCAATATAACATGCTTTCTATCTCCAAGGACGATGCCTCTTGACATTATTTTGTACTTTATATGCTCTTGCAATTCATTAATAGTTTATGATGAGAATTCTCCACTCCATTCAGAAAAACATTATTTGTGTCCCTTGTTCAAATGCAACTAAGTGATTCTTGTAGGATCAGTGTCTCTTAGGGCCCATTCATAGTCATTTTCTTTTCCTTCATTCTTAACATGTTTTGTGTCAATATTGAAATTTGTTAATTATCATTTCTTCCATTTATATGCACTTGCAATTTACTAATGCATTTTATTGTCAACTCTTAAATCTGTTGTGACAAAAAAAATTGTGTATCCCCTCTATTTTCTTATATTAGGTTTGGCACAAAAAACAAGACGTGTAAGTTCCAATGTCGACTACATCACCATTTCCTTTGGCTGTGCACTTATTTCTTCATATTGTTTGAGGTTGATGAAATTTGTTACTATTAATAGGGTTTATGCTTGCAGTGTTGCATATAAACCATGAAGCAAATGTAAGTTGCTACACCTTTTGCAATGCCAAATATGTTTGAATTGTGAAAATGAAAAAAAGAAGACCAAAAAAAATTGGTGGCGAATGACAATGTTGCAAAAATAGAGATAGATAATTTGACATTGGAAAAATCTACCACTATTCAAATGCTTTTATTCTGTGATAATGGAGAGAAAAAAATAGGCCTCTTAATGTTTTTATATGTTTTACACTGTCATTTTTTGCTATGTTCTTTCATTTCCTCATATTTTTTGACAAAATAAAAATCCATGGCTTTGGAAAAGGCCTATGTGTATTTCTCTACAAGAGAGGGTTGATGCATCTATAAGTTCATCTATGTTCAATGTTGTTGCTCTACTCATGTCTTTGTATTATGTATTTCTACTCCCATGTCAAATCTGAAGAACACAATATATATATATATGCACACTTTTTTCATTTCCATTGTTTATTTATCCACTTTTCTTGATTCTTTCATGAAAACAAAGTCTTAGGCACTGAGGCCATTTATGCTAATTTAATGAATTGTGAGAAAATATATTTTGCATTGTTCACTCGCTCTGCCAAGGTCTTTTATGCGACTGCAAACTTTCCTCTTGACCATAATTTAAAATGTCATACTAACATCCAATAACAAAATAGTTGAAGTAGGGATTAATGTCTATTGTTTATGATTTTCTGCATTCTACGATTTTTTTCATTGCTTCATTGCAACCATCATGAGGGCTAGGCATACTTAATGGTTTATACTGTTAAGTATGTAGCCTGTTGAGAAAAGTATGGTTTACATTGTTCATTCACTTTCTTTAATTGTTATAGGACAACATAGCCTATGTTTGTTGAGTAAACTTATGGCTTTCATAGTCTAAGCAATAGACCAAGCATTTCTAAGTTCTTATATCTATTACACTATAGCTGTCTACATTGCTTATTCATTTGCTTACAATATTTAATGAAAGTAAGGTCTTTGTCTACTTGTAGGGTTTCTATCCATGGTACTTCAACTGAATAACAACCTGCTTGTAAGTTCCTATGTCGTTTACACTGCCATTCTATACTTTTTGGCATCTTTGCATTTTATGAGTTTTTGGCTATTGTGTCTACAACAAAAGAAATAATTTGCTCAATATAATTAGAACTTGAAAACTAGGAACTATTTAAATTACAAACTATTCTATTCTTGTTCAAATAAATTGAACTGCACCTAAGTATTTAAGCTGACAACAGGTAGTAACCCATAAAGAATAGAAAAAACATACTTTTACACTCAAATTGCAAACAACACCACATGGATACAATAATTTTATACTGACCTATTTTCCAATTAGTTGGATCTAATCTTCATTTTTTTTTAATAAATTCAAATGGACTTGCAAACCATGAGTGCACATAGTGCAAATTAAGCATAAAATGTAGAGATGCAAAAAATTATAAAACAACATTGTAAAAGAGATAGGAACTTACCAACGCCTTGTTCTCCAATTCCAAAAGCCATGAACAACTTAGTATGATAATATGCTTGTCATTATTAAGAATGGAAATAATATTTCCTTCACATGCATGCAATGCAACTACACTTGAATTTATTTGGCAATTATACAAATTGCATCCAACTAACTAGAAAATTACTCAGTGTAAAATGTTTGAGTGTCTGTCTATTGGTAAGGTCTATGTCTATTGTATTGGGAGAGAAAAATAAGGCATTTGTAAGCTCATATGTATTCTACACTGTCGTTACCTATTTTTGTATACATTTGTATTGAGAAACATAGACATGAAAAAACAAAGCATATTATAGTCATGTTTTTCCCTAGACTTTTTGTGGGGATGTGTGGAAATCAAACAGAACATTAGCATTTTATCACCTTAGTCTTGCAAGATCATGTAATCCTCACTAATTTCAATGTATATATTGGAACTCTGCAAGGTTTTTTTTTTCAATTCCAAAGTCACACACATAGACCCTCCCAAAAGGCATTGATTTCATCCTCATTAGACATTCCAAGCAAACTAGATGATAAATGAAAAAATCAAAGCATAAAAGATAGAGTAACTTACAAATGCCACATTTTTCTCTTGCATCACAATAGATTACAAGCCTAAATCCATTCACAAATACCAAACAATAAGCATTGACTCATAAAAATAAAAGATGCAAAAAGAACATGACAATGCATTGAAAATGATGTAACTTACAAATGCTTCATTCTTCAATGCTAGAAGGTCAGACATAAATATTTTCAAAATGGTACTAATTTCACTCCCATTAAACATTTGACCTCTCCAATAAACAATTCCAAAATGAAAGTGTAAAAGATATAGTAGCTTACAAATTTCACCTTTGTTGCTTTCAACATGGTAGACATAAAGTCTTTCAATAGACACTAATCTCAATCTCATCAAACAATCTAGGCAAATGAACAAACAAGATAGACAAGAACTGCATCTCAATCTACAGACTTGCAAATAGTAAATGTAAATTTAATACTTTAAATGCTATGTACCCCTAATTAGAGTATGTGTGAGGACATAACCATACCAAAAAATGAAAAAAATTATGAAATAGTTCCAATAGATAGATTTGCTATCATAATTACTAAATATATCACAAAATAATTATGCCACGATGGAATGTGCTCGTTAATATTGGAAATGTTCCATGGCTTCTAGTATTTTTTGATATGGTTGTCTTCTTGCATTTTCTCTTACTCTCCATGCATAGCATTCTTATAATAGACTTATGCATATATAATGTGCCAATTCTATTTAATGTAAATAGACTTTAATGCAACTGATGATATTGGCTTCTGCTATAAACTTCAATGACATCCAGTGTTTATTCATTTCATTTCATTAGCTCTCAGAACAGGCTAACTTGGGGAAAAAATCCTACATTGTCAATTGGGTTTTGTTTATTCACTTTCTCAAATTGTTTGATGAGGTAGACATCTCTACATCTTGATAGGATCTACAAAAGAGAGAAAGACCTGGTTATAGCTTCATATCTCTACAAAATCTATGTCTTCTCAAAAGGTTTATACATATCATGTTCAAAGCTAGAAACAACTAATTTTTAAGTCCACATATCTTGTTCATATTCATTTTTTGCATTTTTTATTCATTTTCTCTCAAAAACTGATCATCATGAAAACTGTGCCTCCTGGCATGGATGACCACTATCATCATGCATATTTATGACTCACAATATCCTCTTAAGTTGCAGAATAAACACCATAATTCATCAATGTTTTATTCTTTGCCACCAACAACTAACAGAGCATCTGATGGACTTACGTGCACTTCCCATCTATGTAATTAGGTATCAAGCTCCTTTTCTTGCTTACTCCTCGGAAACATTCAAAAGCATATTTGTAACAGTTTCCTCATTTTGACTCTTTTCTATTTAAAACAATTTATCTTTCTAATATTTACATGTTTTATGTTTACAGCAATTACCTCCCTTACCTAATATTTCATGGGTTAGTTGATATACTCACCCTTTTGGCATGCACTGTTCCTGTTAACATGATCCACCATTCCATTCTACTATACTCATTTATCATTTGTCGTATTTCTTTCTTTAGGCATTTTCCTTTGTCTTCATAAAGACTTGACATGATAATGTACTGCTCATGATTTAGAATGGAATTAATATTTCCCTCCCAAAGATGCAAAGCAAGTACACTTGAATTTATCATATGAAAATGAAAATAAATTGTAGGTAATTCAAAAATGTCCCGACCTTGAAATGATAAAATATATGTTTGTTGTAATGTGACTGTGAAATGAAACATTCCAAAAAACTCTATAAGAATACTTAAAAATTTTATAAACAAAAATTACAATTAACAAAATTTATATATTCTTTCCTAGCATTTTTTACACAATTTTGATATTAGCTAAATTATATTTGCAACAATGAATTTCCAAACATTCAAAATACCTTGCTACATTTAATATACTTTTTTTTTTTTTTTATAGACAATTAATAGAAAAGTTAAATTGTATATGCAAACTAATATATTTCTAAAAGAACCCCACCATGTTTAGAATAGTTAGTCTAATTTATATTACAAATTCAACATTCAAGAATTAAGTATTAGCATTTCAAGCATAAATATAATACTTAAAATACGAAATTTTGAAAAATCAATGATTTTAAGCAAATATTTATTTTCCCCTCAAAAGCATTGGCATTATTGACAAAACAATACCTAAAATAGATTAGATATGGCATTCATACTTTCAAATTCAAAAGAAGCATTGATTAATTACAAGTTACAAAAAAATAACTCTAACAGCTTCAATTTTAATCTAGAAAACTACTAATTTTATTGAATATTAAATATTTTTGTATACATATGCATTCTTCCTAAGGACGAATGACATTTAAAGAAATACATTTGCAAGGTTTTCATTTAATTGCAAGAAGAGTCTAGTGCAAGCGTCATCATGGCTTATGGTGAGAAGTTTAATTTTGTAGCAAACTATAATATATGAATTCCTATTCAAATTTCAAGTTTATAGAACAAATAGTTGGCATTGCAATGGCTTGTTTTTGCACTGTGGGCAATTATAGAGACAATTTATTCAACTTTTGTATACTTGTCTCTCCACAGGATCGCCAGTTCAAATCTTCATTACCCCTCTTGTATACAAATCAATGGGTAAAACTTCACTATCTGATTTTACTTGGACATTTAAGAAGATTCTTGAACCATTTTTTTCCTTCCTTAAGAAACTTCTTATTTTGTACTTGGGTTTTCTTTTTCTTTCATTTCTTTTGTTAAGATTTTTTTTCCTAACTTTCATTGCTTTTAACTCACAAAGATTTAGTGTCCCTTGCATCATGCATAGATGATACTTATTCAAAGAATTGTCATCTAAAATTTTCACTGACTTTTCCCTTCTACCATAAGAATTACAGTGTAAATCTCATTTTTGTGTTTTCTCTATTGCTTGCACTTTCCTTACAAAATAGCAAGAAGGCCATTATCTACTGCAATTGGAATTTCCAAATTGGACTTTCATTGTTTTGTTAGCAAACATTTTTTTATCAACATTCAAACTTTAATTGAATCTATAGTTAAAAATGTAAGCATTTATATTTCATTATATTAATTGGTCCAATTATCATTGTGGTAAGATATAAATTTGAATATGAATGGAATAATAATTAGGTTTACTGAATCTAATTATATATAGGAGTATGAATCTATCATATGCTCCAACCCTACCTTTCTGACTCTTTCATTATGCTCTAAAATGTATTGAATTCTAGTCTATTGTGGAAAAGAATCTTGATTAATTTTCAAAATTGATAGGCAATCGTTAAATTATTCTTAAAATGCATATTAAAATTATGCTTAATTTGAGTAGAAAAAAGCATTTACTATTAATTATTTATTAACTTCATAATTAAACATGCTTAATCAAGACATAGAGCATAGCCAAGATGTCCATAGCATAACCCAAACATTTTCTTACTCAACATCTACATTGAAAAGACAAATTCAATTGACCAATTAGACTTGACAAACGAAAAGATGCATAGCCAAGATCTATATTAAGAAAACTCATATCTGATCATTGGCTTATGCTATGGACAAACTAATTATCACATTTTCATACCTCGTGCACATATTTACATATCATGCACGATGCAATGAGTATAAAAAACCATGGAAGTTTTAACTCTCACAACTACTTCAAAGAATAAATAATCAACATATCTACAAATTTTTTATAGGTCATAAATTCTTTGCCATGTACAAGCTTAAACATGGCTAGTAAAGACATAAACCTTACAAAAATTTAAAAAAAAACAACCAAGACATACTAAATGAAATATGGATAGTCTAAATCTACAAAAAAACAATTAACATTTGTCCATTCCCCCATGTTTTGAACAAACTCGTAATCTTCTTTCTACCCTAATCTTAAACTATACTATGTAATAGTTTCTCTACTCTAATCTATTTGTTTAAAATTAACCATTGTCATTTCTTTGTAACATGTAAATATCTTGATATGTTTCCATCTATGTATATGTACATGTATATATATGTAAGTATATGTATCTAAATATAAATGTATCTATATATATGCATATAAATAAATGTCTTTAGAATATATAAATATCTACCTATGTATTTAACTATATTTCTCTACATGGACATACTTTTGTATGTGATATTCTACCAATTCAGCAAAGACAATAAGTTCAACCCCATGATTTGCAAGTGATAACTTTAGATTCACACCACCCTACATAGATATTGTCAAATATCGACACATATTACATCATAGTAGTACATAACCTACCAAACTTCCCTAACAACTACTCACCATCTTCAAAACAACCACTAATGCAAATATCTAGAAATGTTTATAACTCATAAATTCTTTGTCATGTATAAGCTTAAACATGGCTAGTAAAGACATAAACCTTACAAAAAATTTAAAAAATCAATCAAGACATACTAAACGAAATATGGATATCTATTCTAAATCCAAAAAAATAAAATTAACATTTGTCCCTTCTCCTATGTTTTGAACAAACTCATAATGAGCTTCTTCTTCATACCCTCATCTTAAACTATACTATGTAATAGTTTCTCTACTCAAATCTATGTGTTTAAAATCAACCATTGTCATTTATCTGTAACATGTAAATGGATGAAGCCACAATAGTGGTTTACAATTTCATGGAGGAATGAAAAATCATAAAATATGAGTCCATGGAAAAAAAAAATTATTTTGCTAGTTCAAACGAACTTGTTGGTTTGAACAAACCAAAAAAGTGTTTAGTCGAACTAGGGTTCGAGCGAACCAAATTAATGCATGCACGGATAAAAAAAAAATTAAACCCCTTTTGGGATGGGGGTTCAGCTGAACCTGGGTTCGACCAAACCTAGGTTCGACTAAACCCATATGGGTTCAAGCGAACCCCCCTTTGCCCTCATTCCCCCCCTTAGGCACTTTGAAAACCTAAATTTTTATTCTTTGAATCTTGGGTTGAGGATAAAAATGGAGGATTCTTAAAAAACCCAACTAGAATTAGGCAGTCCTTGAAACGAGCTATCCAAAGAATATAATTTTAATATGTTTTGGTTTTATTATGTATTTGTTTTTTTAGTTTTATTTAACATAGGTTTTTCATCGAAAATAAAGGCCTCTATTCTACACATGTGGAAAAATAGTAGATTATCAAAAGAAAATTTTGAAAAATATGAGTGCACCAAATACTTAAGTCCTTGATCCAACCAAAAAAATAAAATTGAATTTTGATATATACAAAAAAAGTTGTGCATTATACGGTCGCGCTATGTCTAAATTGTAATTGGTTTGACTTTGAAACTTTACTAAAGAAAAATATTCAATAAAAAAAATATCTAACCAAGTGGAATCACTAGATATCAGAGTTTCAAATCTAAATTCGAAAGAATTATAATTTTATCCTTCATGGAAAAAAAGTTATGTGTTATGGGAGATGCAAAAAGAAGTGCAATCTAATTCCAAAATTTTTAAAAAGAATATTTTTAGAATCTATAGATAAAATGTGACAAGATTGTAGTTTGCATCATCTTCAAATTCCTCATGGTTTAGCCACTATAGGTGTTGGAATGTGAAGATTTACTTAAAAATAATAATTTTAGTGTTCAGTTGGGCAAAACAAAAATAATTTGAGCATTACACTATTATATTTAGGATAGAACTAAAGAAAGACAAAGTGAAAAAAAAATTAAAAGGAAGTGATTTGATAATTTTTCATCTTAATCCAATAGAAAAAAAAAACAAAAAAGATTGAAAAAAAAAAATGAACTTTTATCCTTGACACTTAAAGTTGTTTTATGTAGTGAATATATAACTCAATATTTATACATTTTAAATGTAAAATATAAAATTAAAATTTTGACATGCCATAAAAAATTAACACAAACATATTTACATATTATAATTCTAAATTAATTTATATTACTTTATATAGATAAAAAATAATAATATAAATACAATTATTTAGAAAATTAATATATTTTTATATTTATATTTTGAATTACATTTCATAATTAAAATAATAAATTATGATTACATTATTGTATAAAAAAATTAAAATGTTGAGAATTTATGCATAAATATAACTATTTTATCATTAATTTTTTTATCTAATAAACCATTAATTTTTTTTTAAAAGGTATACAACAACTACGAACCCTTTCAATGATAGGTTCATTAATAATTAAAAGTAAGGTTATCACCTCATCCTAAAAGTGACAACATATTTCTAGATGGCCGTTCATGTGATTTGATAATTGAACACTAAATTTTGTTTATGATAGTGAAATATTCTATTCAAGTCAATTTATACTTATCTATAGAGTTGTTTATTATTATTATTATTATTATTATATATTTATCTTTACAACTGATTCTTGCTTTAATCTGGTGTGCAATTATTTTCTATTTGCAAAGTATATATATTTGGTAAGATATTCAGAAAATAAGTGATAAAATACTTTTTCATTTGGTAACATAGGGCACACAATTTCTCTTTCTGAGTACACCACTAATGGAGATTAGGCATTGTCAATGGTGTTAATAATGATAAAAACATTGGAGATTGTTGAGGTATGTCTCCAAATTCAAGTAGTTATTGAATTGTGAGTTTCGTGTCTTTCACATAAATTTTGAATGGTTGCTAGTGATCTATGAAACTCTAAAACTTTCAACTATTGTGAATGGTGTTCTAAGGAAATCTACCCAAGACATGTAAATGAAAGGCCTCATGTCTCCTAAAGGTTAGATATTTTTTTTTTATATGGAAGATACTAACTACTACCATAATCTATATCTAGACCTACTCAAATTCAACCCTTGGAGATGGCATGCACTACCGAGCATAATTTTTTACATTTTAAATTTTTGAGTAATTCCAAATTAATTAAGACTTGAGCAATGCATGAATGTTTATTCTCAAGTGAATTTAAACAGTATTTCATGGTATTTGGACAATTGGGCATAATGAAAATAACTTTATTGCTCTACCACTTTATTACTAGATATAGTTAGGTATCCATTATACTTAACAAGTCGTGCAAACTTCCTCTATTCAATGTTTTGAGGCCACCCTTCATCTCCACCACATTAGCATGGAATTTTGTCCTTCACCCCTTTTAGTGTCAATTTTCAAGCTCCATCATATCTTAACCAATTGCTCTCTATAATAAGATCCCTTTTATTAATATTAAAGGATCATTTTGCTTTGCAATTCAATATTTAGGGGTGTTGCACAATGAAGCAATATTAGTTCAATGGGTCTATTGAACATTATTGAACATTATTGAACATTATTGAACATATATTATACTATTGTGAGGATTATAATTTTATATGATACAGTTGGACTAAGGTATTATTCCATCAATGTAGTTATGTACACATTTATCAGAGTCATGTCTATTATGGTAAGTACAATTTGGAAAATTTTATATAGAGAACATTTTGGACTCCAAGTTCCTTTTCTTCAAAAGTTTAATGTTTTGGAATTATATGATAATTTTTTTTATATTGGAATTAGAAAAATTAAGCAATAGAATATTATTTATAGTATTATAAAATTCAATATCATAGTTGGTATAAAAGAAAATTATAATAAGTAAAATAGGTATAGTTTCTTAAATTTAAAAAATCAAGTATAAAAGAATATTCTAAATTTGCTATTGCATATAAAAGTAAGTTTCTAAATTAATATACATTGATTTATTTATTTATTTTAAATTATTTGATGTTATTGTAATTTTTTGATAATAATAGAATAAAATAAAACTATAAAAAAAGAAAGACAATTTTCTTCTAAAATAATGTATTTAAAATTAGAATATTAAATAAAAATAAAATATCATAAATTTACTATTATAGATAAAAAAAACTAAAAATATTCAATATTCATAAAAATTTGAAAACATTTCAAAAAAAATCATTCATATTTTATTTTATTCAAAATGTATATAATTAAAGAAATATTTTTATTAAAAATAATATATAATTAAATAATTTAAGGCTTTACTCAATATTTTATTGTACAAAAATATAGCAACTTAAATATAAGCTTAATATAATATCAAGGTTTTTTTCATAATAAGTGCACATCTAAAATCTATCTTGAAACAAGAGCTGAAGAGGAGTGAAGTTCCTACAAAAATGTTTAAGAATAGTTTTGTTTGTATTTGTTGTGTTTGCTATGTTTTAGGAAGAATCAATCACAATAAATAGTGATAACCTAAATTTAGGAATTTGATCATTGATAGAGTCAACTTTTTTTTCCAATAGAAAATGACCCTTATAACAACAAAATTTAGCTCACTTTATAATTTTGAATAGCTTGTAACAGAATAATTGGAAGAATTGAATTAAAACTTATATATTTGTGAACTGTGTGCACCATATGAAATGCTCTCATTGTCATCATATATAATAAAAAAAATATCTTTAAAAAGCAAAGATCTTTAGAACTTTCATTGTACATTGAGTCATGTATAACCAAGCTACTTAAATGTTACAGTTTTCTCCACAAAAGAAAATGAAAGCATCTAGTCGTGAGTCCTCTTATAGGTGCCTAATATCTCCAAAAAACACCTTATGATAGGAAATGATATTTTTATTCCATTCATTAATAGATAACTCATTTATAAGTGTCATAAAACTTATAATGTGAAGTCTATTGCAAAAGGCTTGGATCAAACATCAAAAATCTCAATTGAACCCATATGCCTGTTTTGTTGATTATAGAGTAGTGGACAAAAGCATTGCACTAGACATTGGACCAAGACCACAAGGTACAGGATTAATTGTTGAAGCTATTATTGAAGGCTCTTCATAGGAAACATGACTAACTAATTGGTATCCTCTCTATTATTGAAGGCTCTTCATAGGAAACATGACTAACTAATTGGTATCCTCTTTTAGCACTAGGATCCTGTAAAATTGGAAGCAATAGTTTTAATTTGCTATATATTAACCATCTTTTACTTGCAAATTTTCTTTGAAAAAGGCTGGGAGAAGGTGCCATACCTCTACTACATTTAAGTGAAGATCAATTAGTACTGCAAAGAAGAAATCAATAGAGGGTGATAAATTACTTACTTTTGTGCAATGGCTGGTCCAGATTTCATACACCCTATGTACACTTTTGGGTTGGCTCAATATCATGCAAGAGTGGTAGATAACATCCCTAAAAATATTTTTCAACATTATTAATAATCAGAAAAAGAAGGTAGAGTTATGAATTACTTCTTCATATTGATTATCTTTATTTAGGTTCTTTTAAGACATATCACTATATTGAAAATCTCTCAATCATTTTCTCTATAAGGTGACACTTTTCAATTGTAACGCTAGGTACCACGCAACCCTAGAGGAAGTTGCAATTAACAACACAAATGCAACATTTTTTTTTTTAAAAGCAAAACAAAATGCATGAAGGTTCACAACACAATGCCAACAACCCCTAAGGCTACGAGACCGAGTTTACATCAACCCAAACAAGAAACATGAATTAAAACCATTACATTTAATTGTTTAACAAATTAATGTGCATACATTCCATCCATGTTAAAATTAAATCAAGGACATAAGAATTCCACATGATCCCAATAATATACTTTACAATATGGTTACAACACTCATTCCCCGAATGAGATACTTCCACCTCGATACAAAGAGGGTTATTTAAATTACATTAATAACTAAAAGAATAAAGAATGAAGAACTGGATCCCATGAGCTCTCCAACTAGAAATCTCGTCCATACGAAAAAAAGCCGACCCAACGGATTAAGATGCACGTTCCACCCAACCATGTGATACCCGAAGGCTCACCCCCCATGCTAGGAGATAGTAACAAGAAATCCTAAACAAGCCCATCAACCACTAGACACATGCTAACTCACACTGGCACAACCAATCACATGAGCCATACAACCATAAGAATAACATGAGCACAACTCTAACATCACTAACATAAGTCGCATTGCTTCCAGAATTAAAATAGATCGAGTATGCTAAGAAGACCATACACATAAACCCAAATACCAACTATTGTCATAGAAAGAGTGTCATCACACAGCTCATCATGGGATATCCTCTAGGAATCTTCCTAGGCTCTGGCCCCCACTATGGGTTGTCCTAGTGGCCTCTACCAAATCCTAACACCCATGCTCACTCATGCGGAATCAAATACCTCTTGTAAGGACAAGATAGATGACCTTGCCATTCCAGGCCTTCCCGTCTCATCCCAAGTCTATACAAGCCCTTGCATCCATGAGTGAGGCTCAATTATCTTAATTAGTGTGAAATACTACCTAACATCTAAGTACATTGATTTAGTTTTCACTTGATTAAACCACCTCTGAAGGTTTCCCAATTTACGTCTTTGGGCTCTAGCCCCTAACAAAAGCCACTCTTCTACTTGACAACATACCAAAAAAAACCAACCACAAAGAGAATCCCAAGTGCATACCAATATGATAAAACCACTCCAACTCTAGGAGGAACACATAAATAAAACTCACTCCAAACACTGGAGACAACAAAATTCAAAACTCTCTCCAAATATTGGAAGCAACAAAGATCAAAACCCTCTCCAAACACTGGAGGCAACAAAGGTCAAAACCCTCTCCAAACACTGGAGGCAACAAAACACATAATTCACTCCTTCCAAAGGAGGCACAAACCACATAAACCACTTTTAATCCAAGAAGACACAAACTATCCCCGTTCATGAAAACTAGGTAAAACAACAGAATATGGCTATACACATTACCCAAAACAAACCCAAGGTTGACTAACACTTTACGACACCCACAAAATTAAACGAAACCCAATCTGGAAGACTTCAGAACATTTACTCTATTTTCATGAACCTTGAGAAAGAACAAATCAACACTAAAAAGCACCTTGAGCAATTAAATAGGCTAAAGTTAGGATTTCCTAAATCCAGTCAATCTCAGTATCCATTACTTGCATTTATCCAATCAAATATACTTAATTCATTTCATGACGTTGAAGTAATTAAATACCAATTATTTACTCTAAGTTTCCCAATTCTATTCCAAAATCAAAACAACTTAATAAACAAAATCATCTGGTTAAAAATAAATCAATCCTTATTTCAACTTCGCATAAATTAAGCAACTAAATTTTATGTATACATGAATACAATTATAAACGAAATATATATACATAAAAATATATACTTGGTATATATATTTAAATTTCTAAACTCATTGAAATAAAACAGTTTAATTCAACTAAATAATTTATTTAAAAATATATCAAATATACATATAAACATTATATATATGCATATACATACTAAATGTATATGATATATATACATAAGTATATATATTTAATAAATATATAAATAAAATTAATAAATATTATTTAAATATTAAAATAATATTATATATATACATATAACATATATATATTATATATATAATCTAATATATATATCATATATATAATATATATATATTATTATATAATATAAATAATATTAAAATAATATTTTTTTTTTAAAAAAATTAATTTTTTTAATAAATAAAAGCAACCCATAAAAGGGTGCGGGCCCCTCCCACATGGGAGAGGCTAGGCTGCCACGCAGCCTCCCCCATACGGAGGGTGTTGTGTGGGCAGCGCCGCTGTAGGCAGCGGCGCTGCTTGCACACAATGCCTCCCACTGGGGAGTGATGCATGGGAGCAACGCCTCCCTTGAGGCCCTATGGGGGGTGCAGGGCTACGACTCTCCCCTCCACCATAATAAAATTTATTTATTTTTTCTTTTTTTTTTATACATAAAATTTTTTTTTAAAAACTGGCGAAAATAGGGTAGTCCCCTGTACATTTTAAAAACAGATTTTTTTTTGAAGAGATTAAAACCCAGATATATTTGTAAATATATTTTTGTATATATATATGTATGAGTATATATATATAGGTATATTTACAACTATATACCAATATTTTCATTTCCAGCTCAAGATTGAGCAAAAGAACAACAATTTTTTTGCAAGAACAAGATTAAAAAAAACAAGAGTTGAGAATAACAAAATGAAATGAAGATTTTTTTTGTGGGTTTTCCTCCTATTTTCATTGTGATTGCTGTTTTAGTTTTCTATCCTAATCCAACAGCTGTTTGCAAGATTTGGAATCATTTTCTCATGGTTTTCTTTGCATCTAAATAGCATTCAAATATTTTTCAAACAACAAACAAGAATTTTGAAGATTATTTCAAAAGGGAAACAAGAAGTGAAGATGAACCTGGTGTTTTCTACCCAAGCTTGAAGACTCCAACAATGGTGATTCCAATCTCCTCTTCGACTCCAAATTCAGCCATAGCAAAACTCTCTACCAAAATCAAAAATTGAAAAACAAATGAATTCTCATTTCTTTACATAGAGCTTTCCCCAAATTTGGTCAAACCCCTAAAATATCCCACCCACTAAATTTATTGATCTTTTGGAGGATATTTCCTTTTTTTTAATTTTTAAAACAATTTAATTTCCAAGAATGCTATTTCAAAATTTCATAATTCCAATTAAAAACCAAAAATCTAAAAGTTGCAAGAATATGTTTTATTCAAAAATTCAAAAAGTGAAATATAATCCACATTTCTATTTTTATTTTAAATTTAACTTAAATATCTAGCATGATTTCCATTTTCATTATAAATTTAAATCTAAATATATAATAATGGAAAAATAATTATTTCCTTTAATTTATGACCATTGGCCTAGTTAACCGATAAACTAAAAATGATTTTATTAATTAAACCAAAATAATCAATGAGATAAAATAATATTCAACATTGAAACTAGATATGTTAAATGATCACTTTAACCATACCCACCATTTAATAGCCTTTAACATACAAATTGAAATAGCTAACTAGGGAGGAAAGAACCAAATCAAAACCATCAAACCCAACGACAACTTAAGACTAGGGTGATGACTTGGCACGGGAAACCTAGCTACTATCTCCTAATCAATTACCGTTGGTCAATGGACACACTCGAACCTATGAAGTCAGGTGGAGTCGATATCCTGTACCTGTTAACCTGCAAACAAAGAGCATATCGAATGTGCAAATATATATATAATAAGACACACCATGAAGCAAAAATCTTGGAATTGTAGGGCACTCGCAAGTGAGTGATACAATCATGTCCCCTTTACCAATAGAGGCTCTAAAACTGACGAGTCTAACAACCACAATATAATTAAAGCATAAAACATTTTAAATTAAATAATTGCTACGCAAATACAAAACATGCCATAATGATAACATCTAAATAAAATCCCATCACATCAAAATATAATGTTTACATTGCTTAACAGATAGCGGTCAAAAGTAACCAAGTATCAAAGTCAGAGTGCTAACAAAAGTGAAGCATACATAAAAACACTAATTGATCAAAGGAGCAAAATGGAGGGGTGCTACATCAATCAAAGTTTAATATGGTCTGAATACATACTGTTGACATATTCTTGACCATGCAAACTATTTGATAAATTAAAGACGAAACACTTGTACCTAGTTTTACATGAATATCATCATCAATGTTGATATAAAAGTCAGGATCCCATTTGGCCACTACAATGGCAAAATAGATTTTTGTCTGTAAAGAACCAATCTGCCAAAAAAGGTGTAGCATTTGGTAAATACATGTTTTCTTGAACTTTGATGATTTTGACTAGTCCTTATTTTTAACATATAAATGCCAAAAACATCTTAACCCATGATTCACTAAAATGTGAATGCTTAAAACAAGTTCATCCATGACTAAGTGAAAACCAAAAGTGAATGCTCAAAACACCATCAAACCTTTGACTTCAATTATGCAAAAATAATAAGCAGATTCTCAATTCAGCAAGAATCCTTTACCCTAACAAGAAAAACTAAGAAAAATCACACAAGAAATTATACCCATTAAAAGCATCTAAACAACTCATTAAATACCAACAACAGTAGTTTGGAGTGCTACAAAAACATGATAAACTAATTCAATATTCATCAACTTATAAAAGTCATCATAATTTTTCGCAATATCGAAAACTTTCATGAGAATGGTTGCATAATTCTATTAGATGTAAGAAATCATACTCTATATGAGCATATCTATTGTACACGAACTTGGCTGGGATCTACATATAGAACATCAAGCCTAAAGGTCTTGGACCTGAAAATAGTTACAGCCTTCATTATGTGTTTTCTTTTGGAAACACAATAGAGTGTTGCATACTAATATCTTGTATATTGGGAGTGGACCCCTTCCAGGACAGTGCAATCGAGAGAGGGAAACTTTCTTGTATCTGAAAGTACAGGCATAACCAAATGTGAGGTTGTAATAAATATAGAATAAGATTGTTATGTTTATTAACAACACAATATCCTCTTAAAATGTAAACTGATGGTTTTACAACTCTTGCTAAACATACTCCAACAAGACCAGGGTAGCAGGACATGTGGGCAGGGTGGGCATGGACAGCATTGAAAGAAAAGTGTCTGTTATCAGGTCTATAGCATATATGAATATTACTTTATTGAGCTCTGTTTTCACTATATGCATCACAAGATTTGCCTTTGCTCTTTGATATATTCTAAAATGCAACTTGTTCGATGACTTTAAAATTTGAAATCAATGTGGCTATTAGCATAAATTTCTTATTCGAAAGCTGAAAATGTACTTAATTCACACACTCACGCTTTCATGTTTACAGCCATCCTGGACTACTTGCAATTCCTGATTTTGATGTCTGTTTGTGAATCTAATATCACCATTTACCTCAGGAGTTTTCCACATCCTGCCAAAACATCAGAAGACATAACATTAAACAAAGCAAACGCTTGTTCTAACAAGAAAATATGGTTGTGGTTCTCTTATCAGCTGCATGGTAAACTGATTTTGGGTGCAAGAACTACTTCCAGAGAATGTATACGGTGGCAGCACAAACAAAAAATCAATTATATTTGTATTTGTTGACTCGTGCAAGGCATGAAAACCCTGAGCCATCAGAAGTACTCAGTCCTTTCATTTGTGCTTCATGACTTTCATGATTCATGAGTATTTAATCAGCTAGCAATGCACTACTCTAGTGTTTAATTCCAAACGCAGGATCAGAAAGGTTCTAAACATCAAGTGTACCATGAGCAAACCAAAATGATGTAGAATGAATACTTCTTTCACATCAAAAGATTAATTGTATTGAAAAGCATTTCTTTCAAGCCCAAAAGTCTTTCCCCTCTTGGAGGAGATCCCAGCATTGGAGGATAGAGAAATGAACGCCTCAAGATACTGAAGATATGGGATTTTCAGACACTGAAGAAAGTTCTAGATAGATTGGAGAAGTTGAATACACTAAAGAGGATAGAGTGCAGTGGCAGTTATCGGCTTGAAGACTTGAAAAGGTGGGAACTTGAGTTTCTGGGCAAGATTGTGAACATACAAGAAATTCTTCAAAAGACTTTAATAAATCAGGATCATCACAAAAAAAAGAAAATGTTCTCAAGAAAGGAGAAAACTTTGCAGGTTATGAACAAACGATTTTGATATGTATACTACCTTCTACTTTGTTGACACCTTGTCAATATGATATGGTGAAAATATGGTGTCATAAAGTTATGACATAATAGTCTTATATAGTGAAAAGCAATAAAAGAGTCTCAGTTAGGTTTTAGAAAGGTGAACTGTTTTTTTCTCAAGAGATTGTTAAAACCCTTGGTAAACGCTCACTGTCAAAGCCATAAAATCACAATGAAGACTAAAAGTCTCTGTGAAGGTTTGAAGGAGGTTCACTGCAAGGCAGCTACTGAGCCTGCCATTACAACACGCATGGGTTATGTGGGCAGGATCTTAAAATTTCCACAAGGTGGTATAGTAACCAAGGAAAATCATACACCCATACACCAGTTTGATGGACAGCGAGGGAAATTAAAGTGACAATTTAACATCTTCTTCATTGGTAGGGGTTTTGCTTCAAGTTTTTCTGCAAAGAACCAATCTCTGCTACTGTTTTCTCAGA
Source organism: Sequoia sempervirens (assembly GCA_007258455.2). Lineage (NCBI taxonomy): Eukaryota > Viridiplantae > Streptophyta > Pinopsida > Cupressales > Cupressaceae > Sequoia > Sequoia sempervirens. Next base: position 384,500,945 of record VDFB02193867.1, on the reverse strand, counting down.
CTTCAGTCTGCTTCATAGTTAGAATAAATGTCAGGAAAAGCTCCTCGGGATCACAATGCATCACCTTTGTTGGACAGAAAAGCTGGCAGTTATAGTAAAGGAAGTATTGGAAAGTCTTTTAAGTGGGAACAATAATGAGAATATTGACATGCAAAACTCAAAGAATTCAAATCAAAACCCTGCAGCTGCTAAAATATCTCCTGGAGCAGCTAAACTCATGAATGCAGTACCAGAGGTAGCTTATCCTAAAATTGAGTATCTAGAATATGAGAACTTTGAATGACCTCGACGATATGGATGCTCATCTTGTTACATTGTTAGACAGGCTTGACTTTAAGGACTGGGTTATGGTTTGTGAGGCATTAACTTATGTGCAGCAGCTATCAAAATTTATAAAGAGGCTATACTTTCAATATTGACTAATGAAGTCATCTTAATAGTCAAATCAGTGAAGAATTCAAGAAGTGCTTCTCTTAAGGTCTTTGATCAATGCTTTTAGTTTTTCTTTGAAGATAAGATTTGAAATGACTAAGTGGGAGTATCTAGAACCAAAAAAGACAACTTCTTTCTTTGATCGAAAGAACTCCACAAGGTTTGTTCTTCTTATGCTGATCACTTCTGTTATATTCTATGGATATCTTATCCCTATATCACTAAATCTTTCCCTAGCAATTGTAAACACTCACGTTAATGTTTTTTAAATCAAAACTGAGAAAACTTGAAGACCGCACAGTAAAATTTTGTACAAAGTAACAAAAGAACAGACCGGCAGCTAAATTCATCGAGGTCAGAAATACTGTTATTGAATTCTTCAGAGCTATAAACTAAAGGGAAACAGATCTTGGCATTACTCTATAGAAATTGAAAATGGGAATGGTTGTAGGCTTATTTAGCTAGTGTGTTTAATTTTAATAGTTGTAAAATTCAAACACAACAAAATTACTTATTTACGTATACAAAATTTGTAGTTCAGTATGGTAGATTGTTTGTGAAAGTGCAATTTGTGGAAACAATAAGACAGTCATTGTTGAACAATTTTCACAATGAAATTGTTAACAGACAGTGTAAAAGTTCCTTGCAATTGGAATCTACATAACAAGAACACTATAGGCGAGATGTCTTCTTTATATTGCTCATATGTGATTTTTTGAAGCTTTGGAAAACTTTGTTTAAGGAGGTCACCATTTAACCAACATTCAATATTTCCTTCTTTCCTATACAATGTGCAAGCCAAATTGTGACGGTAGAAAAGTTGGGTGGTTCTTTTGCAGTACGTGCAATTGGCAGATCCTTTTTCAAGAGACAAGTTTGTCAAATAGAATGGAACGATGACATGTTGTACATTAAGCTTCAAAGTGGGGAAAGTGGACATTCTTTGGCTTCAGTGTCCCAAGTACCTATGAATAACAATAACTTGTTATGTATTATGTATAGAACTAAAAATATTTCATAAATGTGTTATACAAATGTAAAAATAAAATTATAATTTTGTGGGCTCTTGCCTAAATGTTATATTTTGCAAGAGTTTATAATTGTGCTCTTGTACATGCATCGTTGAGCTCCTCCAAAAAAATTGATTATGTTGTGTGCATTATGTTTGAGCCTTGTGGAACCTTTCTAACTACATTTTTGAAAAGGAGCAGTGGCATGTCTATTTTTGAAAACATGTGTTGTAAATATGCACATAAATCTATGTTGGCAGTTGGGATAACAACCTACAAAAGAAAATTGTTAATGAATTTAAGTAAATAAGTTAAGTTGCGTATGAAATTAAAAGAAAGATGGTTAGGTATATATAGTTGCCATGTCTTCTTGGAGGTCTCCATCTTTCATATGCACTTTGAACTGGATTTTTTTCAAATGATAAGATGTCCCTATTGCTCCAAATGAATCACCAGAATAGTTGCATTCAACTTGTATTAGTTGGGTGATAGTGGCGTCTAGAGTTAATCTACGGTTTTTGTAAACAATAGGTACACTTTCTACTATGCTTCTACTAGTTAAGGCAAGGTAGTAATCTGCATCACCTCTTTCATATTGAGTTTTATTTTTGATTAAAAAGTTGGTGATGTGAATACTAGACCCAACAAACATATAGGGAAAACATGTATTTATCAAATTTTAGCTAACGTTTATAGTTATAGTCATTTTACCATTGCAATCTACAAGATCCACATGTACTATTTCTACCTTTTTTGGGGTGTTGTGCTTCATAGAAGTGGGACCATATACAACAAGCACATCTCCTTCGAATATTGAACCAGTTCATTTTTTGTAAATTTCCAATATTGTACTGGTTTTTCGATTTCTTGAAATTAGAATGTAAAAAATAAATTGTGTAGTTAATTATGTATTCAAAATATGCATTATAGTTATCAACATTAAAGGATAGAAAATGTATATTATTCTCAATTGTGCAAATATAAATTAAAGATCTTTGACTATGTACGTTGGTGGTTGTAGAAGTCTTTGGAAAATGTAGAACCATATACATAGACTCTTTACTAATTTTGGTATGAAAAAAGACTATTAAAAAATAATACCTTTCTTTGTTGCTTTGAGTAGTCATTCTAGTAGGAGATATGCTATTTAATTCAATGTTTTTCAAATGGCTATAGTAGGAAATGAAATTGTTAGTCGTGAAATTTGTGGATATTACTATTTAACATTTCATTAATTTGGAGGAATTGACAATTCTCACCATTTGGTTATGCATTCTTCTGTAGTTACAGAAAATGTATGCTATTGTATATAAATTAAATTTTTGCACTATTTATGTTGGTGTTTGTAGAAATCTATGGAGAACGTATTTGTATATACATAGCTTATTAACAAAAGTTTCTAGAAAAGTAGAGTATTAAAAATTAATGCCTTTCTTTTTTGCTTTGAATGGTCATTCTCGTAGGAAAAGTGCTATTTAGTTCAATGTTTTCCAAGCAATTGTAGCAAGAAAATGCAATTGTTAGTCAAGTAATCTGTGGAAAATACTATTTAATTTTTAACTAATTTGGAAGAAATGACATGTCTAACTATTTTTTTTTAATACTACAGGGGAGTCCTAGCGACCCAGCCCAGTGGCCCAATAGCCCATACCTTGGGTACTTGGGGTGAGCTGGGTGAGACTAGTCCCCTATAGATGAGATCGCCCACCTGCAAGAAGTCCCACCTCTTAAACCCAAGAGTGGAGATGAAACCAAGAGCAATGGGGAGCAAACCCATTGCCCAAACCAACTCATCTACCCATTCATACTGACATGTCTAACTATTTTGTTAGGAATTCCTTTTCAATTATAGAGAAAGATTCATCAAGATCATTTGTGTCGTGGTCCTCTTCACTAATTTCCATTTTTTTGAAAAAACTGCATAATACATTTTTTTTACTTGTATAGTAATCTATTAATAAATTAGTGTTATTCCTATTACTTATAGATATATTCTTTATATATTGGGAAACATTTTTGTAATTGTTTTTTGGATAGTATAAATACCTTTTGTCTGATGTAATATTGGTTGTATGGACAATTGTTGCTAGAGTGTTGTTAATTTTAGTCATGTCCAGTTGCCTTTGACAAAACAAATGTGTTAGTGAAGTATGGTTTTTCAAGAGGATATTTGGTTAAAGAAAATAAATTATGTATGTTTTCCATGTAATTTACTCTTTACTTGTCCCTTTTTGTACTTTTGCAGGTACTATAGTAGATACTTTGTTTTTCCCAATGTTCATGATTTCAAGTCACCTGCAAAACAATATTTCTTTTATTTTTCATTATATGAATAATGATCTATAGAATGGTATAACTAATGAGTATAAGTACTATTTTTTGAGTAAGATTTAATGTATGTAGACAATAAAATATTTTGTCATATAAACTTGTTGTACATGATTACCTTTTCCAAGTTGTAAAGCATGGCTAGATGATGTTGGAAGCATGAAATAGAAGAGTTTCATGATCTGTCTAGTACAATTCACATCTTTGAATTTTTGTTGTATTTGCATAATTTTTTTTCCACACATGATCAATAATAGTCCTTAACAAAACTTTTATATTTTCCAGTAATAAGTGAAAATTGTGTATTTACATGTTTTCATTGAGAATTTCTAATTTTTTTGAGGAGTTGGAAATGTCAATGTTGAAGTCACCTACAAAGTAAATAAGGCTTCCGGTAGAAGCTATAGTCATTGCTTTGTTAACAATTTTTATAATATGTGTAAGTGATACTGTTGGTATGGCATAGATATTACAACTATAAAGGCTTTGTGTAGTAAATATCAATGTACTCAATATTGCTTCAACATTATCTTCTATAAGTGGAATTGCATTTGATATTTTTGTATGTTTTTTTGTGCAAGCCATTATCCCATGTATATGCTATGTTGCAAAGCAATTATATTCTAATAATGCATCATTTCTTATTGGTGTTTCCAAATATGTCTCTTGCAAACAAATAATGTCCAATGACATTAAATCTTTGTCATGTACAATGTCTTGTTTGTGTGGCTGGAAATGAAGAGTGTTTAATGTAGATATGGTAGAACATGATGTATGAGTTTTGTAATGTATGTCATTTTGAAGAGTCCACTTAGCTAGTGTTTCTAACCATGTCATTCCATCTATGATTTCTCCTTTTACTTTAAATTTTTTGATGTTAAAGGGATTAACAAAAATAATGTTTCAATTATTGATGTGCGGGTAAGAGATGTGTAAGTTAACCCATGTTGGTGTACACCTAATGGTTCAAATGCAAGGCCATGCATTGTAAGCCCTTGTGATCTATGGATTGTTTGAGTACATGCTAATTGTACCTAGAATTTTTTTCTAACAATATTCTTATGTTGAGCATTTAGTTTTAGGATTGGTTTGGCAACTTGAAGTATTGGTACCAATCCATTGTTAATATATGGTTTGTTTAAATGTGAAAGTTTTGTAGATTGAGCTTTTCCTATACAACAATCATTGAAATCAATCCATATATAATGTCAATGTCAACATGATGTGTATATGTTTTGAATATTCCATCTGATCCATTTATGATACCATCCTTTGTATCATAATTTCCACCATAAATTTCAACTAAATTGTCTTTTTAAAAATAATTTGGTTGGCTAGATTTGTATTATGTTTCAAAAATTGTTCTACATTTACAAAATTATATTGTTCGTCAATTGCATTGATTGTTATTAGTTGTTCAAGAAGATAAGATAATATTTTTGATTGTGTGGATTAACATCTTCTCTCTTGTAAAAAAGAAATGGAAATGTTGGATCAGTAGGTGTAGGACATAAGCATTTGTTATTCAGGTATGTTATGTCACTATTTGTTTCAGATTTTATTCATATTCTATTAAGAATTTTGATGAAGATTTCATCTTTTTGTCTCATAGTTGTTTGTAAGGTATAGCATTTTATATTTTCCCAAAAATTGTATGAAACTAGTTGGGTGTCTAATTTTATAGTTTGAAATCACTAGACAGTCATGTATAGGTTCTGCTTGATAGAAATCACCACAAAAAATATTGTCTAGACCACCAAAATATTTAGTAGGTGTTTGCATGATAACACACAATCTTTTATCTATGCAATGCAAGAGTCTCGCTCCAACCAAGGAGATTTGATCAATAAGGATAATATGCAATTTTTGATATTCTTTTGTCAATATATCTATTTTTTTTGAGCTCAATGGAATAGTAGTGGATTTTTTATATGGTATGAAAGGTGTTTATTGAATAGTTGTGCCTCCAATATCATAAGATGCTTTACGTGTGTATGCAAGTAACAAGCCTTTTATCTTATTTGGGTCACTATCAATAGAGTTATTGTATATACACAATAGGCCTTGGTATATAGCTTTGGCAGTGAATGTTTTTCCTATTCCAGCACCTCCTGTTAGAAACAAATGTAATGGTTCATGTAATTTAGTTTCCTTTTTTATTAGTATGTCCTTTACTCTAGCTTATTTCTCTTTGTTTAGCATTCTTTGAAGATTGTAGTATTCTGTGTTGTCAACGAAGTTTGGATGCTTAGCAATTTCAAATCCAACCTTCTCAATTTTTTTTTTAGAATTTAAGTTTCGTTGTGTCTATATTTGATTGCAAATTGTATTGTTCATTATATTCGGTGTTGAAGTTGTCAACATTGTTTGTTTCTGCATAGTTCTCATTTTAAATATTGACATCATTAATAGCATTTTTCAAATCAGAACATAGCTCATTTATATGGTACGTGTACTTTGTTTGATTAAGTTTTACTATTTTTTCATTAGCAATGAAAGCCTCTTCCCATGTTGTGAAGCCTTTTTTCAACATGTTTTCATCTATGGAAAATGGGACATACAATCAAAGTTGTTATCTATAATAGTTTTCGATGTCAACATGTTTATTGTATCTTATATATTAAATAATTTGTGATCTATTTCTTTTTTTAATTGTCCTTTTCTTGTTCTATATTCTACAAAATTTTTTGGTAGACAAAAATTTTCTAGCATTTGAGGATGTGCAAACATAGTGGCAATGTAAAACCAACCCCAAAGAAGGCAACATAAATTTTAATTGAAAATGAAGCTCATTATTCGCTTGCACCTAATTAAATCCTATGCTTGATTAGAAGAAACCAAGTGTGACAAGATTTTTTTTTTTCAAAACCAATGAAAGCAGTAGACACCTGTTTAAGTTTTCCATTGAAGCTAATCAGAACAATAAACACTCACATTAATGTTTTTTAAATAGAAAATGATAAAACTTGAAGACCGCACAATAAAGTTTTGTACCCAAAGTAACAAAAGAATAGATAGGTAGCTAAATTCATCGAGGTTAGAAATACTGTTATTGAATGCTTCAAAGCTATAAATTGAAGGGAAGGAGATCTTAGCATTAGTTTGTACAAATTGAAAATGGGCATGGTTGTAGGCCTATATAGCTAGTATCTTTAAAATTAACAGTTGTAAAATTCAAACACAAAAAAATTACTTATTTACATATACAAAATTTGTAGCTCAATGTGGAAGATTGTTTGTGAAAGTGCAATTTATGGAAACAATAAGACAGTCATTGTTGCACAATTTTCAAAATAAAATTGTTAACAGATAGTGTAAAAGTTCCTTCCAATTGGAATCTACGTAACAAGAATACTGCAGGTCAAATGTCTTGTTTATATTTCTCATATTTCATTTCTTGAATCTTTGGAAAAAAATAATTAAGGAGGTCTCCATTTAACCAACAATCAATTTTTCCTTCTTTCCTATACAATATGCAAGCTAGATTGTGATGGTAGGAAAGTTGGGTGGTTCTTTTGCAATACGTGCAATTGTTAGATCCTATTTCAAGAGACTTGTCAAATAGTATTGAACAATGACATGTGCTACAACAAGCTTCGAAGGGGGGAAAGTGGACATTCTTTGGCTTCAGTGTCCCAAGTACTTTTGAATAAAAATAAATTGTTATGTATTTTGTACGGAAATGAAAATATTTCATAAATACATGTTATATAAATGTAAAAATAAAATTATAATTTTGTGGGCTCTTGCCTAAATGTTAGATTTCATAAGAGTTTGTAACTATTCTCTTGTACATGCATCGTTGAGCTCCTTAAAAAATGTTGATTGTGTTGTGTTTATTACATTTGAGCCTTGTAGACCATTTCTAACTACATTTTTGAAAAGGAGAAGTGGCATGTCTATTTTTTAAAACATTTGTTGTAAATATGCACATAAATCTGTGTTGGTAGTTGGGATATCAACCTACAAATTTAGAAAATTGTTAATAATTTAAGTAAATAAGTTAAGTTGCATATGAAAATAAAAGAAAGATGGTTAGGTATATACAGTTTCCATGTCTTCTTGGAGGTGTCGATCTTTCACATGCACCAAGAACTAGATTTTTCTCAAATTATAAGATGTCCTTATTGCTCTGAATGAACCAACATAATAGTTGCACTCTACTTATATTAGTTGGTAGATAGTGACGTCTAGAGTTAATCTACATTTTTTGCAAACAATAGGTATACTTTCTATAATGCTTCTATTGGTTAAGGCATGGTAGCAATCTGCATCACCTCTTTCATATTGAGTTTTATTTTTGATTAAAAATTTGGTGATGTGAATACTAGACCCAACAAACATATAGGGAAAAAATGTATTTCTTAGATTGTTGCTAATGTTTACAGTTATATTCATTTTACCATTGCAATGTAAAAGATCCACATGTACTATTTCTACCTTCTTTTGGGTGTTGTTGTGCTTCATAGAAGTAGGACCATATACAACAAGCACATCTCCTTTGAATACTAAACTAGCTCATTATGTGAAAATTTCCACTATTGTACTAGGTTTTTGGTTTGTTGAAATTAGACTATAAAAAATAAATTGTGTAGTTAATTATGTATTCTAAAAATGCGTTATAGTTGTCAACATTGAAGAATAGAAAATGTATATTATTCTCAATTGTATGAATATAAATTAAATATTTTTTACTATGTGCATTGGTGTTTGTAGAAATATTTGGAAAATTTACTACCATATACATAGATTTTTTACTAATTTTAGTATGAAAGAAGACTATTAAAAAAGAATACATTTCTTTGTTACTTTGAGTAGTCATTCTAGTAAGAGATGTGCTATTTAGTTCAATTCCTTTCAAATGGATGTAGTAGGAAATGAAATTTTTAGTCATGAAATTTGTGGATATTTTCCAAAAAATGATAGAAATCTTCATGCATGTGAAGGTTTGGTTACATTTGACAGATTCCTCAACATTGAGGTCCCACTAGAAATCAACACAGACATCATGCAAACAATAACCCCAATGTTTGAAGGCATCGGATTTTTAGGCCAAACTAGAAGCCATTTCCTACTCACAAGATTCTCAACAAGGATAAGCGACCAATTTTTGATATTTTCAAAGATTATAAGTATTCCAATGGGGAAAAAATGGATTTTCATAACAAACAAAGAGAAAGAAATTATGGGCTTCTTGGCTGACTTTATAGAGAGTTTGAGATAGATCTTAGATTCTCTAAAGTTGGAAAAGATTCATGCTCTGTGCCTCATGTGTCAAAATACATAAGGCATCGCATTCATCCACATGCATGTAATAAAATTCCCCACAAGGAGTTCACTTCAATCCAAATGCAGGTGAGATCGAGAAAAATGGGAAGCATGTTAGTCATGAAAGGGTGAAAGAAAAGAAAGAAATGGATTGGGGGGATCGACAAGAGTTAAAGCCTCAAAATAGTTATGTCGAAATGGTACAACATAATTCTCAAAAACTATAAAAACTGGAAAGGTTGGAGGAACATGCATGACCACAAAATGAGTTACTCTAGACAAAGTAGGCTAACAATAAAAAGAATAAGAAAAAGAAACCAAAGGCTAAAAAGCAATTGGGTTTGCAATGGAAAAAAAAAATGTTTCTATGTGAAAATCCTTCAAGTAATAAACCCTCACAAGCCAATGTTGATTGGAAGAGAAGACATTGGAGCAACAAATTCTCCTATAGAAAAGTGGAGCTGAAGGGAATACATGGGAGCAACAAACCCTAGCACAAAAATGTGGGTCAAAAGGGAAGAAGACTGTGGTCGGTATCACTTTTTCAGAGGACCTACTACAGAACCAAATTCAAGATCTATGACACCGATCCCTAATATGTAAGTTCTGGGACCATTTTCTTGATATAGATTTGTTGAAAAAAAAATTATTTGATGAATGGGAAGGGGCGTCAAAGGTATTTTATGTGGATAGGAAGGAGGGTGTCTTTATTGTGTTATATCATAATAAAGATCAGAGGGATGCCATTTATAAAGTAAAATCATGAATTTATGAAGGTTTTATTTTATGAATGACCCTATGGACCCCAAATTTTTAGCTGACTCCTTTTATGGATAAAATTTGTGCTAGCCTCTAGTCCAATTACAATCATTACCTCTTGAATATAGAGAATTGAATCTAATAGAGTACATGAAAAAACAAATAGAAATTTTTCTCAAGCATGGTAAATGGTTTTTTTCCAATCCATCTTTTCTAGTTAGGGTTTTCATATTGTTAGATACATCCAAACCTTTTCCTAATTAGATCCACATCAAGTCAAAAATATGGCACATAGTAACATGAGATTATAGTTGAAAATTGTCAAAATTCTTGTATTATCTACCATTCTTTGGAGCATATGAATGTTGTGTGCCCTAAGTTGGATGAATTTAGTAACCAAAAAGTACATGAAAAACTAGTTGATTTTGATGATCAAAGAAAAATAGGCATCCAAGTTCAATTAGATCAAGAGATATCTTTGAAAAAGGTAAGTGATGTTACATCTGATAATGGTCATGAACTTGGGAAGAGGGAAGAGCAATATCAGTCAACCCAAGTGGTACCAAGTGAAGGTGTAAGATCAAATGGAAAGTGCATTCAATAATTCCCTTAGAACATTGTTACTCCTTCTAAGTAGAGCAATAAGAGTAGTAAGGTGGGTGAATTTATTTGTACCTCATCCAATCTCTCATTATCTTGATCGCAATTTGAGAAAATTATTTTTCAACTAGTGTACAATAGCAAGCCAATTCAAGTCTCTTTTAATAGCCAAAGTGAAAAGGAATGTATTCCACTTTTTATGAACATCAGAATAGACCCTCCAGCCAATAATGAGGTTCTCTATATTCAGAAGATTCGGGATCATAAAATTTCCAATAGGAGTGAGATTCATGAACCTAAATAGTAGGTTTTTCCTGATAAGTTGGATGAACTTGCACAAAAATTGCTTGAATTGATAGGTTCAGAGCTCTTTGATGACATAGGAAATGAGATTCTTAATGAGGAAGACGGGTCAAAGACAAAAATGGTTTCTTCACAAGAATTTCATTTAAAATGAGGTTTATGTCTGTACCAGTGTACTCTCCATTGGGGCATCCGAAAAATTAGGAATTTTTTGATTTTGATTGCAGCAAGTTTATTCTTTGAACAAACACAACAAGTACATTGCTTCAAAGAGGGGCAAAATGTAGACATGCAAAATTAGCATTGTGCATTCAATCAGGTTAATTCATCAACTAGACTAGATTTCACATTAGGTCCATTCATCAATTAATTAGGTTCACTTCCATCCATTCATTAGGCAATCTCATCTCCTAAGGTCATTTATTTAAAATAAAATAAACATTATCATCAACCTTTTAATAAATCAAACATCCATTTAATTCAAATCCAAAATCATATTCCATCATTTCTAATTCAAATAAATCAAATATCAAAGTCCTAAAAGTCAAACTCACCTAATTACCATTAAGCTAACCTAATCCTAATTAGCCTAACCTAACCCACCCACTTGCATCCTCTAGATATCTCCACTTGCACAAATAAATCAATTTATTGATTTATTAAAACTCTCATTTTCACTCAACATGGCCCTCAAATTTGAAAATCATGGCAAGTTGATTTGTCCTTCCAACATTGCATTTATTGCTGTTTTTCTTGTCCCCCTCTCAAAATTTATTGCCAAATTTGAATTCAAATTCTCCCTCTCATGGGCACACTTCCCAAATCTTGCACATGCATCAACCACTCACCACTTGACAAGTGTCATCCTCTCATTTGTCCAATGTTAGTCCCACATCCTCCATGTTTGGCACTCTTAACATTTGAAAATCTTTAAATAGAGGCTTCATCCTCAAGCAAATCCTCCACAACTCCACAATCTTTATGCAAAGTCATTCTCTTCACATGGAGAACTGATTTTGTCCATTGCATCCTCATCACCAAGCTTATCAAGGATTGGGAAAGGGATTCTTTCCACATCAAAGAAGCACTAATCCACTATGGGATAGATATGTATCTTGTTTCTTTCATGCTTTCAATTTAGTTTGATTTGCTATCATGTTTAGGAAACATTTGGCATTATTTCATAGGAGTATTTAGCAAATTTTTATGCACTTACCTTCTTTATGGAGTTTAGGATGTTTGCAGATTTGAGAGGTGCTCACAGTGCCGAGGAGAATATTGAAATAGATTTATAAATGATGGTTGGATTTGAATTTTCCTAGATTCTATATTTAGCTCAAGCATCGATCTCTCAGTTGACAGCCAAAAAACTCTAGGGAAAAGAGGTCAGAAGTCTAAGGTAGATAAATTAAGAGATGAAATTGAGGTGGGCATGTAGGCTACTCTAGATGGGATGTTTTCAATTAGCAAGAGTCTGAGAAGAGCATGTTTCTTTCCTCGTATGCAATGAAGATTATATCATAGAATGTTAGGGGCATTAATTCCCCTAACAAAAGAGCCTAGATCAAGCGTTAGGTTGATACTGGTGGGGTAGATATATTTTTACTTTAGGAAACTGAGCTATTAAAGGAATTTTTTGAGGAATTTGTATTGAAATGGGGCAAGTGGAAAGCATTCTTTGTATCTTCCCAAGGAGCTTCAGGAGGACTAATTTCTCTATGGAACTCAAAAATAGTCACCATGGATGTTTTGAATGCTAACTATAATTGGAAGCTAATGAATGTGCAAAGATTTGACTTATAGTTCAAGCTCATTAGTTTCTATGGTCCAACATCTACGCAAGATAAAAAGTGGTTATGGGATAGTCTGACGAATCTAATGCAAGGATTGGGAAGTTAGAAGGTGATTGTTGTTGGGGACTTTAATGCAATTGTGTCTCTCAATGAAAAGCAAGGAGGGATCTTTTCACCGCATCAACCAATGGTTGACTTTGGGTGCTTCATTTTATATAATGCACTGAGGGATATATTACCAGAGAAAGGGAGACTCACATGGAAAAATTGGAGAGAATTCTCACAGATAGTGGTACTGTTAGATAGACTTTTAATTTCTCAAAATTGGGCCCTTACATCATTTAATTGAACTTCTCAAATTCTACTACTTGTAAATTCTGATCATTATGTCATATTTCTTTCTATAAAAAGTTCAAGTGGGGAAACAATGCATAAACCTTCTTTCAAATTCAAGAAGATGTGGCTTCAATACATCCTCTTTTTTTTCCTTTACTAAGATAGTGGTGGCTGAGTGTGTCACCCCAGAAAGGCACAAAGATGTTCTAGTTCTTTACAAAAAATGCAAATTGTTAAGGGAAAGATAGGGGAATGGAATGTGGATACTTTCTAAAATATCTTTGTGTAGAAGGAAGAGGTAGCCAAACAGTTGGCAAATATCCATGAGCATATTATTCAAAATGGAATGAATTCTACTACCCATGAAAAATAGAAGAATCTTCAGCAGTTATAGGAAGAGCTAGGTAAGCGGGAGGAAGTGTATTGGAAACAAAAATCACGAGAGTTATGGTTGAAAGAAGGGGATTAGAACACCAAGTTTCTTCATGCATTAAAAAAAGAGCTTCAAAAACTATTTTTTCAATATAGGATACAAGTTTAGGGAAACAAATTCATAATGAAGAGGAAATTCATGCAGAAGTGGTAAATTTCTTCATGAATCTTCTTGATCCTCATAAGCATGCTATTTAGGGGAATCAAGAGGAGCAATATTTTCTTTCTCTAGTGCCAAGTCTCATTTCTTAAAATGATAATGATGCATTGATGAAACCTTTCACATTATCTTAACTAAGGAAAGTGGTTTTCTCAATGTCCTCAGATAAGGTTTTGGGAATAGATGGTTTCATGACATTATTTTTTCAAAAATGTTGGGATGTATTGGGGTTTGATTGACTATTGGCCCTCGAAGAATCACGCAGATCAGGCAAAATGCTAAAACATTTTAATGAAACAAATATAGTTGTGTTGCCAAAAATAAAGGAGCCTAGAACCTTTGCAGAATTTAGACCCATATCTCATTGTAATATAGTTTAAAAAATCTTCACAAAGTTGATCTATTTGAGATTGCAAGCTCTGATTCCAAAAATCATTTCTCCAAAACAAGGAGGTTTTTCCCCAGGGAGAGAAATTGCAAAAGGGGCATTGGTGGCACATGAGGTGCTTCACTCTATTAAATTAAACCAGTTGCCATCTTTCATTGTATAATTGGACATGATGAAAGCCTATGATAGGGTGGACTGGGAATTCCTTCTCAAAGTGTTGGCCAAGTTTGGTTTTTCTGATAAATGGTGCAAGTGGATATTATTTTGTCTAGTAGGTGCAAACTTCTCAATTATAATTAATGGATCTCCCTTGGGATTCTTTGGAGCAACACAAGGAGTAAGAAAAGGTGATCCTCTATCACCCTTTCTTGTTATAATCATGGCAAAGGCCTTGATCAGGGCTATAAAGGTGAAACATAATCAAGGATTGTGGTAGGGAATTCTCATTCCTCATACCAATGTATTAGTTACTCATAAATTATTTGTAGATGATAACTTATTGTACATGAAAGAAACTATTTTGGAAGCTAAACAAATAAAAAGGGTTTTGGATAAGTATTCATTGGTATCAGGTCAAAGGATAAATGCCAAAAATTCAAAATTTTATGTGTCCAATGCTAAAGATGCCATCAAAAGGAAGATTGTTAGGTTGTTAGGTTTCCAAGAGGCATATTTTCCTTGTAGTATCTTGGCATTCCTTTTTTCATGGGGGCTAATAAACCAATATATTGGGCCAAAGTCATTGAGAGAATTGAACATAGAAATTATGCTTTGAAGACTCATTAGTTGTCTTTTTCTAGGTGTATTCTACTTATTAAGTCGGTTCTTTCTGCAATTCCTAACTATTTTATTTTAGTATTAAGGGCTCCTAAATCAGTAGTTGGGAAAATTTAGAAAATTTTAAGGAGCTTCCATTGGAAGGGTAATATGGATGGAGCAAAAGAAATCCCTTTAGTTTCTCTAGATTGTATGTCATTGGAGAGGCACAAAGGTGGAGTGAGTCTATAGGATATCTCTAAGCATAACTTGTCCTTTGGATGGAAACTCATTTGGAAAATGTATGCCAAGCCAAAATCAAAATGGTTTTCTTTGATGAGGGAAAAATATCTAGACTATCAAAATCCAACAAGAATACTCACAGTTTCTAATCCTTCTAAAGGGTCTGCCATGTGGAATTTTATGATTTCATGCAAGAAAGTGGTTGCATCATTTATTTCTTGGGAAGTTAATAGAGGAGATGAAGTCAAATTTTGGGAAGATTTCTATAATGGCTATCCACCATTGAAAAAATGTCAAGATCTGCAATCAACTATCCCTATCTTGTCTCAGATTTGGGGGACTAGATTAATAGATTATGTTAGTTCAATTGAAGCTTCATCAAGAAAGGTGTGTTGGAAACATTTTTCTTGCACACAAATATCAAATGAACAAAAGAATCTTTTGCTTGAGATATTGGGTAGAAGAGTAGTTTTTTTGTTAGGAAAAGTTGATCATATAATATGGGCCCCAGCTAAGAATGGTTGTTACTCAATAAAATAGGGTTATAAAGAAATTCTTAATGAGGGGGAGTTAATTCAATCTCAAAGGGCTTTCTCATTTTGTTGGAATAGTGTGGTCCTTCCAAAACAGGGTAGTTTTGCATGGATAGAGTTGAAAAAAAGAGTTCTTACACATGACTGGCTTATTAAATTCGGAATTACATAACCTTTCAATTGTGTCTTATGCAATGAAACTCTTGAAGATCCTGATTATTTGTTGGGTATGTGCAGGATCATCATGGAAAAAACAGGCACTTAAGTGGCAAAAAATTCAGAAAAATTAGAGTTAGGCAACTTGATGTAAAAATTTGAATAAGCTATCTATATTATTTCAAAAATATGTAAGAATAGAATCTGTATCAAATTGAATGTAGTTTCTAAACTACTAGGTTTATTTTATTTTTTAAAAATCTTTTTGGTGAAAATTTGAAATTTCAATGCAGTAGTACTTAAATTTTAGGGAAAAATAAGAAGTAGGTGTATGTCTTACCACCCTAACCACAATAAAATGATAAAAAAAAAACTATAAGATTTTAGACATAAGTAGAGCACTCATGTCCGGATGTGATGCATATTTTTTGTAATTTTTTTCCAAGTAAATAATTAATTATGAAATTTTTATTGCAAATTTTAAAAAATATAAAAAATCGTATGTTTGACCACCTTAACTTGGTCAAAACTTCATGAATTTCAATTGATTTTTTTTTTTTAATCCTATAGTATGTGAAGCATAGAATGTGATGCATGTTTTAGATTCCAAAAATGAGATATCGTTTGAAAGCTATAGATGTTTTTCAATCAGCCTATCAATCAGGACTTTAGTCATAATTCAAATAGAAAATGAATAATAATTATTTATTAAATTCAAAGTAAAGCATAATTTATATTGGTGGAAAGTTGAGAATCTCTTTTAAAACCTTTTTCATTTCATCAATTTTGGGTTAAAAAAAAATTGCCAGCCCCATACCCTACAAATACCCATCATATCACCACTTTTTGGTCCATCATGATCCTGCACATACCTTGTTCTTGCAATGTTCATTTTTTCAATCTTGTTGGTTATTTGTTTTGAAAAAAATGAATTTTTAAACTCCACTACCAAATTCAGTATGGGACCTTTCTCTTCTTGGCCTGTGTTATTCAAGTCTTCATTCTTTGCATGCATTTGGCAATCCATCCCAACATTAGTGATATGGGCTATATGGTGGGAGAGGAACAAGTGCATCTTCAAAAAAACCATTGCTTCCTTTCAGTCTATTCATGCAATTATTGAAAAATTAGTCGTAGAAGTTGTCAATGCTTGGGTTCAAGATCACAAAAATGTTGGCTTGATATTTTCATCTTGGGATAACAATATTCTAAAGAGTTAGCAGGGTATAAAGTTTCCTTTTAAAGGAATTTTCAAGCAACCTTATAAGGCAAAAGTGGATAGGAGAACTATTCAATGGTTTCTACCAATGGAAGGTTTCTATAAGCTAAATTTTGATGATGTATCTAGAGGAAATATAGGTTCTTCAGGGGTAGGTTTTTCTATCACGGATGCAAGGGGAGTTGTAAAGGATACTAGATCAATAAGTTTACCACTAGGAACAAACAACATGGCAGAATCAATGGCTCTCCTTCACAGCCTACATCCTGCAAGACAACTTCTAATAATGCAATTCATATAGAAGGTGATTCTTTGATAGTGGTAAATGTGTGTAAAGAAATAGAATGTTTTCACTGGTATATGAAATATGTTTTACAAAATGCATGGAAGCTCTTGGATGAATTTGAAGTCTATCAAATCTCACATATGTATCAGGAGGGTAATATTCTTGTAGACCATTTAGCCAAAATGGGGTGTGATAAGGAGGAAGTCTTCTTCATGGAGAATGATAATAATCTTCAAGAATTTCCATATTTAAGAGATATAGTAGACAAAAAATGTATTTTATAATTTCATTTAAAAATTAGTCTTGTAAGCCACAAATTTAAAAAAGGGTATGATTTATTCTCATCATTCACAATGGGTTAGCCATAAATGTTGCTTGCTTAAGGTGCAATTATTTGAGATATGTGCTTTTATCATTTGTTAGGGCATGAGTTTAAATGTGGGAATAAGTGGCTTGTTGATGGGATTTTTAGCATGATTCTTTGATCAGGCTTAACAACCTAAGAAAATGACTAAAGTTAGAACAACATTAGCATGGCTTTATCAACATCATCAACTTGTTCTATGTTTGTCCACACATGGGGGAATCGGAGGCTCGTACTTGTGATGATATCCATATCTAACATTTTTTTGTGTGTTTGTAGATTTTAAGTACCAAGCAAGCTTAGTCATTATTACTCTACATTTAAGCTAAGGAGGTGGCAAGCTATGCATTATGGATCTTGAAGACCCCATACAAATTGGCAGGCCCCTAGATATTTGTTGTTGGAAAGTGAGATTTGTAGCATTTTAGCATTAAGTCTTGTCATTTCCAAGGAAAGTGTTTAGGAAATGTGATTACAAGGAAGTTTTATTTAATCAATGGAATCTCCAAATTAAGCTCAAAAAACATCACTACTCAAGGTATCTTCTTGCTTGTCCCTACAAAAGGAGTCAAGGAAATTTTGTTGTTTGCAGGTTTTCATCAAGTGAATGGAGTTTCAACCACAGAATTACAGAGTCCCTATAGTTGTTCGAGCATGAGAAGTTCCATTATCATATTGTATTTAAAGGGGACACCTTTAGTAGGTGTTCAAGGTGAATTGTTCTTCAGTTTTGAGTTGCATCAAGACAATGATTGGGGAAGATGTTCTAGACATGGAGTTTTGCTATTGGGAAGTAAGATTTGTAGTGTGTTAGCATTAAGTCTTATTATTTCCAAGGCAACAATTTGGGAAATGTGGAATTCAATTACCTAACAGGTGCTACATGTGCAGGAATGATGCTGAGACTATTAATCATCTTTTTCTTCATTTCCCTTTTGTTTTGCACATATGGGGTAAAATTTTTGAGCTTCTTGATTTGGTTTGAGTTTCCCCTACTTCTATCGAAGACTTTTTCGTGCAATGGAAAGCTCCTTCAAAAAATCCTTTTGTGTGAAAGCTCTAGTCTTTTGTTCTACCTTTTGTGTCATGGAATATTTGGAAGGAATGGAACAACAAAGTGTTTAGGGAAAAAGAGAAGTTGGAGGGGGACTTGCATGAAAAAATTGTAAGGGCTATAAAGGAAAATTTATCTTTAATTCCAAGAAAAATGGTTGATAAAGCTAATTGGTCTCCTTTTGATATTGTTACAGCAGAAAAGTGGAATTCTAAATTAGCAGTGTTAAATGTCCCCACGCCTAATGTTTGTGGGAGGGAGAATGCTAGTTGGTCTTTGCCGCCTTTGGGTTGGTTGAAAGCCAATTTTGATGGTGCTGCTAAAGGCAACCTAGGGAAAGCTGGCAATGGGTGTGTTTTAAGGGACAACGCAGGGGCTTTTATTGCAGCTCTTGCTGTGGACATTGGCACCCAAACTAATTATGTTGCAGAAGCTGTAGGGGCTTATCATGCGGTTAACTTAGATTTTAAGATGAACACGAAATGTCTTTGGTTGGAGGGTGATTCAATGAATATAATAAATTGCATTCTTGGGCTTACCCCTCTCTCGTGGACCATTAAAAAGTGGATCGAAGATACAATAATCTTATTAAGGAAATTCGATAAAGTGAAAGTGTCCCACGCCTACAGAGAAGCCAATAAGGTGGCTAATTACTTCGCCAATGAAGGGGTTAAGAAGGGCGGGGAAAACACGTGGAGGAAGAATGACTACCTCCATTCTAAGGTGAAAGAGCTAATTTATTATGATTCAATGCATGGAAGAGAAGCTTGTCTTCGTTATGATGAACAGGATAAAGATTAAATACGTCGATTTCATTAGATTTGACAGGACTGATGTCATTTTCTTTTTCAAGAAGAGTCTCTGGCACGCTTTCTGGGTGTTTGATAAAATATGCTTAAATGGGACCCAGAGCATCTATAGGGTGTGGTATAACAGAGCTTTGAAGATGGGGGAGAGAGAAAACGTGTGGAGCCGAGCAGCTTTCAAGAGCATAGAAAGAATGCTAAAACCTGGGAAAGAATTGAAAAGGGAGGTTTAGTCCTGTTTTTGGAAAAGCTCCATGGTACTGACGAGGGGATGCTGGACTATTTTGCCAAAAATTGGAAAAATGGTGAGATTGTGTTGTTTGGTAGGAATGTTAAGCTGAATGAGGAAATAATCAGTGAGATTACTGGTCTTTCGACTGAGGGTGTGAAATTTTATCAGGACCGTCGGTTCTCTAATGAAGCGGTCATAAGATTTCCTAAAAAAGACAAGGAGAAGGCTAAGTTGGTTAAGGTTTCCAATAGCTACTTTGATGTGGAGTCCATTAAATCAATCTGGAGGAAAGTTTTAAGAGTAATAATGGAGTATATCACGGTTGACGGGCACTTCACCAGGGCGTATGGTTATCACTTTGCCATTCTAAACCATTTCTGTCACAAGGTTCGTATCTCTTTTCCTTTTTACTTATTCTCTTCTTTGAAGAATTGCCTTGATGAAGTTGAAAGAAACCCTAGGAGGACTTCTATTATTCACCTTGGTCTTGTCAGGCTCATCTATGAGCATTATCAAAATTTACCTACTTTGCCTAAAATTGTTGATATTGGGGATTTGGATGATGAGGATACTGAAAGTAGCAGGGAGAATGACCCCCTGGCCCCTCCTGCTTGTGCCCCTGTTGGTCCTAATACCATTGCTCCCTAGTCCCTATCTTGTCAGAATGCCCTTATGGATTCTGCTTCGCCTTCATGTCCTAATCTACAGCCTTTGCATGATTTCCCTATCCCGAGTTTTTCCTCGCCACCTTGTCTTAATCCCTAGCCGTCTCCTAGCTGCCCCACCCCAGGTTTGGTCCTTGGTTTTAAAGGTACCTCAGTTGCGAAATTAGTCTTGTACTCTGGGAATTCTATGGAAATTCTTTCTGATAAACCTATGGTCAGTAAAGAGTCAGCCCCTAGTGCCCCTACATCTAGAAGATTTGGGAATGCCCCTAATGATTCCCCTAATCAAGATGAAATTAATTCTTCCTTGAATAAGCTCAAGCCTAAGGACATTGTGAGTGTGGCAGAAAAAAGTACGGATGGCCTTTTCACTGTTCTCAAGTGGACCCAGAAGGAAGTCTGTGATTTGAAAGGCCGTAATAGAGATCTCAACAACATAGTCATGGATTTGGAGCAGAAGATTAGCTGGAGTTGTAATGAGAATGAGGGACAGGAAACCCCCTTACCAAGGAAAAGACAGCATTCACAAGAGGAAAGATTGACCAGGCTTGAGTGCAATATGTCCAAGATAGGCCAAAATATTAGGGCCACTATGGCGAATAATCACAAAATTGCCAGGCAGAACACCATTATCATCAATGCTATGGTGGAAAAGCTAAAAAAAAATCAAAAGGGATCGCTGGTTGTGGATTTGGATGTGGACAGAGGTTGCAGCAAATCTGCTATTGAAGGGATTTTGACTCACACCTAGGCTAATACGAAGAGGAAGACCCCGATTTCTTCACATATGATTCAAATCCTCAAGCAGGGGTTACAGGATATGAAGGATGTTGAAAAGGAGGCCGAGGAGTTGATGAACACCGTGGAGTAGTGTGGTGGTGTTTGTTTCTAGTTTTTTAGTAGTCCTTTTTTTGGACCCTATTGTCTCTTTGTGCTGTCATTTCCTTTTTGGGATAGCTTTCTATTTGTTTGGACTTGTTTTGCTCTATCTTTTGTTGTTTTAACTTTGCGGTTTCAGGTCCCTGTAAAACCTATTTTTTCCTTTTCAAAAACAATTTGGGAAATGTGATTACAGGGAAGTTTTATTTAATTGATGGCCTATCCAAATTAATCTCAAAAACCATCAATGCTCATGGTATCTTCTTTCTTGTCACTGCAGGATTCAAAGAAATTTTGTTGTTTGTAGGTTTTCATCAAGCAAATGGAGTTCCAACCACAAAATTATAGAGTCCCTATAGCTATGCAAGCGTGGGAAATGCTAGTTTTATATTGCATCAAAATGGAACACCTTCAACAAGTGTTCAAGGTGAATTGTTCTTCAGTTTTGGGTTGCATCAAGATGATCATGGGGAAGAAGTTCTACACATGGAGTCTCAAAGGCTTATTTTTCTAGCGAACCTCTTGTCTAGTTTCCTTTCCAACACTCTAGACCTGGTGCAAAACTTCAACATTCTGCAATTAATTGCATGTAAGGTGGTTGTTGGGGCTTATTTAGAAGACAACGCCTTGTTAAAAAGCATTCAACTGTATGATTTCACTAAGGGTGACGGTTTAGTTGGAGGTCTATTCCCCAGACATTTCATTCATCACAAGAAAATGTATACTAAATTTTTTCAAGGAATGACAATGGCCAATTTATATAATTCCTCTTTGTTTTGTATCAAGTGCTTAATAAATAGCATTTCAAGTTTAGTAGAGAGGAAATGGATCAATTCAAAAAGAAATTCCATGCAATTCCCTTTCTTAAAACTCATACTTCATTCAAGGGTTGCAAGTATCAGTTGTGCCACTAGTTCATAGGGGCAATAGAGCATCTCCTCAAGTTCCTGACATCAACATCATGGTTCACTCACACTAGTCATAGGGAACTAAGTGCAGGTGGTTTCACAAGGAGAACAAGATGAGAATTCTGTGTTTTTCCCTTGTAGAGAAGGTTATGAATCTGTTTCTTTTAGTGGATGATATGTCAACTGGGTATGTGTATAGGGTTGGTAAATAAGGATGGTATGATGAAATATGAAAATGTATGGGGTTATAAATAGTAAGTTTTTGTATTAAGTGATTATGTATAAGGTTGTACATGTAAAGGAAAGCTGATAATACGTATGGAGTATAGGTAGAAGGTGAATGCTTATAGTTAATGCATTCAATTTGAATCTTTTTTGTCTCTTACCTCTCATGGATTTTTGTAACTATTTATTAAATATTAATATAATAAATGGGCTCATAGCCTTTCACCTAAAAAAAAATCATTAATTTGGAAGAATTGACAATTCTCACCATTATATTATGCATTCTTATGTAGTTACTAAAAATATATGTTATTCTCAATTGTGTGTATATAAATTAAATGTTTTGCACTATGTATTTTGGTGCTTGTAGAAATCTATGGAAAATGTACTTGTATATACATAGCTTATTAGCAAAAATTGGTATAAAAGTAGACCATTAAAAATTAATACCTTTCTTTGTTGCTTTGAATGGTCATTCTTGTAAAAGAAGTGTTATTTAGTTCAATGCTTTCCAAGCAGTTGTAACATGAAATTCAATTCTTAATCATGTAATTTGTGGAAAATACTATTTAATTTTTAACTAATTTGGAAGAAATGAAATTTCTAACCATTTTTTTAGTCATTCTTTTTCAGGTACAAAGAAAGATTCATCAAGATCATCTACATTGAGGTATTCTTCACTGATTTCCATGTTTTTGAAAAAACTGCATAATACATTTTGTTTACTTGTATAGTAACCTATTATTAAAGTGGTGTTATTCCTATTACATTTAGATATATTTCTTATATATTGGGAAAAAAAAATTAATTGTTTTCTGGCTAGTATAAATACTTTTCATTTGATGTAATATTGGTTGTTTGGACAGTTGTTGCTGGAGTGTTGTTAAATTCAATCATCTCCAGATGCTTTGACAAAACAAATGTGTTAGTGAAGTATGGTTTTTCAAGAGGATATTTTTTTTAAGATAATAAATTATGTATGTTGTCCATGTAACTTACTCATTACTTGTCCTTTTTTCTGCTTTTGCGGGTACTGCAGTAGATACTTTGTTTTTTCCAATGTTCATGATTTCAAGTCACCTGCAAAACAATATTTATTTTATTTTTCATTATATCAAATAATGATCTATAGAATAGTATAACTAGTGTTTTTTAGTACTATTTTTTTAGTAAGAGTTAATGTATGTAGACAATAAAATATTTTGTCAGATAAACTCGTTGTACATGATTACCTTTTCTAGGTTGCAGAGCATGGCTAGACGATGTTGGAAATATGAAATAGAAGAGTGTCATGATTTGTCTAGTAAAGTTCACATCTTTGAATTTTCCTTTTATTTGCATAATTGTTTGTCTACACATGATCAGTAATGGTTCTTGAAAAAAGTTTTATATTTTCCTATAATAAGTGCAAATTGTGTATTTGCATGTTTTCTTTGAGCATTTCTAATTTTTTTGAGGAGTTACAAATGTCAATGTTGAAGTCACCTGCAATGTAAATAAGGCTTCCAATAGAAGCTATAGTCATTGCTTTGTTAACAATTTTTATAATATTTGTAAGCGATGTTGCTGGTCTAGCATAGATATTACAAATATAAAGGCTTTGTTTAGTAAATATAAGTTTACTCAATCTTGCTTCAACATTATCTTCTATAAGTGGAATTGCATTTGATATTTGTATATGTTTTTTTGTGTAGGTCATTATCCCATTTATATGGTATGTTGCAAAGCAATTATATTTTGATAATGCAGCATTTCTTATAGGTGTGTCCAAATATGTCTCTTGCAGACAAATAATGTCCGATGACAATAAATCTTTGTCATGTACAATGTCTTGTTTTTTTGGCTGGAAATGATGAGTGTTTAATGTAGATATGGTAATACATGATGTTTGAGTTTTGTAATGTATGTCATTTTGAAAAGTCCACTTAGCTACTATTTTTAACCATGTCATTTCATCTATGATTTCTCTTTTTATTTTAATTTTTTTTGTTGTTAGAGGGCTTAACAAAAATAATGTTTCAATTTTTTATGTGTGGGAAAGAGTTGTGCATGTTAACCCATGTTAGTGTACACCTAATGGTTGAAATTCAAGGCCATGCAATGTAAGCCCTTGTGATTTATGTATTGTTCAATCACATGCTAATTTTACTAGGAATTGTTTTCTAACAATATTCTTATGTTAATAATTTAGTTTTAGGATTGGTTTGGAAACTTGAAGTATTGGTACCCATCCATTGTTAATAGATTTTTTGTTTAAATGTGATAGTTTTGTAGCTTGATCTTTTCCTATACGATGATCATTGAACTCAATCCATATAATGTCAATATCAACATGATGTGTATATGTTTTGAATATTCCATTTGATCCATTTATAAGACCATCCTATGTATTGTAGTTTTCACCATAAATTTCAACTAATATGTCTTTTCTTAACATAATTTGGTCAAATAGATTTGAATTATTTTTGAACAATTTTTCTACATTAACAGAATTATCCTGTTAGTCAATTGCATTAATTGTTATTAGTTGTCCAGGAAGATAAAATAATATTCTCTAATTTTGTGCATTAACATCTTTTCTCTTGTAAAAAAGAAATGGAAATGTTGGATCGGTAGGTGTAGGACATGAGTATTTGTTATTTAGGTATGCTATGTCACTATCTGTTTAAGAGTTTGTTCATATTCTGTTAAGAATTTTGATGAAGATTTCATGTTTTTTGTCTCATAGTTGTTTGTAAGGTATAGCATTTGATGTTTTCCCCAAAATTGTATGGAACTAGTTGGGTGTCTAATTTTACAGTTTGAAACATTAGATAGTCATGTATAGGTTCTGCTTGATAGAAATTACCACAAAAAATAATCTCTAAACCACAAAAATATTAGTAGGTTTTTGCATGATGTCACACAATCTTTTATCTATGTAACGCAAGAGTCTCTCTCCAACTAAGTAGATTTCATCAATAACGATGATACACAATTGTTGATATTCTTTTTTTCATATATCTAATTTTTCTAAGCTCAATGGAATAGTAGTGGATTTGTTAAGTGGTATGAAAAGTGCAGATTGCAAAGTTGTGCCTCCAATATTGTAAGTTTCTTTACTTGTGTAGGCAAGTAACAAGCCTTTTATCTTATCTGAGTCACTGTCAATAGAGTTATTGTATATACGTAGTAGGCCTTGGTATATAGCTTTGGTAGTGAATGTTTTTCCTATTCCAACACCTCTTGCTAGAAAAAAATGCAATGGTTCAAGTTATTTTTTTATTTTTTTATTAGTATGTCCTTGACTATGGCTTATTGCTCTTTGTTTAGGATTCTTTGAAGATTGTAGTATTCTATATTTTCAATTAAGTTTGTATGCTTAGCAATTTCAAATGGCCTTCTCATTTTTTTGTTTTTGAATTTAAGTTACATTATGTTTAGATCCAATTCAAAATTGTATTGTTCATTATATTAGGTGTTGAGGTTGTCAACATTGTTTGTTTTGTATAGT
This sequence comes from Sequoia sempervirens, assembly GCA_007258455.2. Taxonomy (NCBI): domain Eukaryota; kingdom Viridiplantae; phylum Streptophyta; class Pinopsida; order Cupressales; family Cupressaceae; genus Sequoia; species Sequoia sempervirens. The sequence continues at coordinate 384,475,317 of VDFB02193867.1, read as the reverse complement.
TCTCATTTTCAATATTGACATCATTAATAGCATTGTCCAAATCACCCCATAGCTTATTTATATGGTACGTATAATTTTCTTGATTAAGTTTTACTATTTTGTCATTAGCAATGAAAGCATCTCCCCATGTTGTGAAGCCTTTTTTCAACATGTTTTCATTTATGGAAAATGTGACATACAATAAAAGTTGTTCCCTAGAATAGTTTTTGATGTCAATGTGTTTATTGTATCTTATATATTGAATAATTTGTGGTCTATTTCTTTTTTCTAATTGTCCTTTCTTGTTCTGTATTTTGCGACAATTCTGTTAGACAAACATTTGCCAACATTTGAGGATGTGCAATATAATGGTCAATTAATTTTTTACAAGAAACATTTTGTGAATCATCTAGCTCATTTTTTAGTTTTGTGGAATTTTTCAAAATGAATGTATGGTCTTTAGTAGTTGATGCATCTATCAATATGCATTTCGTTGAACTATAGTTAAGAGGAAGTGAAAGCACATTGTGTACAGCTTGTTGAGTAGACATGTATTGTAGGTTTAGCAAAGCAATGCCAAGTTTTGTTATAATTTTAATCACATCAATGTTATGTTCTTTGTGCTCTACGTGTATTTTGTTAAATGCATTTATTATTGAGGTGTTGCATTTTGTCATGTATGAGCTACAATACATTGCGGCACCATATGCATTTAGAAAAAATTGTGCATCTATATGTGCTTGCCATAGATAAGGAATTTTTTTACAAAATGTATTGTTCCAAATGCGAGTTGGCTTTCTTTTCAAAAACATTGTTGGTTTAAGCAAAGTAGATTGTATGGCCAATATGTATTCGTCTTCATCCATGCTTATGTTTAGTAGGAAATCCTCAAAAGATGTACAGTAATAGTAATTTGAACATTCTAAAGTGGATCTAAGATTTTCAGCCAAACACGTTTCTTTTTTTTTTTTTATGCATTGTTCAATAATTCTTGTTGTTTTCATTGGTGGTTGTGGAAAACCAAAGTGACATTTTCGTTTTGGTCTTCCCACATTGTTTAGTATGGTGATGTATATGTATTTTAGCCATTTGTTCGTTAAAAGTTTCAGTATTGCAAGCTATGTATCTATCTACAAATTTTTCTATACTAGTATTACTATCTCTTCCATAAATAGGTACATCTTTAACCCATAGCATTAAATGGTTGTGTTCATTTCCTTGATTTTGGAATTTTGTAACTGAAAGGTAGTCTAATACCTTTCTAAAAAATGTCTTATCTAAGCATATTAATTGTTTCATTACATTAATTCTACAAATTTATAGTAGTGAGTATAAGTGGTTGGATCCTTTTTAATCAAATAGGTAATGTCAACTTCATTAAGCAATTCTTGCTAGTTTTCTATTGATTTTTTTTGTGTGAGATGTACAATTCTTTCAATGTTTCTTTTAATGTCTCCCAATTTTTTTCTACACTAGTGAAAGTTACAAAAAAAGTAGCTAGACCTAACTATTATCATTGTAAAAATATTTCTTTTTAGGCATTGCAAATAGTCTGGTGAATTTCTTATTTTTTTGAAATCTACATATCCAATATCTAATTGCAATAACTTTTCAAGGTTTGGTTTGTGCTTCACATCTTTTGCTAGTAGGGTTCTACCTTTTAATTTGCCTTTGTGAATTCTTATCCATAGTGTAGAAAAGACTTGGGCAATTATAATTTTAATGGTTATGAAAATAAGTTGGTGCTATGATAAGCAAATGTTTGATTTGGATTTTGTAATCCCCATTGTGCAATTTTTTGGTATGAAATTTTCTTTTCAATTCGTTCATCACATGGTTCTCTAAAAAATAGTGTTGGAAAATTCATTTCTTTTTCATATTTGTCTTGGAATATTCCAAGAGTGTAACGCCCTACCATGCAAACCCCATAGGACAACTACAAAAAATATAGAATAATTTTTTTTTTTTAAATAATAATTACACAATGCAACAAATAAACATTTGTACAACATAGATATAACATAAAGCATTAAACTAATCCTATGGGGTACATGGTGCATTACTTAAATAAACCCAACAATTAACGATAAATGATACTAACTAAAGTCAAAGAAAAAAATGAGAATAAAACATGATATAAGTAGAACAAGAATAAGATATAAATTCATAAACATAAATCACATAATACAATATTCATCTTTAGAGTTCAAAGTTACAAATGTGGAATATATTTCCACAGATACAACACAATATAAATTCAAAGTTACATTACAAGGCCACTTCCCTTATAACATTGGGAAGGGTATAATCAATAATACAAAAGTACAATAATGAAAGAGAACTCTTCATAGGTACAATCTTCTTCGTGTGAGCTCTAAGATCACTGCAACTGCATCCATGCCACGATCACAAATGGGGACCCAATGGGTGCATTGCACATTTCCACCAAACTGTGTGGACCCAAAGGAACACCCCCCATAAAAGGATTTGATAAGAAAGAACCCTTGTCCACAAACTCAAACATAAAGGACACACATCACAAGAATCAAGCCCACAAACAATGTGACACCCCTCTGTTTTGTTATGTTTTTCTTGATAGTTTAGATACATTGTTAGACCTTATTTTATGTTATGGTTGTTCTATCACTGACAGTGGAGCAATGATAGACTATATGGATGTGATGATACATTATATGCATGGTGATTATGGTTAATATGCTTCATGTTTGCATAGACGCTTAGTTGTGATGGCATTGCTATATATGCTTATTGTAGTTTAATTGATATATTATCTCATTAGTTGATGTGACATTGTATTGGTGAAGAGAACAGTATTGCATCACTCGCTTTTGAGTGCCCTGTGATTTCTCTGATTCTCTCTTCACGGTGTGTATAAATTATTATCTGTATACATGTACAACTCTTTTTTTGTTGTAGGTTTGCAAGTACAGGACAATGGCTTCACCTAGTTTCATAGGTCTGAGCATGTCCACTAATCAACAGTAATGATTGGGAGATAGTAATTGGTTAAACTTGTCAAATATTTACCCTAGTACAATATGTTGCCAGTCTATATGTTGGTCATGTTCCTTATCCATGTTGGTCTTGGTATTTTATTTATCATGCAAGTTTTTATATGTAAGGATTAAATTATATGTTGTGATTAAGTATTTAATTAATATGGAGATTTTATTATAAATTAATTAATTTAATTTAAGTTATATTATAAAGTAATTTTAATGATTAAATTAATTGGGAATTAAAATAAATAAGTTATTTAATTGTAAATTGGATTAAATGAATTGTTTTTAATTTTAAATGCATATTTGGGAAAGAAGAACAGAGGTTTTTGGGAAATAAAAGATTTTTTCTGTGGTTTGAAGAAATTGTAGATCTTAGAAGCTTTCTAATAATTTAGGAATATAGTTTTTATATTCTTGGCTGTGGATTATTTTTGTTCTCTAGGAAGTGGCAATTTTTCTTTGGCAACATTGGAAAATTGAAGTTTACAGAGAAGCTCGACATCAATCCTTGAGGAAACATTTTTTCTAGAATAGGTTCCTTAATTGTTTTGTGAATTTTCTTTTGAAAGAGTTATTTAATTATTGTAATGAAAATTGGAAAAAATTAGAAGAGGTTTTCGTTATTGTAGAAGCTTTTGTTTTTTAAAAGATTGTTGTGAAAATTGAACATCTATAGAAAACAATTTAGATCTTTTGTGTAAATTCATAATTTGAAATAGATTGAAACCAAAGGAAATTATAGATCTATGTAGAAAATATTTGTGGAGATAGGAAACCTTTGTAAAATACTTATACATTGTTCCTGTAGAAAATTTCTTCTATAAAATTATAGATCCTCTATGTAAAATTCATCTATCTCTCCTATAGAAAACTTCTGTGTAAATAATTTATCTTCCTGTAAGGAAGTTGGTTGAAATTTACATATATAAATATATTTATATATATATATATATATATGAAAATATATATACATATACAAATATATATATATATATATATCTTTATGTATTTATGTTGCTGATTTACCCTCTGGTAAATTCTTAGATTGTAAAAAATGGATTTGAAAAATCGTCATACGCAATTTTCATTAATCACAGGGTTTACATTAAAAAAATATTGATGGAGGCTGGGGGAGCTACCCCCATAGCCGTCCCTTCCACATGGGAGACGATAGTGAGGGCACTACCCAGTGCTACCTTCACAGGCAACGTTGGCTCAGCTGTAACAGCCGTCAACCTAATTGATATGCATTTGTTTCTTTTTCAAAATGTTTTATTTAATATATAATAATATATACTATATATATATATAATATATACTATATATATAAATATGTATATAATATATATATATATATATATATATATATATATATATATATATATATATATATATATATATATATATATATATATTCAATTTAAAAGAGGTATGCAATCTTTTCTATATAACTCATTTTATATAAAATGCATATATATATATATAGAATATTATTTTGTTTTTTTTTTAATGATTAATAAATATATATTTTTAAAATGTATTTATTAAATGGGATTATGTTTAATTTTAATGATTGATTATTTTAATTGTGGAAATTGAGTTAGTTATATTAAGTACTGGTGAAACTGTAGTTAAACTTTTGATATAATTTCATTGTGGTTTATTAATGGGAATTGTGTTTTGAATGGTGTATTTTAGTGTGAGATATTGTTCTATTGGATTTAGGAAATCCGAACAGTAGTGCTTTTAATTACATGAGATTGTTTATTTTAACTTCTAGTATTCCTGTAATTGGGTATTGTGGGGAATATTTGTTGTGGAGAAAATATAAGTCTTCCAAATTTTCACTGTGAAAGGGTTGTCACTTTTGTTAGTCGCCTTGAGATTTCCTTGGGTAGTGCATGTAGTTGGATTTAGTATTGGACATTCGTAGAGATGTGTTATCTCTGGTGTTATGTTATTATCAATTTGTGCACTATCTACCCTTGGGTGTAGAATGAGTTATTGTGTTGTCGATAGGGGAGTGGCTTTCAATGGGGGTCGGGACACAAAGTGGTCCCATGAAAGCTCATGTGGAAGTTAGTGTAATCAGTGGAAATTAAATAGCCTACATTAGGGGAATGGGTAGCTAACATATTTAACTTGATAATTAGCCTCACTCATTGACTCAAGGGCTTGTGTTAGACTTGAGATGAGTTGGGAAGGCCTGGAATGGAAATATCATTATCTTGTCTTCTCGAAAGATAATCGATTCTGCATTGGTGTGCATGTGGGGCCGAAGTTCGTGAGAGGTTACTAGGATAACCGAAGATGGGCATCGGGACCTAGGAATATCTCCTTAGGATAACTAATGCAACCTTTGTGATGACACTCCTATGACAATAGTCAGTTTTTGTTGTATAGTGATTGTTCTTGATTTAGTGATTCTGGAAGCAATGTGACCTTTTGTTTGTGTTTTTGAAAAGGAAAAAACTAGTTTTATAGGGACCTTTTGTTTGTGTTTACTAGTACTGTGTTATCTTGTATATTGCTTGTGTCTAGAGGTAATAGGTTTTTCTTGGTTACCTTTTACTATCTCCTATCATGGGGGCTAGGCCTACGGGTACCATATGGTTGGGTGGCGTGCACCTTACACTGTTGAGCTTTCTCTTCCTGTTTGTGATGGTGAGATCTTCTTGTTCGAGGAGCTCGTGTGGTTCTATGGATTTATACTTCTCTTTCTCATTGTAACAGTGGACATTATATAGTGTATTCCTTATTTGTAATCAAGGATGAACCCTTGCGATGTAATTGTAACATTATGTATGATCTATTCATTGTTGGGTTAAATGGTATATTTGGTGTTATGTGGTGTTGTATCTATAGAAATATGCTCATTATATTTCTATGTGTTAGACTTATTTTACAATGGATTAATTCTTTGATGTATGTTGTATCATGAGTTATTTCCATATACTATGTTTAAGAATAATTTTGTAAGTTTTTAAATTCACATGTAGACACGTTGTGTGGCCTAGAGGATGTATGTGTTAGAGTAGTTTATTTCACTCATCATTGTTACTCTTTAAGGAAAAACAAATTAGTTGTGCTTCTGCAGTGGTGGATCATCCTCTAGGTTGCGAGATGGCAACATAAACATCAATAGTAAATAAACAACTAAAACAACTCCAAAGGCACAAAAATGAGGGAAACAAAGGGGAATAATGGGAGAGTGTCATTGCATGGGCTTCATGGATTCACTAGACTACCTATAATCTAGGAGTCACCTCCATCTATGGTTAACCAAACATCTTGTTTCAAGGTGCCGCCCCATAGGGTGACTCATGTGGAGCCATCTACCTTTCACGAGGACAAGGTAGTGACCTTACCAACTAGGTCTTCCCACCCATCCTTAGCCTTTGGGAGTGCTAACAATAGGGGTGAGGTGTATATTTTTATCTTGTTATGTGATAACTAACCCAACCCACTAAGTAAATTAATTAGGTTTCCACTTAATTAGGGAAACTCTTTCAAGGGTGACCACTTGTACACTAGCCCCAAGAAGAGAAACTCTCCCCTATGGTTGCCCAAAAACCAAAACCAAAAAATGGGTACCACAATGTTCAACCAAAAGAATCATAACTCACAACAGGGGACCACCCACAAATTCCCACATGGTATCAACATGAACCAGAAAGATGCAACCATAGAAATGCATTCACACTTTCCCTAACCTCTAGAGATAATGCCAATCCATACAAGAACAAAGTAAAATATCACATCCAATTAAATAACACCATATCATTAACTATAAGGAATTTATATAATAAATCATCCACTTCTTAATCAAATAACCATTTTCATCAATTAAAAATTGAAGTGAGGAAATTCACTAATACTTCTATTTATCCCAAGCACAATAATCAATTTAATAAATATCTTCCTACACTTAAATAATTCATTTATTAAATATCTAAGTCTATAAACTTGCTAAAAAGCTAATTAAAGAGCAGCAATGATAATTCCATGATTTATCTAAACATAATAAAATAAACTTTCTTTTTTAAAAGTTAAAGATACTAACTAAATTTATTAAAAACCAATTATAAATCATTAACTAATTTCAAATTTTTTAACTATATTTTATTTTCTGATTTTAAATCTTTTCCACACGTAATATTCTAAATTTTGATTTTTCTAAGATAATGGAAATATAATCTTTATTTTAAAAATTAGTTGAAAATAAATAAAAAAATTAAAATCTAATTATAATATTTATTTATTTTAAACAACTATTCTGATATATTATAGTATAGTTTGACTGGAAAATAATGAAATCAAATTCTATAGTATATTTTAAATCACAAATTTCATTTTCCTCATATTCAAAATATAGTTTAAATTAAAAGACATTTTCAAACAGAATTTACAAATAACATTTTTCCCCTTTATATATAATTTTTTTCTAGAAAATAACTTTTTTTTTAATTGAACATAATAAAATATCATATGTATATGTTTATTTTATCCAACAATTTTCCCATGAAAGAAATATAGTGACAAAAGAGGTGTAAAAATTTCTAGAGTGCTCGAATAGGGAAAATACAGGGAACAAAAGGGTTCTCAGATGAGAGATATTTTCAGAGGTTTAAAGATGAGAAGATTCCAAAGACAGAGGGAATGAAGATTTCAACAAGAATTCCAGAATGAAAATTAAGAGAGGAAGGAGAAATCTACAGACAAGAAGAAATAATTACAGAGAATGGGTTTTTCCCAAACACACATAGAAAATATATTTTCTCTTTCAAACAAAATTTCCTTTCTCCTTTTAAAAACTAAATCGACAGAGATCAAATTATGAAATTTGAATTACATAGAGTCCTACACAAAGCTTGATTCGAGGATGAAATGATGTGTGACTCCAGCCAGTTGCAATCTTCTATAATCCAGAGATTCAAAACCCCAGCAACAACGGATTCAACAACAAAACCCAATGTAAGCCAAAAATCAAATCTTCTCAGATCAAATAGATGAAAAACCTCACAAATTACTAATCCTCAGAAAATTTCTCAACAATTTTTTTTGAGTTGCAGACATTTTTTTCATTTTTCATTTCCTCCATCTTGATTTTTCAAAAAAGCAATATTTGGAAATATACTTTTTCCAAAAAAGCCAAATCAGAAGTTGTCATAAATTTTCCAAAAGCTCTCCCATGCAAATTACACTTAACCCACCATTTATACCATTTTCCAATTTTGGAAGAAGAATCTTCCATAATTAATTTACACCAAAAAATATACTTTTTAAATATTTTAATTTTATTTTAATAAAATTAATTTTTTGAAAATAAACAATTAACTAATAATAATTTTAAACAACATTTCACTTAATTATAATTGAAGTTTAAAATTTATTTTATTACATCACCTTTTCCTAATTAAAACAAATAAGATAATGATTTCCTTAACTTTATTTCTTTTAAAAAATAAACCATAATAATTTATCTAACTATTTATCTAATTTAATGATTTAAATTAAAGGATAGCTTCACATTTTAAAAAAGCAATAAAAGTGCTAATGTACACAATAATTTCCAAAGTATTAATATGATAAGCAATATTGAACCTTTCATTAATTTAATATTTTGTACCATAGACTAGCATTTAATTTAAATCATAAAGCACTAGACCAAGCCATAAACACACTTATAAAACTCATGAAATAAAATGATTTAATTAACAACCATACCCACACGAACGAAGTACGGACATGACATGAACAATCCCTGGACCAACCACTGACATAGGAGGGGCTACTTTCTTACCAAATCCCTAACCACATTAACCACATCAACCATTGGGTTTGTAGGATGCACTCAGACCTAACAATGTGGGTGGAGTCGACACCCAGTACATGCATTCCTGCATAACACAAAACATCGAACAACATATACATATGCAAAAAATTCATAGTCAAGCACATTGTGAATGAGAGTTACAGTGAGGTAGGGTGCTCACAGATGAGCGATGCCACTCCATCTCTTTCACTTGAATCAAATGTAGTAAATAGAATCTAGGCATCACATCATCAAAATAACTCCCAAAGTAACATCATCATAACATGAGTATCCCACACATAAGTCCAACTATCATTAGAAAATAAGCATAACTATCTGCCACACCCAACACATGGTGGAAAAGATGTCAAACATGAGTATCAAATATGCATCAGAACATAACTAGAAATCACATTGAAGCAAAAAACTAGAGTATCAGAACATGAGAGGCACTACAAAGAGGTTATTTTCCTTCAGCAGGTGCAATTTGAATGACTTTGTCTTATATTGAATGTATAGTTCTTGACTTAGTAAATCCATGGATCAAGGTATCTGTTTCCATCTCCATTGGATTATTTGTGTCATTGTCTTTGTCACTATCACTTGATGAAGAGTCGGTAACTGTAATATTTTCTTCTAAATGGTACAAATGTTCATGCCAATTTTTGTTCAATTTAACATTTTTCATGTTGTACAACATTGTTTTACACAATTCGTTTAAAGAATTCATAATAAAATTTGGTCAAACTCTTCCTTTCTAGTATGCATTTCTATATTGAAAATCTCTCTTTGATGCAATAGCAATTGTGCATGTTTCATTGGTGGAACATGGTAAAACTGTTTGTATAATGTTCATGTCTATTAGGACATTGATAATTGTTCCATTTAGTCTAATTTGAGGTCTTTTGAATCCTAGTTTCCAAATTTGTGCAAAGGCAAGTTGAAGGGACACTAGTCTTTCTTCGAGTTCTAAAAGCATAGCAGTGTATTGTAGTGGCTTATTTATTTTAAAATGTTCTAGTGTTGCATATATTTTTTTTGTTTTTCCTCAATTGGTGGTTACAAAATTTGTATATTTTGTTTACAAAAAATCCTTGTGTCCTTAATAAAGCTAGGCCATATGCTTCCATTGTTTGTTGGATTAGATTTATAATATTCTTTTTGAAATGCAATTTCCCACAAATTGTATACACATGTTTAGGTGTGTCTTTTATTTTTTCCATGTGTAAGATTCTATGGGTGTTTTTTTCCCACTTTTTTCTATGTTTTGGATTTTAGGTTTTTTGCGTATCTCATGTTTTACTTTATGAAGCGAGTTATACAAAGTAGTGCTAAATGCCTTTGTGAAATGTGTAGATTTGCAAGTTTTTACATGTTTACTATTTGGAATGGATTCTTTCAATTTGTGCATACTAATGTTTTGTTTAGGATTTTTGTGTATCTCTTGTTTTAGTTTACGAAGTGAGTTATGGGGAATATTGTTGAACCCCTTTGTGAGATGTGTAGAGTTGTTAGTTTTTATTTGTTTACTATTTTGAATGGATTCTTTCAATTTGTGCATACTAATCCTTTGGTTTTTTTTCATTATTGTTTATTTTTCTGGTTGAGTAGTATGAATGTCGTTTATCATTATTATCTACACTTCACCTGGCTTATGATGTGTATGCATGTCATTGACTTTGTAACATATGACATTGTATACTTTTGTTGGTTGTTCACATTTTCAATATACTTCGATAGGCATAGCACTATTTTTTGAGAAAACTTTAATTTTTATTTGCAAAATGTAGGATAGTCATTCAAAAAAAAAATTAGATCTTTCAATTTCACTTTATTCATATGGATCTCTGGCTTTTGCAATAAATGTTTCCTAATTTGTGACACCACAACTAATTTTCAACTCAAATTTTAAGCATGTTTGAAGGAATTCATTTGCTATGTTGTCTCCATGTAGCATTTCATTGCAAAAGGATTGAGGCATGTAGTGTTTAAGACATGGGTTGTCATATTCATTTTTAGTCAAACTTACAATAGTATTGAAAATACTGTCACCACAATCTGATATTGTTAATGCATTTTTTCATAATCTAGACATTGTATCTATTGTTTTTTCTATGGATTTTTTTTAGGGAATATATATTTGTTACAAATTTTTTACATTGGTGAGCCTTTTGTTCAAGTCTCTTAACATTTTTGCTCACATGTGATTCGAAATGTCCATTTTTATGATCCTGATCATGGAACAAAAGAGAATATGTTGTACTTTGTGAATTTTCATTGAAATGCAAGTACTTTGTTATTCTTATTAATAAAGACCAAATACATATCTCAATATCTAACCACTGGGATAGCCATTTAATACAAACCAATTCTTCCCAAAGGCCATAATCATTACAATTTAGCTTTGGAACTATAGATAGTCACATGCATCGCATATATGTAGTAACATCATGAACGCCATGCATTTTGGATATTGTGTGTGAGTCTAGCTCATTTTGAAGTGAAAATAAAGTGTTAGGATCATCTATTTCTAGAGAATTTAGAAAATGATCAACTATTCCATTTCTTAGTTCAATAGATGTGTATCGCATATGTAACAGTAGTTGTAATGAGTCAAAAAGACAATTGCCTATAGTCTATACAAAGGGCCTTATTCTAAATAGGTTATTGTCTTCCAATACTATGTCAATTGAGATATGTCCATGTCTATTTTTTGATTGATAGTTCTCTATATCTATGATATTATCCAATGCAAAATGTGGTATTGATAATCCATATTTACTGAACTTGGACATTGAATCTATTGACTTATCCTCAACAATTTGTTTTCTCATGTTAGTAATTGATTTTGAGTGTTTAAATTGGTTAATACATTGTTCCAATGGCTTTCTTTTTTGGAAACAAGTGGTTCAAAATTTCCATTCAAATGGTCTTCATCATGGAACAAAATAGAATATATAGTACTTTTTGAATTTTCATCAAAATGCAAGTACTTGACTTTTCTAGTTGATGACCAAATACATATTTGGATATCTAACCCCTTTGCTAGCCATTTAATACAAAATGATTCACCACATAGACCATACTCTTTAGAATTTGATTTCTTAACCATGAATAGGTGCATACATTGTAAGTATGCATTAGCATTACTAATTTGATGCAATTCATTCAATGTTTTAGTATCTAGCTCATTCCTATATGAAAACAAAGTGTTAGGGTCCTTTTCTGCTAGGAAATTAAGAAAGTAATCAATCATACCATTTCACAATTCTATGGAAGTGAAGTGCACATGTAACAAATATTGCAAAGAGTCAAAAAGACAATCCCCTATGTTGTAAACAAATGGACTTATCTTTAAAAAAATATTGTCTTTCAATACTACATCTATTTTTTGTTCTTCATTTGTATTCATTGATTCATAACTTTTTGCATCTATGATAGTATGCAATGATTTTTCTAGTTCACTCTTTTCTAAAATTTTATGTAGAATAAAAAAACACACTAGAAATATAAAAACAAAACAAGTGTAATATGTTACTTGTCAAAATCTATATGTTGTTGAAGTATATTTGTAGATGCTCTTGTTGTTTTTCAATGCACAACTTTTGCAAATTAGCAAATTTAAACACATTATCAATGATTAAATAAAAGAATCACAATTTTTAATAAGATGAAATGAATAAATAAATATTTTGTCACTTCTTAATAAATAGTTAACGATTTGCTAACAAGTTTATCAGTAGGGTTGACATGTAAGTCTCACTTCTTACCCAAAATGCTCCACATCACCCCAAGTCATCAACAACCCTACAATTACATGCATATCTTGAATGTGCCAAAACTAATATGAACCAGCTTATCCACATGAAATAACAACTTGATTGAACTCCCTTGACTAAAATGGAGAAAAACCATCCTAAGAATGATAACCAAGACCCATTTTTGGATCATCTTATTTCAAGGGTTTCTTGGAATCCCTAAGGTCTTCTAAGGGAATGACGATTCTTGGTCTTGCTTTTATTCAAATCTAACTCAATATTGACACCCAACTAACTATTTTACAAGATCCCAATTCATTACATTGAAAAGGAAGATAGAGGGAAAAAAATTGGCCATTAGGAGGCAAACATTCACTGAAGTCAAAGATCTTAATACCTAATTGCCAGCCTTTTGTCAACCTACCAAGTGGACACCTTAACAAATTGAAGAAAAAAGGTGAAAGGGCTATGTTTTTAACTATGAAAATAAATATGGTAAGGGACACAAGTGTGGAGAGAAGAAGGTTTGTCCATATTGAAGGAGCAATATACGATAAAAAAGATACAAAATAAAAGTGACATCAAAGTAATCATGAAAAGAGAACAAACTAATTATATCCTGTTGTGCACTATCAAGTATTCATTCCCCACAAAGCCTCAAAGTAGTGGTAATTCTTATTGTAGTGTAGAAAAATGTCCCTAAGTTACATTTTCATACTTGTTTGGGCCTATCTTATTTAAATCTATGCTTCTTTATGTCTTAAATGGTCCTATTTTGCATCCACAAGCCCAATCCTTTATTAGTTAAATAGTTTTTAATTATTTAATTAATTCATTTTTTCTCTTTATTCTTCCCTTGATTAATTAAATAAATTTCATTTATTTAATTACATCACTAAATAATCCCCTTTTCCTCTATAATTAAATAAATTATTTTCTTCTATAATTAAATAATTATTTTAAATTATTTAATATTGTCTTTTTCCCCCACTTTTGAGTCAAATATTATTTTAATTCAAAAGTTAGCTTTTCCCTCTTCTTCTATAATTAAATAATTATCTCAATTATTTAATTCATTAGACTTTTCTCTCTATAATTAAATAAATTTTATATTTATTTAATTATTTATCCTTCCTTTATCTCACCAATTAAATAATTATATTAATTATTTAATCATCTCAAGTTTGGACTCATAAACATCTATGGACCAAGCTCGTGCATCCTAAAGAGGATTTTTTGGTAGGAACTAGAAGGACTATTAAAATCAAAACATGGAGAAGTCTTCATTTTAGCTCGAGACTTTAACACAATTTTGGAGGGGAAGGATAAGCTAGGAGGAGTTCAGAAGGAAAATCAATCACAGAAAGATATCAAAGAGTGGATAATAAGAAATAATTTGTTGAGTATAGACTTCAGGAAAGGCACTTACACATGGATAAACAAAAGACCAGGCCCCTAGATGATAGTGGAGAAGTTGGATAGATTTCTCTTTTGGGGTGGTTTGGATAATTTTCTATACACCTTTAAAGCTTCGATTGCCCCTGGGGAAGGCTCAGATCACCTACCTATCGAGCTTGAAATCTAAAAAAATAGAAGACCCTATCACTCTCCATTTAAATTTGAGAACATTTGGTTCAAGGATCCATCCTTTCTAGGGTTTGTAGAAGAGTGGTGGAGCAATTCTCATGCCAGTAGTTCAAAATTTTTTTGTCTCTCAACAAAGTTTAAATGTCTAAAATAGAAGATCAAGGAATGGAATCATCATTACTTCAAAAATATCTTTGAAACAAAAGAGGGCATATAGGAAGATCTCCAAGCAGTGGAGGAAGATATAATGAAAAATGGAATGAATGATCAAAGCTACCATAAAGAAAAAGAGATGCTAGGTAAATATGAAGAGGTGTTGGCCAAAGAAGAAATATTTTGGAGACAAAAATCTAGTGAGGTGTGGCTTAGGGAAGGAGATAAAAATACAAAAAAGAATATAACAACGTGAGGCAAAGACACATTGCTAATAGGATAATTATGAGTCTAAAGAGACAAGATGGCTCTGTCATAGAGGATCCCAAAGAGATAGTAGAGGAAGCTGTCAATTTCTTCAAAAGTATCCTTAATAACTTAAGTGGGTCTCATCTTCCAAGCCAGTGTTAGATGCTAAAGAACATTCCAAAGCTGGTAACAAAAGACCAAAAAAAAATGCTAAATAAGAAATTCATGAAGGAAGAGATAAGGGAAGCCCTCTTTCAACTACATCGTGATAAAGCTCCAGGCTCAGATGGTATGCCTACAAGCTTTTTCCAATGATGTTGGGAAATTATGGGTGATAAAGTCTATGAGGTAGTTGAAGCATCATGGAACTCTGGAAATTTGCTAAGAGAAATCAATAATACTTTCATTGCCTTGGTGCCCAAGAAGGAGGATGCCAAATCATTGGATGATTTCCATCCAATCTCTTTATGCAACACTGTATAAAATCTTATCAAAGGCCATGGAAAATAGGCTGAAACTTATTTTGCCTTCGGTCATATTTGAGGAGAAAATTGGCTTCGTCCCGGGGAGAGCAATTCTTGATGGTGTTATTATAATGCAAGAGGCAATTCATTCCATACAATAGAATAAGCAAGCCAACATGCTCATCAAATTCGACATATAAGGAGGGCTTATGACATGGTGGATTGGAGGTTTTTAATCAAGGTATTAGAGGCCTTTGGTTTCCAAAAATGGTGGCTGAATTAGGTATTCACTTGAATCTCTTCTTTGAGATTCTCAATCCTAGTAAATGGATCTCCATAAGGCTTCTTTGAGGTTTCTAGGGGTTTGCAGCATGTGACCCAATTTCCCCATTCCTCTATATTTTGATGGTAGAAGTTTTAGGGCGTTTTGTCACCAATGGCATCAACTCCTCACAACTTGCAAGGGTTAAGGTACCAAGTGAGCTGCCCACAGTCTCCCACTAGTAGTTCATTGATGATACATCTCTCCTTGGGGTGGAAAAAAGGAAAGAAGCTCTTTACTTAAGCTCAGTATTGAAAACCTATGCTAAGGCATTAGGTCAAGAAGTCAACCCCGAGGAAATCTGAGGTTTTCTTTTTCAACACCATAGGGAGGAAAGAACAAGAAATTTTAAGAATCCTAGGTTTTAAGAAATGAGAACTTCCTTACATTTACTTAGGAATCCCCCTAGGTAAGGGCCTAAGATTGACCAAACTTTGGGATCTGCTTAATTTGAAGACAAACACAAAGGTGAACTCTTGGAAGGTGAAATAGCTATCTTGGGCTGGAAGAATCACTTTGATCAAATCAGTTCTCTCGGCCCTCCTAATTTACCTAATGTTAATCATGTGTATTCCTAGTGGTAGTGCCTCAAACTTGACAAAAATTTATAGGAATTTTTTCTGGCAAGGAAATGAAGACAAGTGAAAGATTTCCCTTATTACCTAGGAGAAGTTATGTCGATCGAAAGAGAATAACGTATTGGGAGAAAATTTGGTTTGGAAAATGTACTGTGACCCAGAAAAAAATGGGAAAAGATTCTTCATCATAAGTACTTGAAGAATGACTATGGGGGTAATATCCTCACAATTTCGAATCCCCCATCAGGATCTAGGATTTGGAATTTTCTCCAAAAGTGCAAATTGGTCATTTATGATTTTATCTCCTAGGACATCAAGGATGGCAGTGGGGCCCTATTTTGGGAACACTCTTGAGCAAGGTTCCCTAGTTTGGATAGCTCCATAGAGGTAGGGGAAACCAAGAGAACATTGAAAATATTGTGGAGCGACAGAGTGAAAGATTATTTGACCCCGGATCCAAACAATATAGCAAGAAAGTTGAAATGGAAGGATTTTGTTGGCCTCAATTTCCCCCAAAGGGATGTCCTTGCTCTTTCAAAAGCTCTTAGAAAGAGATCATCATCCTTGATCAATGGTGTTGATACGGTGATTTAGATAGGAACCAAAACTAGGTCCTACAATGCACGAGATGGCTATAAGAAACTATATAAAGAACAAGTGAGGGTGGTGGAGCATTGTAAGGCCCCGTCCTTTTGTCCTGCAATTGCAAATACCTTACTTGTACTGTGAGTATATTTTTTTCTAAAACAACAATAGGTTGAATTAAGATGTTACCATAAAATTGGTCAAAAAATTACAATTAACGTATTATGCATTTATATGTGTGCTAATGGAATCTGAATAAGTTAATGATGTACCTATACATACACACATATACACATATAGAGAAATTAAACCATAGTGATATGTATTGTCATGAATCTAATGACAATAATATTACCATTTGATCAATCTTTTTTAAAATAATATTAATAAGATTATTATTATTTAATATCTTAAAATAATAAATATCATTGTTATTTGAATCCTTACTAATATTATTATTAATAAATCAAAAAATAATTGATGATGATAATTAAATACAATAGCTGCATAAAATATCACATATGATAACAATACTAATAATCATATTTAATAAAAATCGAAGATAGATTGGGTTAGTTGGCTCTCTAACTATGTGTGTATGGGCTAGGAGTTCCCCGAAATCCGTACTTGGCCATTGGCAGAACCAACAGCTAGTAGTCGACACATTACTTTAATTCCCTCAACACCCAGCTGTAGAGGTGACCTTTCAGGCAGATGCATTAAAAGGTGGTTGTGTATAACAGTGCGGGGAATGCTTTTCATATGGTGGAAATCAAGAGGAGGATCTGAATCATTATTATCTCTCAGTAATAATGAATGGAGGAAGGTATCAAGGCGGGATGGTTGGGAAGAATTTAGTTTTACATCCGCCATATGCATTGGCTGCAGAATGGAAGGCTCTGCTCCTCTGCGTTAAGCATGTTCAATATATTCAGTGCCTACGGAGAGATCACTGCAGAGGTTAGATGAGGGGATCAGAAAAGGGCGAAAATATCACTTGTTGGGAGCTTTTAAAATTTTGCGTGGGTTCATTCTAAGGAAATGCTTTGGATGAGCTGAATTTAACCGCCATCCGTTTGTTTATTAGATTTTCAAGAATCACGCGTGCAGGAAGATTTATGTCTGTCTAATACAGAACATTTTTATCTGTTAAGGTTGATCTCGCTCAGTTATTTCTCAAAAATGACGATGGGATATTTGCCAGGAACATCAGGATCAGTTGTCTCACAGCAGCACAAGACATCCTTCTTTGGAAATCAATACATAATCGGTTTGACTTCTATTGCCAGTATTGGGGGCTTACTTTTCAGATATGACTCAGGTTATGCGCAAGTATCAACAATTCTGTATTAGCATTTCAGATTCATTATTACCAGTAATACCTTGAATGGCCGCACGGTTGACCAGCCAGCACGTGCAAAAGAGGAGTGAAGCTGAGGAGCCTTATTGTCATCATCAAGACTATTCAAGTGAGTGGCTATTTCAAACTAAAGATTTGTTTCAGATAAGTATTAGTCAAGGTCTTAATGTTCATGAAGGTATTTTGATAGTAGGCATGGTAATAAACCAAGACATGGGTCAGGCAAGCAAACTAATACGGTCATCTTGTTGCCACAGAGGCTGCACACATTTGTCCAATTAACATAATAAAAATATCAAAGAGGTAGTTTGATTTGGGGTTTAAGGTAGAGTTAGCAGGGGTAACTAAAATCAACCAAAAGACGAATAATTCTTGTCCCTTATGCTATTTCTGATTTATGTGACTGCTCACACAAATCAGTATGAGTGAGATCGGGAACCCCTTGGCCACCTTTCACCTTCGGTTGGAAATGACTTTCCCTTTTTGTTTTCCAGCCAAAAAAAAAAGTGTTGCACAACCATCTCCCAAAGATGCTGATTTACAATGCGTATCATCTATGTTGAATTTCACACAACATTTCTTGTGACAAATGAAATGTTGCAATGCACTTGAGTCGAACTGTCAATACCATGTGACTTATTTATCATCTTAGGACACAACAAAGTGGTATTCCTTTTCGAAATGTTGTTCCTCACTACATCTTATTGTGATTTTATTTAACTTCTTATTAGTCAGTTCATATTGTTAATTTTGCCATTTCTTCTTGACGTGGCAGAGCTTATGGCAGCTGAAACACTTCACTTTGAATTGTGTTGAACTTTCTGCAGATCATTGTTGAGATTGTAGTTTCTTTCACCTTTATGCTATGATGCAAAAGCAATTTTTATGCTTCCAGAATAAGATTTCCCCATTTGTGTTTGTCATCATTTCTTTTGCAAGAGATATGTATTGACTTGCTCAAATTGATAATAAACCAGTAGGTTCAAGGACTCAATAAGTGTCTCTTAAGAAGGGAGCAAACTGTTCAGCATTGGGGCAACTATATATTCATCATCCACCAGTTTGTTTATGGCAGATAATTAATCACTTTGTTCTTGCAATCTAAGTAGATGTTTGGATTAGGACCCCAGTTGTGAAAGGAAATAAAGAAATTCGATTACTTTAGAGAGGAGCTATTACAAATTTTATTATTAGCATTAACTTATAATTACGTTTAAAATTGTTTTGGCAGTTTTTAGAAACTTCATTAAAATAGAAGGCAATCAATTGATCATTCGTAAAACTTTTACAGATTTTTTTTACAATGGTATGTTATATCTGTTGCTTAATATTTTCTACAGAAAAGTAAAAAAACAAACAAACTTGAATTCGTGCATTCCAATAACCGTTAGTTTCTTTTTAGATACAATTTTTACCAATCGGGTTGAGTTAAAATAAGAAATCTATTTAGTACTTCAGATTGCTGCCTCTGAGTTTTGTGTGCTAAGATTTGTAGAGTTATGAAATTATGAACTTATTTGTGAGACTTATGTCTTGTTATAAATTCTCTAAGATGAGACTATGGATCTGTACCTTTTTCCACATTTCTTACAATAAGATTCAAACAAATATTACCTGGTAGAGTTTGCATCCAAATTAATGGCATTTTCTTGCTGAAAAGTACATCTCCAAAATCCTTTCATCTTCATTCAGTGTCTCTCTATGAATATACAAATTTAGAATTTCATGTTACTAATTGTTCATTCTGTGTGTCAATGCCTCGGGTAAAATTTGAACTCTATATCAATTTTATTAAAAATAAAATAATTAAGAAAAAGAGAAAGTAATTGTCTTCTTGTCAACAATATAACAACTACTATCTAATTGATTTGTTAAATTAGTTTGTAAACAGCTTTATCAAACACATAACTGATTATGTTATTCTGTATGTGATTAACATACTAGATATTAAAAAACGGTCTTTTGATATCTGTTCAACAGATCATGACAATTTTGACCTCCTTTAATTTGAGCCAGTCATGTTGTTAAGTAAATATCAAAAAGATGTGTGTTATCTAGATTATTTCATTATTTAAATTCTTTATTTAATTTATCCAACCCTTTATTTTCCATTTCTTGGGTTATTGAACTTCTTTGCTGTATCTTTTAAAACTTAACTGTGAATGTTTAAAATGCCTCTCAACTCTCTTCTAAGATCTGCTAAAATATGTCAGTAGGGATTTTGAAATATTTAATCTTCCTTACATTGTGTGTGGATCTTGATGAAATCTAGTTGTTGCAACACGAAGAGTACATGGTGATTTGTAAGCTTGTTTAGTGTTTTAAATTTCTTTTTGATGTACCACTTACTCAGAATGGTAATTCTAGAATAACAAATATATCAAATCTCTATGCCAAGTAAATAACACAGAGCTGGAATGAATCTTCAACCGTTTTCAAACAAATTACATATGCCTCCATTTTTGCATGCACGTTTAAGCATGACTTTCCCATTTGTATTTTACTCCAACATCTCAAAGGTTACAACAATTGTAGTTTATGTGCAATCAGGAATCTAATTACCTTCACGGTATAAAGCACATTTTGTGTAGTTAATATAATCATATCATTTGATTTATTTATTTAATTTTAATTATTGAAAAATAACTTTATATCTTTATAACAAGTCTTTTGTATACATCTTTTGACTGTTGCATTTCATTGACAAATACTTTCTTGAGACACTTTTCATGTCGTTTCTATGCCTATAGATTTTTTTTATTTTTATTTTTTTAACGAAGGGAATCGGGTGCAGCACGGACCCCCCTATAACCCCCCACCGCCGGTAGTGACCGGCAGTACTGGCGGGACACACCAACCGGTACCACAGGAGCACCGGAGAGTCAAACCCATGGTGGGTGCCCTGCGACAGGGAACACCTTAACCAAATGGGCTCGGACCGGCAACCCTTCTATGCCTATAGATTAATTACACTCTATACAATATGATTAAATTTTACTTTTAGAAATTGTGTATATTGAAAAGAATTAAGATTATTTTATTGTCAACTGCTGGTTTGGATAAATTAGTGAGTTGTGTTGTAGAAAAATCTGCTCGTACACATTTAGGATTCGTGTTAAACTAATCCTGGGTTTTGTTGCTTGACTTTACCCCTTTCCGAAACATATTAAAGTTTTAAATTTGGCCAAGGGACAATAGAGTTATGTCTGTTTTAGTTCGGCCATGTTTTGTTGAAAATCAGCATGTTATAGGAATCTAGTGAGTTTAGTTGCAGACCAAACTACTTTTGATTGATTGGGTTTTATGCAAAGGTATTTCTGGTTTTTTTATTTTCCACCATTCCTTCCCCTTTCTAGATCATATTGAAGTTTAAATTTTGGTTGAGTATCCTGATGGTTATCACCGTTTTAGCACTACTTTTTTTTTTTTTTTGCTGTGATCATCAAACTCGTAGTTGTAGAATAATTTTATGTTTGGATAATTATTAATTATTTGTGAGAGAGTTGAACATGATTGAGGTGTATTAGTATTGGTCAATTAAATATAAGTTAGAGTAAACTCAATGTGTTGAACTATGGTTCCTTTGCAAATTATATACGTAGGCAAGGCCGTCAAAGATGGGCCCCAAGGAATTAGGTATGGCCCCTAGGCTTGTCCTCTTAATAAATATTTAAAGTTACTATTGATATATATATTTTATTTGCATAACTTGTGACTTGAATTAAGTCTGTGTTTATTGATGAGTTAGTAGATCTAATCCAACCTACCTTGGTGATGTGGATTCCATATCTCCATTTGAAACTCGACCATGATTGTCAACTCAATGGTGTTGATGGTTGAGGTCCTAATAAATTATTAGTCTAATGTTTGCTAGGTTTTCATGAGGTACATGTGTAGGAAGGAGCTTTTGGGAATTATGTTAGAGTTTGTGGTCAAAATTTAAAATTTGTGTTTTGTCCTTAATTGTATTTTAGTGTGAAATTTTGGGCATTACAGCATATTCCCCTCCATCTATGCTGGAGTAGCATGTGTCTTCCTAAGGCAAGTACCTTTGCTTGGGCTGCTCTTTAGGGAAAAATCTTCACAGCAGACAAATTTCATAGGATGGGATTTCAAGGCCCATCTCATTATGTTCTATGTGAAAGGGAGGAGGAAATGGGAAACCATATCCTATTGGGTTGTAAGATTTCCCAAGAGTGTTGGAATTGGCTATACGTGAGATTGGGATGGGCTTGTGCATTGCCAAAAGATTTGTTGTGTTGGTTTAATGCCTAACCATCTTTGAATAAGGTCTTAGTCTTTGGGGAGGTATGGACAGTAAGCCTGTCAATAATGGTGTGGGACCTGTGGAAAGAGAGAAACTATTGTCTCTTCTAGGACAAGAAGATGTCCATAGTCTCCCTTCTCAACAAGATTGAGGTTGTAATAATACAAAACATTAAATGCCAAACTAGAGCAAAAAGTGCTAAAAGATAAATACTTTTCTGAATGGGATGCAAGGATGAGATTTGTGTGGCCCTCGTTATGAATCCCACCTTGGGTGGGAAATGGAGGAAGTAGGTCAGTTATGGAGTGAGCTTTAATTGTGTGGTCTCCTCCACCTACAGGCTAGTTAAAGCTTAATTTTGATGGAGCCTCCAAAGGAAACTCAAGTCCCTCTAGTGTAGGATGTATGGTGAGATATTGGCTCAAGAAGATAATTCTTTCCTCAACAATACATCTATCGAATGGCACAAATAATGAAGCAGAATTAAGGGTAGTTACTCACGAGTTAAACTTGTGCAAAAGCCTTGGTGTCATAGAGGTTGCAATTGAGGGACTTTCAAAATTGGTTATAAATGCCCTTAGGAGAGGACATATGCCTAATTGGAAGTTGCAAGGTCTCCTTGCTAGAGCAATGGAAGTGTTGAAAATCTTTCACAGATATACAATAAATCATATATACAGGGAAGGCAACCGCGAGGCAGATGCCTTAGCAAATCAAGGGGTGATGGCCAAATAAGGAAGTTCCCATGTGTCATTCATGGGGATCACTATGCCAGTTTGGCTAGTTCAGCACATGGGTTGTCTCAGTGGTGCAAAGGACTAATGGTGTTATCCACCATGATAGATGCCCCATTCAGTAATACACCGCCAAAAGTATATTTCAAAACTGGCATTTAATGTCACACGAGGGAGAGATTTAAATGAGCGCTAGAAAAGTGTGTTCCCCTAGGAGATATAGCATTGAGGTGTGCAGAGTGATAAACTCAAGAAAGCTTAGATCGATTGGATGTATGATGAGCTTACACTTGGATTGCCCCATACTCCCTCTCGATGGTGAATTGGAGGTAGGTAATGAAGGAATTAATTGCAAGTGTCTTTAGATGGAACACAATTATTTAAGGGAGGCATCTTTGGTTTCTAAAGCACATAAAAATGGAGACCCCCATAAAACTGAAATGCAAGTCAAAGGCAACTTTCACTGGGTTCATTTTGGACCAAAGACTGAGAAACATTTGCCAAAATAAGGATATTTTGTTTTGGAGGTTGTTCGAATGGTGCTTAGGAGGAAATTTCGCTTCTCCAACAACAAAACAAAGGTGAACTCAGACATATCTTTGTGGTGTCTAGCTTCTTTGTTGGACCTGAATCTGCCCAAATTCTGGTGTTTGGTGCTTCTCAGAATGGTGTTTGAAGCTGCAATTCTAGAGGATGACTTGAGTGTGGTGGCGATTGTGAGGCCTAGTGTGGGAATACCATTCCCAGACAACATAACGGTGATGTTCCAATAGGGCATTGAAGTGGAGTGGCAACTGTTCATTTTGGACATGGTGGGTGAGCAGTTGGAATGCCATTGCTTCCGGGCATAGACTGGAGTGGATTTCCTTTGCAAGCAGCTGGGTGTGGTCAAAGTGGTTGGTTTGCAATGGCTCAAATACTTCATGGACTTGGTGGATAAGATGCAATTCTATGAAGAAAATGTGTAAATGTGGCATTGTTAGTTGTTTGTTTTTTTGTAATTGACAGGGGGTGAGTAGTTGGCTAAGGGTAGAACATCACAAATTTGAAACCGTGGAATCCAGTGGCTGGCATGGCTTGGATTAAGACACATTTTGTAAATTTTGTTTAAATCAATATATGTAGCTTGTCTGTGCTTTAATTATCAAAAAAAAAAATTACATCACTAAATAAGCCCATTTTCCTCTATAATTAAATAAATTATTTTCTTCTATAATTAAATAATTATTTTAATTTATTCAATTATTCATTAGTTTTTTCTTCTATAATTAAATAAATATTATTTATTTAATTATTTCCCACTTTCCCTCCAATATTAAATAATTATTTTTTAGTTATTTAATATTTTTCCTTTTTCCCCCACTTTTGAGTCAAATATTATTTTAATTCAAAAGTTAGCTTTTCCCTCTTCTTCTATAATTAAATAATTATTTCAATTATTTAATTCATTACACTTTTCTCTCTATAATTAAATAAATGTTATATTTATTTCATTATTTATCCTTCCTTTATCTCCCCAATTAAATAATTATTTTAATTATTTAATTATCCTTTCCCTCTCCATTGAATAATTTTTTTAAATTATTTAATTGTTTGTTCTCACATTTCTTTTTAAATAAATAAAATCAATATTTTATGTATTTCTCCTATGTTGGCCACTAAAATTAAATACTTTTAATTTAATTTTAGCTCCTTGATCCATGTCTTTCTTTTCTCAATTAACCTCCACCCATGATTAAATTATTTTCTAATTTAATCTTGGCCCTTGATCATGATCCTTATTCTAGCCATTCACTTAACTCTCCTCTATAAAAGGATACCTTTCATCCTCATTTGAAAACACACAACAAGAACACAAACACACAACAAGAAGAGGATCACACACCAAGAAGGTGATCTTACACATTAAGCACTCTAGATCTAGAGAGCATCTTTAAGAGCATTATCAAGGCATTCAAGGGAAGATTCTTAAAGCATTATTGTAGCAATCAAGGATCCATTATCATGTTGAATGCATGCATGTTTATAGAGGAATCATGTTGGTGTAGCATTCAAGATCACTTCAAGTATCTCAAGATATCATCTCAAATCAAGTTCATGAACAAGAATCACATCCATGGAGATTTCTACATGCTGATTTTATTCCAAGGTTTCAATATTTGTATGGTCATTTGTGACATCATCATGTTCACTTGTAATTCCTTCAATTACATGTTTCAATTCATTATCAATTTTGATTACTAAAATGGTGTTTGACCAAGGAAAATCCCTATCCCCTAACAATCAACATTTTCTTCTCTATGATGTGTGATTTGAAAGTTTTAGGTTGAAGATTTATGAAGAGAAATATTTGAAAAAGCATATTTGGTGACTAGTACACATCATTCTTACCTCTCAAAAATCTAGTTTTTGATTATACGTATGGTTAGAATTTTGATATGCACCCCATATTGATCATATTTAAATGGAAAATAGAGAATTAGTGATCTTCATTTAGATGATTCAAATTTTATGTGTTTCACTTACAAGCAAGGGCACAAAAATAATTGATTCAAGGAGTACTCATAATTTCATTATTAAAAATTTAGCTACAAATTTGTTGGTTTATTTTTTTGGTGCAGCATCAAAATTTCAAGATACGACACTAGATGGGGTATTCCTAGCTATTCCATGAATTGTCAAAATATTAAATTTACCATGGGGGCCTACCTTTTAACTAGTCCTATATTAGTCATTACATTTGGTGTATATATAATATTGGGATTCCAATGGCTCAAAACTTTGGACACCATTGAGATGAATTTCTCTAACCTCTTCATGTAACGCCCTGCCACATGAACCCCAAAGGACAACAAACACAACACAATTTTTTTTTTTTTGAAAGTGAAACAATGTATAAGATTAATTTGTACATTCATTACATGAAAAGCAATTATACATTTACAAAGTCATCTATGACCTCTGGGGTACACAAAACAGTCATTACGAATCCTAAACTTTTATCAATGAAAGCAAATAAAAACCAAGATTGGATAATGATGACATACAACCATTAATGATCAAAAGAGAGGAAAGGATATTCATCATTTTATTACAATTCAATTCATCGTTCAATAATATAATTGTGGAGCATATTTCCACATATACAACCCATCATGATTACATTAATACATTACATAATACTTCCCTTATAACAACAGGAAGAGTACATCAAGTACAAGAGTAATTACAACAATCAAGAATAAGGTACAAGGCACAGATCAATCTTCAACCAAGAAAAGTTCTGGTAACTCTGTGTCTTCTTCCGCAACATGAACAAAAATTGGGAACCCAATGGGGTACATAGCACGTTCCACACAACCATGTGAACCCAAAGGCCCACCCCCCATGCTAGGAGTTGACAAGAAAGACCCATGACCAAGACAGACAAGCAGAACGATCACAAGACCAAACCACAAGATCAACCAAAACATATCATACAACACTCTCAATGAACACTTACAAGGTGACTACTTCCAGAGGCATACAAAGGGAAAGGAAGGGATTCTATGACACCAATATTCATATACTCCCAACTGAAGGGTACATAAATACTTGGGTTCCCAAAGAAACTCACATCATGGGACTCCAGAATGACTATGTAAAATCTATAAAGGAGACAAGTGTAGAATAAAAGTAATACTCATGACTACGATAACAATCCACCGAGCACATCTCAACTTGAAAACCAATCCAATAATTCAATTTGAACAACCAACCAAATTCTTCACACTTTTTGTTAATTAACTACTTATACAATGAGAGCACTTATTCAATCATTACAAACAAATAACAAGGCACAAATAATCAATGAAACGTGATCATGAGTACCTTCATGTCTCAAAAGATATTAAAATAAAACTACGTAACTAACATATTCAACAAGCTCATTAACCATAATATGAAGGCATTTTCAAACTTCTGGAACTTAACATTAGATCAATTAAAATAGAGTCTCATATGGATAACATTTAGGTAAGAATGGTTCCATTGAGTAGTATACATTCTTAATAAGAACTAGGTTTAGTCAATAGCTTCTAGGATACTATAATAGTTTGTCTAAGGGTCATACTCTAACATTATTTAATGCCTGCCATCTAGTAATTAATCAATGCAACATTTGCATACATATTTTATCAATACGAATAGAAGATTACTTAGGGAATAACCCAAGAACTAGAGATTAAATAACCAATAAAATTTTCCAAACTTAATTATAACCTTATTCACTTTATTAATTTCCAAATATTAAAACAATCACCTAAATATAGTTTCATCATTCTCTTTTCCTTGTTAATGATTTTTTTTAAAACATTTCTTGTAACCTTCAACCCTAGTATTAAAATTACCACTCAATCTAATATTTTA
The DNA here is from genome assembly GCA_007258455.2 of Sequoia sempervirens. Taxonomy (NCBI): domain Eukaryota; kingdom Viridiplantae; phylum Streptophyta; class Pinopsida; order Cupressales; family Cupressaceae; genus Sequoia; species Sequoia sempervirens. Next base: position 384,448,036 of record VDFB02193867.1, on the reverse strand, counting down.
ATAACCAAATTCTACATGCATGATTCACCAAGTAATTTTACTAGCCACCTACTAAAACATTGTAAAAATAATTAGCATATGCTTGCTAATTTAGCTTAACATAAAAAGGGGAGTCTAATTCCTTTAACTTTATTTTGATTCATTTACCTAAACTACCAAACTATCAATTCTCTTAGTTAATACACAATGAGAACATTTAGTGTCCAATTAATAATCTTTATGTTAATTTCCTTTAAGACATTATTTACTAATACACATTTCAAATGCAATCATAATAATAAATAATTATCTAATCAATTACATAAACATTAATATATAAGAAAACATAAGCAACTAAAATTATAATGAACATTATTGATCCATAGGTCCTATTCATCTAATTATAAAGGTGACGATATTCATTATGAATTTAAAAGATTAGGTCCAAATTTATATTCATACATATATATATATATATATATATATATATATATATATATATATATATATATATATATATATATATATATATATATATATATATATATATATATATATATATATGTATATGTATATATATATATATGTATATATGTATGTATGTATGTATGTATGTATGTATGCATTGGTGATTGTTAAATTACTATCTATTCTACTATATATATGTATATGTATATATGTATGTATGTATGTATTAACATACATACTCAAATATACTCCTTTAAAATATTCAACGATTAATACTATGAACAGAAATTAAAGACAAAATGAATAGAAGCCTACTATGTTACTCTTAGTCTAGAGTTCAAGTATAATATCGATATCAACCTAGGCAATGAGATATTTACTTTCATGTACTAAGGTGCAAGGATTTAAATCCTCTAATTTCCTAATACGATTAAATACATTTCAAAACAATTAATTTTCCAATCTACTTGTCTAGATTAAATATTCACAAAAAACCAAATTGCTCTTATCTATCACTTAGCACCTAGACATATCTATTATAATCATGTGATATATATATCTATATATATATATATATATATATATATATATATATATATATATATATATATATATATATACAATATTCCAAAATATAAATAGCAACATTATTTGATTATTCTTACAAATCCATAAGGATACAAAGTAACCAACATTCTCATGCTAAAATAAGGAGCTAGAAAACACTATCCATAACATAACAATTTTACTCCTAATTAAGAATGCAATCATCTTGAATGATAACCTAATTTATTTAGTTAAACTAAATCTGCAACTATCAGATTTTATCTAATCAATTACCTATTTCACACATCTAACTTATTCATCTAATCACAAAGATAATACCTCAATACAATACAAATCTCATGAAGTGAGTGTGTTTCTGATATGTGAAATGAAATGAAATGCCGCATCTCTGATATGGAGCGATAAGCATATCTTCTACTGGTCTGTGGGAAGATGAGCCTCCAAACACCTGATACCTATTTTAAATTAAAGTAGGGTATGCACGAAAATGACTTTGCAAGGAAGCTCTCAGAAACTTTAAATTAATAAAACACTCTGCAAAACATCCTGACACTATAAGCTTTGCTTGCGTTCTAGGTGCACGCAGCCACACAATTTTGGTGAATGAGGGTTGCACATACTTCACACATTCACAACCCTTATTGCATTACATATATAATCGATCATTAAGAGTGCAGGGTTGACCTTCATGCCCGTAATTTTACACCATTCTATGCTCGAGTGTTGCAAATACGATAGATTGTCAGCAGAGTCAAGGATGTTATTTAAACTTCTAAACTTCCTATTATGCTCAAGCACTGCGGCTGAGACAGGTTGACAATGGAATCAGAGAGATTATTTAAACCTCTACAACATTCAATCTTCAAGTTCGAGTGAAGCTGGAAGATCTTCAGAGTTCTCTCTCAAATTTTCCAAAGTTTAAGGAGGCACACAAGTTGGGTTTGGTGCAAGGCTTAAGAAACTTTCAAGAAAATGCTAAAGGTGGGTGTAGATAAACACCATGTCTTGGAATGCAATGACTGTAGAATCTGCACGAATTGGATTTGTAAAGAAGGGCTTAAGAAACTTTTAAGAAATTACAATTGACTAAAGGACGCATGTCTTTATGATATGCACTTAACGACTTATCTAAGGGGGCTTTCTATGACGCACGAGCGATACCAGCAGAGGATGGAGGAAAGAGGGAATTAACAATATAATCAAAGTTTATCTACAGCCATACCATATTACTCTAAACATGGCGCGAATGGAGGAGAAATTGCAAGAAACGGCAACGATTGGCAACATAGTATACAACTCATGGGTTGATGCCCGAATACAGGCATTTAAGCCAACAACTCACAAGCATAACAATGGAATAAAAGCATGGGGTAAGGGATGGTAATTTCGTCCTCAAGTCAAGGCTAGCGGAAAAGATTAATCCAGAGCCACAAATACTCCAACATTATACAACCAAATGCTATAATAAGGCATTTGATACTCTATGATACCTGGAACGATACACATAAAGGAAAGAAAAACCTTTTCATATAATGAGAGAAACATCAGAGAAAATGCACGAGGATACCTCCTGGTCTACAAGTGTGGACGCGAAGACAAGGCACGTGAACTGTTTTACAGAATATTTCTAAGAGAATCTGCCTTCCAGAATCCCCATTCCTGGATGATAACCAGATGAATTTGATGCAGAGGCTTAAGAAACTTTCGAGCAAATCCAAATGACAGGTGTCCCAAAATTCCTTCCCCTCTCCTCTTATTCCACACTTGTCAAGCATGCAATTAAATAAACAATGAGAAGGCACGTGGGCTCTTGATTCCTTTAAGAATATTTTCCCTTTCTTTTTAAAAGAAACAATTAATAATAATGTTGCAACCCATATTTTAATTGCAATTATAATCACTAATATTAATTATGTTTAAATTTAAAATCAACTTTATTAATAATTACATTAATATTTTATTGAATTTTATTTAATTATTCATTATTTAATTAAAATATTGGTATAATCCCTTCAAATTAATTTAATAGTTTAATTAATGACATTCATTCAATAATCTAATTATTTTAATAGTAAAATATTTATGCTCTAAACTTTAATCCTAATTTAATATATATATTTCGATATGTCCACATGTATTCCCGCATAAGTACTTTCATCAGACAACGTGTAGGTTGAGTATTAATAATGATATTTGGTTAAAATTGAAACACAAAGCTATTTATAATTGCAAAGATTATTAACCAAGTAAACATAACAAGTTATAGTGTGGAATACGAATATATAAGTAAACTATATCATGAATTAAAAGATAATAAACGAGGAATACTAATATAAGATTTACATATCCTTTATGTCATTTAATTTAAAAATCCATATAAAGCTTATCAAATCTTATCTCTAATTTTCCCTATTCCCATTTTGATCAACTAGGTACTTGTTTTCTTTCTATTGGGTATTCAAGACAAATGTTTCAATTTATGTACGTTAGCAATGAAAATCAAAAGCAACCATAGCCAATCCTCAAATTGAGAGCACATAACAATGAAGGGAAACAATATATAACCTATTAAGTCATTAACCCTGTAAAAATATCTTAGTAATTTAATAATTTAATTAACGACATTCGATCAATAAACTAACTATCTTAATAATAAACATTTACTCTTGACATAACAATTTATTTTAACTAGCTAATTGAACAAAACAACTTAAAGTGTTAAGTTCACCAAATAATCCAATGGAACAATTATCAATGAAATCACAAATACACTTACACTAAAATCCAGAAAGACCGATTTAGAGGGGTGCTACACTTCATGTGCTTTCATTCTAAGGGTAAGATATTTGAATTATGGGAACTGTAAGAAAAGGATTTGCAAATGATAACCTCTCACCAAATGTAAAATGTGCTCAAAAAAGGTTCAACAAGATTTGAGGAAAATTTATTTCCTCTAGAGATCACCACCAAGAGTTGGCATTCCACCAAAAACAATCAATATCAGTAATTAGTTTCAAGTATTAAGGAAAATATGGTTAGAGCACCAAACCAAATGAAGCAACAAGTAGACCAACCCCAAAATGAAAGGAAATTTGAAGTGGGAGATTTGATTTTTCAAAGGTTGAAATATTATTATTAAATTTACCTAAAGCAACAAAAGAAGAACAAGCTCTCACCCAAATATTATGGTTCTTATCAGATTTTGCAAAAGATAGGTAGTGTGGCGTACAAGCCAAGGTTACCTCCAACAACAAAAATAAATCCATTTTTTCATGCTTTTTGTTTAAAGAAAGTTATTGGACAACAAATTCAAAGAAAAATAGTGTTACTTGATCTCAATGAAGAGGGAAGAATCATCTTTGATATTGAATTGGTTCTCTAGACACACACAAACAAGCTTTGGACTCAATCACATGATACCTCATCAAGTGGAAGAAACTGTCTATTGAAGATGTTATGTGGGAAGATGAATATTTAATGCACAAGCATCCACACTTGATCCAGAATGAGGATAACTCTTTCCTAAAGGGAGGGAAGCCATGCTACACCCTTAATCCATCGGTTGTATTGGAATATGTGATAATCATCTATATCTCACATAATCCTTATTCTAGGAATTTATTAGTCCCCAATTTTAAATGTTGTAAGCTAGGTCAGCCTCATTGGGAATATTGGATAGAATATTAATAATACCTAATGATGTCAATAAATAGTCAGTAGTGAGAAATTAAGCAAGGTATTGAAAGTTTTTTTCTTACTGTAAGACTTATATAGATACAAAGTCAGGGCACATATTTATATAGTGGTGTGATAAATGCACATGACATTTTGATGTATACATATGTGATTTGGTGCAACATCATGGTGTTATTATGTGTATTTTTACTTTCATTTATGGCCATGTGATGTATTTATATTTATGGATGTATGATTAGATTAGATACTATCATGATCAAATAAAAAAACATTGGATGCATTCTTAATTGAATATAATGATGATCTAATTTCCTAACAAAAGGACTTAATTAGATATAATGCATAGATAATAACATAATAAAATAAATATATACATATAATTCCTAATGAATAAATTAATTGCATACACTTGTTCACATCATAATACAATATGTAGAATAATGTGTTAATGAAGAAACACCATAGCATATTGAACTACAGTCCTTGAGGGATGAGTGGCATGTGCATGGCACATAGACACTATGCATAGTATCGAAGATGATGCGCTACATTGATTGGTTCATTTAGAGGCATCCCATCCATAGACGATATTCCATAGGAACTAGAACCATACACAAAGATGATTATGTAAGGACCTAAATAGTTAGGGCTGAACTTCCCCTTTTTATCAGGTGGTGTATTTACATTTCTTTGATTCTCATAGCAAACAAGATCACCTACCTTGAAATTTCAAGAAAGAACACCTTGATTGTAATGCTTAGAAATAGACCATTGATAATCTTAGAGATGTTTGAGGGCCTGCAACTGATGCTTATCAAGAAACTCAAGCTGATACAAATGATCAACATGGTAAGTGTCATCATCAATCAACCCTTTAAGGGAAAATAAAAAGCTAGAATTTCCAACTCTAAAGGCACGATAGCCTCAACACCATACATGAGGTTATATGGTGTTGTACCAGTAGTTGTATGAACACTTTTGCAATAGGTCCATAAGGTGTGCGTTAATTAAGTGTTCCAATCTTTATCATGTTTGTTTACTATTTTTTGAAGAATCGACTCCAGAGTTTTATTAGACACTTCAACTTGGCCATTAGATTGAGGATAGTATGGTGTAGAAAAATGGTGTTGAATATGACTTTTTTCTAAGAATTGTTTCACCTTTGTGTTCTTAAATGAAGTACACCATTTTCAAAGATAAGGGTAGAAGGTAATCCAAAATGAGCAGTGATATTGTTTAGAAGAAAGGTACAAATTGCTTCAATATTCGTGGATCAAAGTGGAACAACCTCGACCCATTTCATAAAGTAATCAGTAGCAGTAATGATGAAGTTGGTATGTCCTTTGGAAGAAGGAGGTAATATTTTTCCAATGATATCCAAAGCCCATTTTGTGAATGGCTAAGGAGAGCTCTGATATTGAAGCTCTTGTACAAGAGCCCAAATGAGATTTCTATGTTGGTGACAATGAGGACACTTCTTGACAATGGCAAAGGAATCATGTTCCATTGTTTTCCAAAATTACCCTATGTGAATTAATTTACGCACCAAGGATTTACAACCACAATTTACACCCTCAAAGCCTAAATGAGCTTCTTGTTCAGGGATAGGGGTATTTCAGCCTTAGTATGACACTATAGAAGAAGATCATTATAACATTTTCAACAAAGGATTCCAAACAATATAATATATCGAATATATAAAGTTTTAATATTTGAGTGCGAGCATTTTTAGTCACATCGTCAAAAAAATTTCTAGTCTTTAGATAATTATAAATGTGAGAATACCATTCGCTTGAGACTATGTGAGAACACACTAGAAAATCGCGTTCAGGTTGATCTAAGATAGTAGGAAAGTGGAGAATGTAAATCAAAAAATGGTATTCTTTTGTACCATCATCCAAAGATGCAAGGAAGGTTGCACTCAACATTACATATACATGTCGATTCTATTTCATAGGGGCACTGCATATTGTGAGAGAAGAGAAATTATCAAGCAAGGATAAGGTTGAACCCCAATATTGAGATAGCTTATTCTACATAGCCTAAAACATTCCTATAATTTGATTTATAAAAAGCTCAAAATCACCATGAATGTGAAGATGTTTAATGTTTAAAGCCATTTCTGCACACAAGCTATCAATAAGGGCTTTGTAATTAACAATGTTGTTAGTGCAATGAAAGTCCAATTGAAAGGATAGAGGAAATGGCTTGCCTTCAGGTGAGACTAAAACTACACCTGCCTCGAAGCCAACTAGACATCCAGATTAGGGAAGGAGTGAGATGAGAGAGCTTCCACCAATTGATTGATAACAACTTGACCTTTTGTTACCTTTTGAGTTATGAAATCGATGTTGAACTTAGAGAGCAACATCGCCCATTTTTCCAACATTCTAGAAAGTTCAATTTTAGTAAATCAGTGTTTAAGGAGATCACTTTTTACAATTACATGGGCTTTAGTATGAAGAAGATAATTTGTAACTTTTTCTTGCAAGGATGAGAACTAGACACTATTTCTTTATGAAAAAATAATGAGTTTCATAATTAATTGTAATATGACTAATATAGTTGATTACTTTCTTTACCATCATCATCATGTTGAGCTAATAAGGCTGCTAAGGCATGAAGTGATGCAAATATATAAAGAAAAAATGGTCTATCCTACACAACCAACATTTAGATAGGAGGATTGACAAAAAGGCCTCTTGATTGACTCAAAATATTTTTTACTCATCATCCCAGATGTCAAAAGTGAACATTTTGCTTCAACAACTGTGTGGATGGAAGGGTGTGATCAACCAATTGAGAAACAAATATATAAGTTTATTGAATCTTCCCTTGCAAACTATGTAGTTGAGAGATGTTTTTAGGAGGATGCATGTTAACAATTACATCAATATTATTTGTATCGACTTCAATCCCATGATGAGAGATGATAAATCTTAAAATCTCTCTAGAATCCATGGTGTAAACACACTTAAGAGGATTTTATCTCAACCTATAGATACAAAGCCTTTCAAATATAAGATGAAAATTTTTAACGTGATCTTGACAAGTTGTAGACTTAGCCAAGATGCCATCAAATAAGCTTCTATAATCTTGTCAATGAAATCATGAAATATAAGGGTCATCACCTGTTGGTAAGTTGCTCCAACATTCTTTAACCAAAATGGCATGACCACATAACAAAAGGTACCCCAAGGGATAGTGAAGTTTGTCTTATACTGATCTTCTAGGTTAATACGAATCTAATTATATCCCAAGAATCCATCCATGAAATACAATAAGGCATGGCCTCTAGTTGAGTCTACAATCATATCAATATTACGCAATAGAAAATCATCCTTAAGAGAAGCCTTATTAACATCTTAAACAATCAATACAAATGCAAATATGACAATCAGGCTTGCTGATAGCAATGATATTTGATATCTAAGGTGAATAGTCAATAGGAAAAATAAAGCCAACTATTAGAAGCTTCTCTATCTTAGTCTTGACTAATAAGGCAACCTTGGGATTCACCTTTCAAATCTTTTGTTTAACAATCCTAGCATCAGGACATAGAATGATATTATGAACCACAACAAACTCGTCAATACCACGCATGTCCTCATATGACCAAGTGAAGATACTATGATGAGAATGTAGAAAATAAAAGTGTTGTTTAGATTCTTATGAAGAGAGGCACTTTCCAATTTTAATCACCTTTTCAAAATACTTAGGTTCCATGGAAACATCATAAGTATCCCCTTTAAGGAGATTACTATGGTCTTCAGGTTGAGATATAGGAACATCATCAACCACATTAGATAATGGGACCCTCTCATCAATGCTCATAATGGATTCTCTGAAGTATGCTTGTTTGTTCAAGAAATACAAGAATCGCCATTTATAGTGATAATTGTTGCACAGGCGGTTGTCGTTGCACAAAAAGATCAACCTGTTAATGCGCGATACAACCATTGGATTTATATAAGATCCAAGATCCACAAGAGCTACTTAAACCATGTCACAAATCCTAAGCATCATTTTGGCCCACGCCAAGGAGGCTAAGGGTGACACCTTGCAACAATCCCCCTAGTGCAAGCAAGGGGTTCAAACCTGTGACCTTGACTCTAATACCAATTGTCGTATAGGCTGCTATCATTGCACCAAAAGATCGACCTATTAATGGTCAATATAGATGTTGGATTTATACAAGATCTAAGATCCACAAGAGGTGGTTAAACCATGTCACGAAGCCTGAGCATCATCTTGTCTCACGTCGAGGAGACCAAGGGCGACACCTTGCAACAATAATTGGGTAGATGAGAGTAGACACCTAAGAATTATTTCAATACTTATTTAAAATAAAATACATTTAGAGGAACTTTGTTACATCCTACTTGGATTCAAATTAATTTGAGATGAATTAGTTCAAAAGACTCATTGAAAATCATGTTTACATTTAATCGTGGTTTCTGTTTAGATTACATGTGAGAGTATCCAAGCCCCATGTTACGCTTATGAGGTTTACATTCTATAGGGACTTGAATACCTTATTCATTATACCCACAACCTTCACACCCATAACCATATTTATAAAGAAGGTCGAAACCAAGACTGTAATGCATTTGCAATTCCTAAGAAGGAGGAGGATCTATGTAGAGAGCATCATTCCAACAGTGGGGATCATACTCCTCTATAGGATCATAATTTTCCTTCTTGATGGGAATTCAAACTTTAACTTGTTTAATAGAATCATGATTATCTTTCTCAGTAGGGGTACAACCATCCTCTTTAGCAAGGACATGATCGTTTTCCTCAACAGAGGCCAATCAACTTTCTTGATAGAGGTGCATGAGATCGTTGGAATGTCAAGATGGATAGGATCAACTTTGTACTCCCCAATGAGATGTTCAGTAAATTCCAAGAACCCCTAATCATCACCAAGACATGTATTTGATTTAGAAGAAGTAGAAGGGTAGACTTAGGATTCTCCGCTTTAGGGACATCCATTTTAGGAGCATCCTTCAAAAAGGCACTACTGAAGAGGATGTAAATGTATTACAAGATAAAAAAGGAATGTAATTTTTTAGAGTGGAAGCAACTGAGTTCTAACCAACAATTGCCATTTCACAAAGGTGTATAGCATTAGGGTCAGCCTTGATTATAATTAATTTATTATTAGCAATCATTTTTATACAACGATGCAAAGTAGAAACTACTATCCTCAAAGTGTGAATCTGGTGTCTTCCCAAGAGAATGTTATAAGGTAAAGGACCTAACATAACATAAACTAAGGTGGGTATAGTAATAGGTCCCAACCTCAATGTGAGATTATCATGCTCAAGGATTCTTAACCAACATTATCGAATCCATGAATGTACAAAGAAAAAGAAGCAAGAGAAAATGAATCAATTTTAATCTTAGGTGATAAGTCAATGCTACATACTTTGAGAGTCGAACCAGTGTAAATGAGAGAATTCCTAGCACAAATTTCATTAATGTTGAATATCATCATTAAAGGATCCACTTGCTTATGTACTTATGGAGGTAGGTGTTCCTATGGATAGAACATAATATTCGATGAATCTACACAAATATGAGCAATCAATGCGCTAATATCCATTGGCCTAGTGGAAGAAGGTAAGAGGATCTTTTGCAAAGCTTCTTCAAGCATACCTTGATAAAATGGAGTAGTTTGAAGAAAATTCCATAGTGAGATCTTGGTGCTAGCAATAATGTGAAGTTGCTCAACAAGATCATAATCACTAGGTACTCTAGTTATAGGTTTAAGTACTAGAGGAAGACTTGGTTGAGAAGGTGGTGAAGAAGTTAGTTGATTCCTTCTAGTGTTGTATGAGCTACAATTGTATAGGAGGAAGTTTTAGATTATAAGAATCTCATGTAAAGGTTTGATCAGTCAATAGTGATCAGAACCCCACAAATAGAATGATTAGGATACAAGCTAGTCAAAGTCACATAAATGATGGGTCTCTTAGGCCTTTAAGGATCTATAGAAACTAAAAATACATTCACAAACTCTTCAACTTATGAAGAATGAGAAGATTATTATGAGGAAGAAGTTTTTTTAGACTTGATCTACAGACTAAAGGAGATGCCTCTAATAAATAATCTAGAGCATCATCCAATATATCAAAATCCTCTTTAGAGAAAGAATTATCAAAAGAATTGAAACTTTGAAGAAAAAGATCTGACATGATTTGGTTCATGTCGAGTTCACCAAAATGTAATGCAGGGGATTCACTACTCCTGAGTCTCTAGGACAAGGAAGAGTCTATAGGGAGTGAATAGCCCTTGATTACCTCAAAGTACAAGCTCAAGTGATGGAATGCAAGATGAAAGATATTTCAAAAATGTGATTAAATAAAATACTAGGCTATGAAGGGACAACTGCAAATTAACAAAATTTGATAAAAGATTACAAAATATAAATTACAAAAACAAAAAGAGAAAAACTTATAGATTTTTCCCTGAAAAAGTTAGAGTCATGGCCAATGAATGCAGCACATTACATGGACATCTCCATGTTGGATTGTCATCCCTATCAAATCAAAAGTGAAAAACCTGAAATCTATGAGTACCCAACTACTTGAATCTAAAAACTTGCACACATAAGGAATGAGGAAAAGTGTCGGGGTTGTTTCAAGGCTTTCCTTAGCTATACCTCCAATTTGGTGTTTCCATGTCCATGAACAACTAGATAGATAAAAAATAGATGAAACATAAAATGAAATAGACAAGATGTGTGATAAAATCAAACCCTGCTATGTAGAAGAACCCCTATCATGAATAAAATAGACAACATAAATAGATATTGCAAATAGACAAGACAAAGCAACAAGAGAGCATTACCAATAATCTGTGGCTCCCTCTTGGCTTGATAGATGATACATTTAATGCTTGCAAGAGAGTCTTGGTTGTTGATGTGATGTGTGAAGAAGAGAAGTAGAAGAGAATGTAGCAAGAGAGCAAGTTCGAGTGCAAAATGGTAAGAATGAATGAGAATGAGAGTGAAAGGAAGAGTTTTGTGAGGCTGAATGGGTAGGAAGAGTTGTTAAACCTATGATTCTATCACGATGACATGTGTCATGGGAAAAGTTCACAAGATTCCCTCATTTAAACTCAAAAATTTCAAGGATGCTTGTGTACCACATAGACATTTTCATGTCACATAAGCATCCAACTCAAAAATTTGCAAGAAATGAGGTGGTGGACTTCTAACACTTCGCAATTGTCCCTTATGGAGTTAAAATCATGAAATTCTAACGCACAACCTGTTTTTGTCATAAATACGATGAGGTCCATAAATGACTCAAGCTGAATACACAAGTTTCTCAACCATTGATGGGTGATGATCCCACAATAGTGGTTTACAATTTTTGGCCAAACTGGACACTAAAATATTTTTTTAACTAAATCTTCACTGTCGGGCACCTATAACAGCTAAACCATGAGAAATTTGAAGATGATGCAAACTAGAGTTATGTGGCATTTTGTTTGTAGATTCTAAATATATTAAATTTTTCAAAAATTTTGAATCAAATTGCACTTCTTTTTCCATCTCCCTCGAAAACTAGTTTTTCCAGAAAACAACATTTTTAAAAAGTGACAATCACCGTATAACGTATAACTTTTTTTCCATGAAGGATGAAATTCTAATTCTTTCGGATTTAGATTTGTAACTCTAATATCTAGTGCTTCCACTTGGTTAGATAGTTTTTTATTGAATATTTTTTCTTTAATCAAGTTTCGAAGTCAAACCAATTACAATTTAGACATAGCGCGACCGTATAACGCGTAACTTTTTTGTATGTATCAAAATTCTTTTTTTTTTGTTGGATCAAGGACTTCAATATCTAGTGCACTCATATTTTTCAAATTTTTTTTTGACAAACTTATATTTTTCCACATGTGCAGAACAAAGAGTTTTATTTTCGGTGAAAAGCCTACATTCACAAGAAATAAAAAATAAATATAATAATTAAATTAAATTTATTTAAAATTATAATTTTTGGGAAGCTTATAATAAGGACTCCATAATTACAAAAAAATAAATTAAATGAATTCATTTGATCCCCCAAAAGGTAAATCAAAAGTTGTTTTTTATCAACATTTTGATAGGTGTAAAGGAGACTCCATTACAGGTATGGTTTAAAACTAGCGGGGTTCTATCCAAGGGGGTTTGATCTAAGGTAGTTTGATCAAACCCTCTTCAATTGGAATGCTTTAAATGAAACTTTTAAAGGCTTAAATAATTATATTTTCTAAAAATATGTGATTTCAACAAAAAATAGAATCTTGTAGAAAATGTAAACCAGCTTTGTGGGATTAGCCTAGTCTCTCTTCTTCCCTTAAGGGAGGAAGTAAAGGAACCATTGAGGTTTGGGAAACCATTATCTTTTTAGGTCTGTACACTTGTTTTACCTTTGGAGGCAAAAAAGGAATAATTCAATTGTCTCTTGGTCTTTTACACAATATGGGTGAAGGAACTGTAGTACATTAACCTTGGTTACTTTGAAGGATCTTTGCTTTCAGCATGGGTTTATCCATAACTAGTGGAGGAGGAACAATCATAGTCTTATCATTTTTAGGAATATTGGTAAGAGATAAAGTTATGTTATGCGCTTTTTCTTTGTCTTAAACTTTTGGTATGACTTGAAAAAAATATTCTCATGAGGCTTAATAGGTTCCATATGTTAAAGCCAAAATAAATCTAATGGAAATTTTCCACAGGAGGAAAAGGGATTAAACCCACTATGATGCATTATAAAAAATTGGTTTTCAAATGGGAACTTTATGCACTTATGAATAATTGATGAGATGACATTCATGGAGTGTAGCCATGGGTAGCCTAGCTTCACATGGAATTGGTCTGATGTCAAGATGACAGAGAATGATACATATAATTGTTTCAATCCAACTTTGGGAGGAAGAGTGATAGAACCTATTGTAGGGTGAGCAAAACCATCAAGAGTTTTCAACCATGCTTTTTATTTTTCATAAGAATATTGATACAGTTCATGCACAAACAATAATTCCTTAGTGATCATATTCTCTACACACACAGGATCAATGAGTATCCCAATTGTAGGTTTGTCATTAATATGTCTCGTGATATAGACAGGGTCATCAAGTGCATGTATGGATATGTCAATATGGGTTAAAGTAATGTTAGGTGATGAAGTGGTTTGGCCCTTATGAGATTGAACATAGATGAGAGTGACCATATCTTGCAAACAATCCTCATCATCACTCTTATCATCATCCTTATCAATATTCATGTCATTAGTTTTATCAACATTCACCTCATCATTCTTAACATCACAAGCTTGCACAAAGTTGGACGAATGGTTTGACATTGGATTGGTAAAAATTTGTAAGTTTTGGTTAGGTGGGGCAACAAATTTATTTCCTTGATCATTAACACCACCCAACTAGATGTGATTGCAATCAATGAGGTCTTGAAGTTGATGTTTAAGATGCATGCATCATTTTGTATCATGTCCATTTATGCAATGATATTGGCAAAAGTATTTTGGGTTGAAATTTGGAGGTACAAGTTTGGTTGTGTCCATAGGTC
>VDFB02193867.1:384415044-384433643 GCA_007258455.2 Sequoia sempervirens | reverse complement strand
CCCTTCCAAAATGATTTCCGGATCCGAACCTATAAAAATACCTAAAAAACAAAATGTAGAGTTGATTTTCTTATGGGGGGTTTTCCTCGGTCAAACCCCTAGTTTGGTAATTTAACCTTGATAGAAAAAATGAATTTTGAATGTGAATGTGAAGATAAACCCTAACCTTTTAAGTGTGTCTAAAATTATGAAATCTGAAATGTAATGCAACCTTATTTTATTATGCTAGAATGAGATGCAAGAATGAAGCATAGACATGAAAGACTCACTTTGAGAGATCCCTAATCACCTAAATGATCCCTAATAATGTATGTACCTTCCTTATGCTAAATGTAGAGTGATAATGGAGGATGGAATCACTTAGGAAACAAGTCATTAGGCTTGGTTTGATGGCTATTTGTACCTCCCCAACCTAGAATCCATCATGATTCACCATAAGCAACCATAATCTATGCTTGAAAATGTTAGATCTTGCATAAAAGTGAGCTTAAAGACCCACAAAAACACTATAATGCTTCTCCAAGACTTCAACTTTGTTGATTACTTACTCAAGATTGAATGCTCTTGTGAAGAATGCTTCAATGATTGTGGATGCTTAGATCTTGAAAATTACTCTTAGATGAAAAATGGCTTTAGAAGTTTATTTTATATAGGAATTACACCTAATTTTACCTTTATTTAGATCTCAAAAGCTAACACCAACCAAAAATTTGAATTAAAAACTTGAATTTCCCACTCAAACCCTAAAAAGGGTCCAAATGGGACTCATACGACACTCTTGGTGTATGCGTCCCACCTAGGGGGAATCATTCGCCACTCCTAGCATATGGGTCCCACCTAGGGGGACTCATATGCCAAGAGTGGCGTATGAGTCCCACCCTAGTTTTTTGTTGTTCAATAAGCCTCAAGATCTGAAATAAAGGGTCCAAGGGGCCTATTAATGATGAATTAAAGGGTAATTAATGTAAGGATACTAAAATAGGTCCAAATTACACAAGGAATTGCATTATCTCCAAGAAGAGAGTACAATTTCTATTGCCACATAATCATAGAAAAATATTTATGGATCCATAGGAGTTATCATCCTAGAGAGTCATTTTTTGCTTACATACATGTCTTGTTGTCATGTTGTAATGTTTGTATCATATTAATAGAGGTTATATAAATAGGTTATTCCTTATCATAGTGACAACTTTTGGGGTCAAATATACACCAAATACTATTGCATTATTTTAAAAAATTATTTTTTCCAGTTGTGTTTAACTATATTTAGGATACATCTAGGGAATCCCTTGGTTCTAGCTGAGCCTAAAGTCAAAAAATATCTTATTTTCCTTAGTAATATGGTTCACCATTCCCTACTTTTCATAAGTTAGAGGTACTTTTTGCTAAGTGGGACAACCCTGATGCACATATAACAACCTAGATGTTGGCATTTGGGACCTACAACTCTATGCACCAACAAGGTGTTTTTATCAAAATTCATCCACCAAAATTCCTAAAAATGATCAATGATACCCTAATGTGGGAACCATTTGATTTCAAATTTTAGTTTAGGTAAAATTAATATACATTCTTATTTTAAGGTGGAAAAAATGAGTTCTTAGCATAGCTTTGATAATGTAGACACGTAAAATATGCATACATTTCAATCCACTAATTTAATTAAATAACCTTCATTCAATCAAATCCTAACATTTCATCTTTCATAAATCATCTCCTAGATTCATCTTCCTCAAATTAATTAACCTTTATCTTGCATCATCCTCTTAATTAAATAAACCAAACTTTATTTAATTAACTCTCAAAATTCATATTTCTCCCTCTTGATTTAAATAAATCAAAATATTTAATCCAGATGGGTCAAAACCCCTAATCATCATCTTAAGTTAATCAAACTATGATTAATCTAATCTAACCACCCTTCACATCCTCTAGCTTTTCCCATTTGCACAAATAAATCAATTTATTGATTTATTAAAATCATCATTTTCTCTCAACAAGGCATCTTTGGAAGAATATTCCTCAAGTTTGAATATGAAGGAAAGTTGACTTGTCCCTTCCAACATGGCAATAACTTCTCTCTTACATGCCCCCCACTCAACATTTAACTCTCAAATTCAAATTTGAATCTCCCCCTCTTTGGCACATTGACCAAAACTTGCACATTCCTCAACCACTCACAAGGTGACAAGTGGCTTTATCTCATTGGTCAAAACATTATCTCACATTGCTCTCTTTTGAGCACTCTTCAAACTTGAAAATCTATAAATGAAAGCTTCATTCTTCATCTTAGCATCCAAAATCCTCATGCAAAGTTACTTTCTTCACATAGATAGCTAATTTTTCCCATCATCATTTGCAACATCAAGCTTATCAAGGATTGGGAAAGGGATTCTTTCCACATCAAAGAAGCACCAATCCACTATGGGATAGATATGTATCTTGCTTTTATTCTCTCAATTAGTTTGTGTTGTTATCTTGTTTATGAAGGCATGATGCATGATTTCATAGGAGAATTTAGTGAGTTTGCATGAACTAATCCATGCTCAAGTTTAAGCTTTGTGCAAATTTGCGGGGTGATCACATATGGCGCTAGAACCATTGGTTAATCCATGTCATCAAAGCATTGATTTGTTTCCACAACCACATCAAGAACAATATCTCCAATGTCAAGAAGTTAGATATCAAGATCAACAACATCGACAACAAACCCAATTACCCCATCTCGAAGATCAATCACCACATCTCGAAGACCAATCACCACATCTCCAAAATCAATCACCAAAAGGTCAAATATCAGAAGGTAACAAACAAAAATACACACCACTTGGGAGACCAATCAAATCAGTCCTGCAACAATTGGTACAAGAAAATCTCATCAAAATCCCCGTTTATGCGAACTATCAAGAACCAGACATAAAACTGCCAGGGTATAATAAGAAGCACCTTTGTGATTATCATAGAATAAAGGGACACAAAACATCAGATTGTGTTCGAATCAAAAAAATCATCCAAGACTTGATTGATCAAAATATAATCACTATTGGGGACAATGATAGCATTGGAAATATCTCCACCACAACTGTTGAGAACAAGGGTCAAGATCAATCCATCACTGAGCACTTTGAAGATTTTTCCACCCCATCTGATGGTCAACTCACCATACATCAAGAGCCACTTTTTAGTGATCTATTTCAAGGAGTGTTAGAATTATTTGATCCCATTGAAATAATTTACAATCCATCGACCAATGATCTTATTGAAAATGTCTCTACATCGTCTTATGAATTAGAGGACATATCTCAAGAATTTATTCCAAAGCAAGATCAAAATCTTCCACTAAGGTCTAGCAATCGTCCTTTCCAAGACATGTTGACCCCCTTTGACTGCATGGTTATAGATACTAAAGGAACCCTGGACTCAACACTTGAGGATATTGAACCACTTACCTTGTCTAATGACGACATCCAAGAACCCTTTGTAAGCAATCCATCCTTTGAAACTAACCCATGTCAAGAACTTGATCCAAAGCATGTCAAAAGCAACTCTGAAATCATTCAAGTCAAGAATTTGTATCTTCAAGATACTAGAATAATCTAATGTAAACTCTCCTATCTATGCAAGATGATCATATCCATGTAGCACATACTCCTCCATCTACCCATGAGATTCTTTCTGAGGATGGACACGTAGATGATCTTCATTCAGAAAATGATTCCTTTACTCCTGATATTATTACTCAAAAAGAGTAGGTTATTGATTCCTATAGCCAAACAAAGTTGTCAACATCAAGATTAGATATATCCAAAATCTAGTCTGAAGACATTATGTATGAAGATATCCAACATTATCCACTCAAGGAAGCAGCTCCAAAAACAAAGAGGTTTTCAAAGTAGAGCATCAAATTAAAATAACATCATCTACAATAAGCCGCTATTGTTTCATTCTACCAGAAACCCTCAAAACAAGCATAATCAAGGAATGAAGCAAGTTTCACTACCACCATGTCTCAAGAAAATATCAACATATAGAGCATGAAGAATCCTTATGATGAAATTGATTCCAAAACCACAACTAGCCATACTCATGAATCTTCATCCACCCATCACCCATCCACTAATTGGGACCAACAACATCAAACATGTTAAATCAAAGTACAAAGAATGCTATCAAAGAAAAAGAAGCAAGCATGAAGGAAAAATCAAATACACATGGATACCGAAGAATACAAAGAAAGATCATCCCTATCAAACTCCATCAGTCAAATAAACTATGGGGAAAAATAAAAAAGGGAAAGGTATCCATGAAAGATGTCCACAAAAGCAAAAGAAGTATTTTCAAGTGACGTATAAAGCGTATCAAACAGTTTGTCCTAATTCCATGTACACTTTCGTATCCACCCATCATTGCTCATCTTCCCAAGTTTGGAGAGTCAAAGGTTCCAAACTGTCAACCAATCCATCTCCTATCCCTAAACACACTCCATCCACGCCTCCATGCATAATATTGAATTCTCACATTGACCATGTATTGGCAATGGCCCTTTATCATAAGGATTCAAAAGGCATTCTATTGCGATGTGCGCACAAAGACAAAGTCAACTCCGGTATCAACAAAGCAAATCAAGAATCCCAAAAGTGTAAAGAAAGTAGAGGTGCGGAAACAACTTTCCTAATGTCAAAACCATAGGGGAGTAAGCAGACAGTACTTTTAATTTTCTAACTACAGTGCACTTAAGACACACATGAAGGAATAACATAAATAGAGCAAATACACAAAGACAAATCAAGCAACAGATTTTACGTGGGAAACCCTTTCAGGAAAAATCCCACCACACCAAGCTGTATCTCTTTGTATTACAATAACAAAATTACATACAATCAGAAAGACAACTTTCTGGTGTTAGTCACAGTAGCTTATTCTCACTGTTCAACCAGTTACAGACAATGCTCTCTCTTTACAACTCGATTCTCTCGCTTTGTTCATCTTAATACAAAATAGAATCAATTTGCTTTAAATCTTTTGTGCATCCTTATTCACCAATGCGAACCATAGATAGTTTCCATTCGAGTCTTGATTTTTCCCTACATGCTATTTTTTCCAACGTTGCAACAGTTACAAAAAATAATTGACTTCAGTTTGAAAAAAACTCCTTCCTCTAATTGGACCAGTAGGATGCCACACAGGATGTTCACACGGTCAACGGCGTTCAACTTTGTTGGCATATCAGTGAGACACTCACAGTGTCTCCCCAATGCCACAAAGTCCTCATATCGATACCGCTATAGCTTCCATGAGTCGGCAAGAAGCTATAATGAATGTATAAGTCATAATGAAACCATCGATGTCCACTTTGATCCTAACGGCAAAGGTTTCCCTTATCGGTGAGACTCATATCGAATGTATGAGTCACAGTTGATCAGCCATTCCATTGGCAAGACCCTTCATCTTTGCCAAGACCTTCTACCGACAACCTTGTGCTACTCCGAAGCCTTTCACCTATCGGCAAGCCTCCCATGGTTTCGGTGAGACGTCATACCGAAACATAACTTCCACCGAAAGTCACACTATCGCCAAGACTTGTGCCTATCGCTGTGACCTTTCTCCGAGTTCCCTAAGTCTTACCGAAGACTTACTATTGGCAAGAATCATGACTCTCACCATGATGCTTCATCGAAGTCAAGCCCTTACCAGCCCAAGAAGACATAAGCCCTTCTCCAAGATGATGCTTTCCGAGTGCCCAAAAGATAACCTAAGACTTTATGGTGTGACTTCATACTTTCGCTTAAGAATTCCAAATAATCTTTGCTTACGTAAAGTCACCACAAGGATGCAGCAATCTATCGACAAGACTTAGACTTAGCTTGACGCTAAGATATCTCCCCGCGACCTATGGAGTTACTTCAACATTCGCCTCTTTGGACACCCAGAGTATCCAATACGGTGAGATATTTAAATGGCGGCCCTGCCCGGCCCATTAGTCTTGGATAAGTTGGTGAGATTCTTACACCATTCACCGGACTTCTCCCTAGCCACACGCAAGGAGCGCCTAATTAATCACACTGCCGCCGTAAGAAAACTGTCCATTCAACAAAAGGTTATGTCAAAACAAACGACGCCATAAAAGTCATTAAGATAATTTGTTGCTGACACTTCTGACTTCAACCTTGTCACGCAGTGATAGGATCATTTCAAGAGCTTCAGAACTGTTATTCGCCCAGACATGAACACTATCAAAGTGACTTTTCCCTTCAAGAGTTCCATGTCAATAAGGATTGAGGCACATATTCCAACAAGCTCCCACTTGATGAAGATCTTATTGACACCTCCAGAGAATAACAAAACTACTGAGATTCATGGGCCAAGAGGCCCATCGAACTAGCACACCAACTAAACTTGTTTGTGCTCACAGCTTTGCCGTACTTATCTTAAATATTCTTTAGATCTTTATCCACTTTCTCCTCCAAAGAGACCTTCCATCCTCCACCATATCTCATACAGCCAGATATCATACATCATGTTTCATCCTGCATGGAAAGTAGGATTCTTTGCCAAACATATAGCACTTTGGCTATCATAGTAGATAGTAATCTTTTCTACATCAAAGCCAGTGTTAGAGCAAAAATGTTTTAACCAGATTACTTCTTTACAGGAATGTGTGGCTGCCATGTATTATGCCTCTATAGTAGATAAAGCAACTATAGCCTGCCGCTTGCTCATCCAACTCACTACACCACCATTCATCATAAAACATATCCACTAGTGGATCTTTCCGTCAAGCCAATGTCCCTTACCCAATCGTAATCCACATAACCTTGAATGCCGAGAGTCTTCTATGATTCAACTAAGTTACCATGGTAACACACGTGCATAGTCCGGTGCCCTTTAGATATCTAAACACTTTCTTCATAGCATCCCAATGTGTTCTTCCAAGATTAGCCATAAACCGATTAAGAACTCCCACTACTTGGGCAATTTTTGGCCTTGTACAGACCATTGTGTACATAAGACTGCCAACTGCACTTGAATAAGGCACATTGGTCATGTCCTCCATAATGCCAAAGATTCGACAATCCTCAACAGATAGCTTTGTTCCATGTGTAACTAGAACAACTAGCTGCTTGCATTCAGTCATACAAAATCTCTCTAGCACAATAATGACATATTTACTTTGACCGAGCCAAAGCTTTTTGTTCTTTCTGTTCTTGGTTATTTCCATTCCTAGAATGTACCCCTGCACCAAGATCTTTCATCTCAACTTGTAGATAATCGAGACTTAAGATCAAAAATCATTAGCTACTATTGCCTTGCGAACAACATATATCATCAACATAGAGAGCACATGATTCATCTACTTTCAGCCTTTGTAATACACACAATGATCACATTTTGATCTTACAACCTAAATGAGAAAACAAACATGTCAAACTTTTTGGTACCAGCCATTTTGTGGGGACTATTTTAAACCATATTGCATATTTTTAACTTGCATACTAGTCTTTTCTTTACCTTTTTCCAATGGCGGCTCCCATTGGACATATAAATTTCTTCTTCAAGATCACCATGAAGAAACATTGTTTTCACATCCATCTATTCAATCTCTAAATCATATGCTGATGCAAGTGACAAAAGAAATCTAATAGATGTCAGCTTAGCTACAGGAGAAAATATTTCTCCATAGTCAATCCCCTCTACCTGGGAATAACCTTTTGCAACCAGCCTCGCTTTATATTTTTCTACACTGCCATCTAGACCTATTTTCTTTTTGAATATCCATTTGCAGCCTACAGATTTTCTACCTTTAGGCAATGGAACCAAACTCCAGGTGTCATTCTTTTCTAATGATGCCATTTCTTCATTCATGGTTTCCAACCAAGAGTTTGAATCAGACATTTTAAATGCCTCTTTCACAAATTCTAGTTCATCGGGCTAAAATTAAAAGCATAGGCAATGGGGACTCACTAAAGAAAACCCATACCTTTCGTGTTGCTTTCTTCATGAGTTGACCTCTCACAGTCGAGGTTGAGGTGGTTCTTCATCTTCATCAGAACTTTCAGAACTACTTGAGCTCTCCTCAGTATTAGGTACATTTTGATTTTTCAATTCCTCTTTATTTGGTGTCGGAGGAATTGTTGCTACATCCTTTTCATTTTCTGATTTCTTCTCTGACTGTAGATCCAAAGTAGAAGGTTTTAGCTCATGAAAGATAACGCTTTTGTTGTGCAAAAGCTTCTCAGTCTCAGGATTCCAAAGCTTGTATCCTTTTATGCCAGCACTATAGCCTATAAATATACACTTTACAACTTTGTTTTCCAACTTGGATCTTTTTTCAAATGGCACATATGCATATGCCTCACAGCCAAAGACACGAATATGTCTCAGAGAGGGCTTCTTTCCAGACCATGCTTTCAAAGGCGTCTTCTCAACAAGAGCGAAAGTTAGGGAGAGCGATGCATTAAGTAACATGTTGTAGATCATTAGCCCAAAAGTTCTCCTCCAAACTAGTTAATCGCTAGCATACTTCTTTGTGCTCTTTCCATTGTCCTTGCTGGAACCTTTCAACAACCCATTTTGCTGCGGAGTGTAGGGTGTAGTTTTATGTCTTTTAATCCCATGATCTTTATAATACCTCTCGAAATCATTAGAACAAAACTCATCACCATTGTCAGTCCTTAAACATTTTATTTTTCTTCCAGTCTGATTTTTCACAAGGTTTTTAAATTGCTTAAAATGACTGAACACTTCTTCTTTACTTTTCAAAAAAATATACAAAATGCTCTTTCTCTTGAATAATCATCAATAAACAACAATAGTATCTTGATTTAGACAAAGAAGGAACATTCATTGACCAAACACCTCGTATCGTATATAATCAAGTAAACTAGAAGTTTTGTGAGCACTGGAATAAAATGAAACACGGTGCTGCTTTCCATATATGCAATGTTCATAGAAATCAAATTCAAGGTTACAATCTTCAAGCCCTTCTACCAGGTTTTTATTTTTCAAGGTTTTAAGACCTTTCTCACCAATGTGGCCAAGCCTATGATGCCAGAGCATAGTCTTCTCTGCTGGAAGTTTAATCTCCATAGAGTTTACACCACCAAGAATGTTTTCCTTCTTTTCTTCATGAGAAACCTTAAGTGACTTTGCAGAGACACTATTGCATTGAATAGCTTGTGCATCCAACTTGTACAGAGTACCAATTCAAGCACCCCTAGCCAGCACCATAGAGCCTATAGTCATCTTGTAGCCATTTCCCGAGAACATGACCTGTACTCTGATATCATTTGAAGCATTTACAAAGTAGATTTTGAGTCGACTGCATATGCATTACATCATTGATTCCCTTCACTCTTCCATCAGGGAATTGAATTCTGACTCTTCCACGATGAACAATTTCCAAAGATGAGTCACTTGCCAAGTATACCTTTCCACCATTGTATTCTTCATACTTCATGAACCATTCTCTATGAGATGTCATGTGGAAAGATGCTCCAGAATCAATTAGCCAGACATCATCTGATGCCCATGTAGCCAAAGCTGTAATGAAGGTGTCTGCATCACTATGAGAAGAATCATTTATAGAAGATTTCTTCTTTCTTTCTTTTCTCCTCCTGTAACCTTCAATGTTCAGGTTGCCCATAGTTTCAACACTTCACCTTTGAATTCTTGCCAGGAGACTTTGATCTCCCTTCTGATTTTGATTTGGACTTCTTGTCCTTCTTCTTGCCTTTCTCCTTTGGTCTACCTCTAATAGCTAGAGCCTCCTTTGTCATCTCGTAAGATTTTCTTTCTCATTTCTTCCGAGCAACAGAAGCAACAAACATCTTCTCCATCTTGAATGTGTGGATGTTGTAATTCCAATGGCTATCACTAGATGATCCCAAGAATTAGGCAGTAGAACACAACAACATGCAACTTATCTTCATCTTCAATCTTTATACCAATGGATGTCATTGAGCAATTAGCAAGCATGTTGGAAGCATTTATGATCAACAAACATACCCTCCTTCCTGCATGCTCAAAGAGTATAGCTTCTTCCTCAAGAACAACTTGTTCACCAAGGACTTGCCTTGATAAATAGATGCTAATCTTTTCCACAATGAAGATGTAGTCTTTTCTTCATGCACGTTCAAAAGAATAGAGTCTACCAAATAGATCCTTATCAGCCCTTTAGACTTTCTATCTGCAAGGTCCCAATCCTCTTGCTTCATGCCTTGAGGCATTGTTCCAAACACAACAGTCCAAAGATCTCGGTCTACCAACAGATCTTCCATTTTGAGTTTCCATAGCTCAAAATTGCTTCCATTGAATTTCTCTATATCCATCCTACTAGATGTGCTTGCCATCTTAATCTATAATTAAATTAAAAGAACTCTACAAAACTCCCACTAGAAAAGGATTGACACAAAAAACCCAACCCACTCACAAGGACAACACAACTAGCTAGGCTCTGATACCACTTGTAAGGAAAGCAGAGGTGCAGAAACAACTTTCCTAAAGTCAAAACCACAGGGGAGTAAGCAGACAATACTTTTAATTTTCTAACTACAGTCCAATTAAGACACACATGAAGGAATAACAGAAATAGAGAAAATACACAAAGACAAATCAAACAACAGATTTTACGTGGGAAACCCTTTCGAGAAAACACCCACCACACCAAGCTATATCTCTTTGTATTACAGTAACAAAATTACATACAATCAGAAAGACAACTTTCTGGTGTTAGTCACAGTAGCTTATTCTCACTGTTCAACCAGTTATAGATAATGCTCTCTCTGCACAACTTGATTCTCTCGCTCTGTTCATTACATACAAAACATAATCGATCTACTTTAAATCTTTTATGCATCCTTATCCACCAATGCCAACCATAGATAGTTTCCATTCGAGTCTTGATTTTTCCTTGCATGCTATTTTTTCTAGCGCTGCAACAATTACAAAAAATAATTGACTTCAATTTAAAAAATCTCCTTCCTCTGATTCGACTAGCAGGATGCCACAAAGGATGATCACATGGTCAATGGCATTCAACTTTGTTGGCATATTGGTGAGACACTCATAGTGTCTCCCGATGCCACAAAGTCCTCATATCAATATTGCTATAGCTTCCATGAGTCGGCAAGAAGCTATAACTAATGTATAAGTCACAATGAAACCATCGATGTCCCCTTCGATCCTATCAACAAAGGTTTCCCTTATTGGCGAGACTCATATTGAATGTATAAGTCACAATGATTAGACATTCCATTGGCAAGACCCTTCATCTTCACCAAGACCTTCTGCCAACAACCTTTTGCTACTCTGAAGCCTTTCACCTATCAGCAAGACTCCCATGGTTTTGGTGAGACGTCATACAGAAACAAAACTTGCACCAAAAGTCACACTATCGCCAAGACTCATGCCTATCACCGTGACCTTTCTCTAAGTTCCCTAAGTCTTACCGAAGACTTACTATCAACAAGACTCATGAATTTTTCCGTGATGTTTCACTGAGCTCCATCATGTCTTATTGAGTCAGCAAGACATAAGCCCTTCGCCAAGACATTTCTCCAAGCACCCAAAGATAACCCAAAGACTTCTATCGGTGTGACTTATGACTTTTGCTAAGACTTCCCAGCAAAGTCTTTTGTCACTGTGAAGTCACCACAAGGATCTAATATGTCAGTAAGACTTAGCTTCATCGCTAAGACATCTCCCCATGACCCGTGAGTTACTTCAACATTCGCCTTGACACCCGAGAGTAGCCATTGTTGGCGAGACATTACATAGTCGTTGGGACATCTCACCAAAGCCCTAGCATTAGCCCGACGTCAGTGAGACTTACACCATTCACTGGGACTTCTCCTTGACACCTGTGAGCTAGCCTGATTAGATCACACTGTCACCCAAAGAAAACCATTCGCCAAAAGGTCATGCCGAAAACTCAAAGTCACAGCGATAGACTTTGTCGGCAAGACTTCAACCCTGTCATAGCGATAGGATCATTTCAAGAGCATCAAAACTGGTAGTCGCCTAGACATAAATACTGTCACAATGACTTTTCCCTTTAGGAGTTTCCTTCATGTCAATAGCGATTGAGGCACATATTCCAACAAAAGCTCCATTCAAGTGCACGTATCTTAGCAAAGTAACTTCTTCAATCAGGATACCGATGGCCCATTATGACATAAGCGTCTACATCAACAACACCTTGTGATTCAACATGAGCTTAAAATCTTTCAAAAAAAAAAAAAGCAAAAAATCTAAAAAAATCATTTTTTTTTAAAACAGTAAAGAGAAAAATCGTCCTCTAGTGAAAACTGCATAGGCAGCACTTTGGACAGGTACCATGATGAAAACTTGGCAAAAATGCATCATGTGCAGAATCAAGCATCTACGTGTGCCACTTTAGGTGAAAGCATCTCATCCCATCCATAATAAATCGGACATTCCATCCATCTCAGCCATAATAAATCCATTCATCCATGAACTGGTTATCCAATCCGTTTTCATCCATCTGCATCCATCATCCAAGTTATCTTGATCTTAATGAAAGTTTGGGGCACACTTTACACTTGCTTACGGTAAACATCTTGACAAGAGGTCATTTTCATTGATCCTATCCTATCCAGTGTTATCTGAGCCATGAAACATTATCCAAATAAACATTCTTTATCTGAACACCTTATCTTATTGCAAGATAATCCTTGGCATCCTTTGCATGCTTACCATATCCATCCATCCATACACCTATCCAAGCATCCACCCATGGCATTCCATACATTGCTAGACACTGGGTGCAGATATTTACATCTTGCATCAAGTAATAAATCTTGATATATATCCTCCAACTTATGTGGTGATCTGAATATTGGAAAACATTAAATAAGATTGGTCCACCACTTGTGAGAAAAAATCCAAATCACTAGCCCATGGCATATTTTGATGAGAAGACATTCCTTATCAAGTGTTATCTTCAATCAAACATCGATTCAAAAAATCGATATCAGTCACATCTATTTTGCATGTCAACATCACATCAAATCATTCAAACAACTTTTGTTCCAAATCAAGCTTCAAACTCCTGATCAATCAAATCCAATCAAAAAAATCATCATCTTGGGATATCCTTATGTTGCTTAACACTATCCTTGGATTGTTGTGCGTCCTCAACAATGTTATCATCATCAATCCTAATCAATCAAATCGTTGCATTGTTGTGCATCCTCAACAATTTTATCATCATCAATCCCATCAACATCTCAATCCCTATGTTGCTTAACACTATCCTTGTATTGTTGTGTATCCTCAATAATGTCATCATCATCAATCCATCAATCTGATCAATCAACCTTAGCTTGGTCTTCAACAAAATCCCAAATAGAGCACTGATAGCATCAGACATGTCCTTATCCAAAACGTAAAAATCATGCAAAAAATCCAAAAACATCCAAAACATATCAAAAATCCAAAAACATTCAAAAAATTTAGAAAAACATCAAAAACATGGTATTCGAACTATGTCGTCTCTGAGCTTAAACGTAGGCAAGGCTAATCTTTGATCAGCCCCCGAGACACAAAAACACAAAACAACAATCCTAAAAAATCAAAATCCAAAACATTCATAAAATCTCACAAAATCCAAAAACATTTGAAAATTTGGAAAAACAAAACATTTGCAAAAATCTAAAAAATACCAAAAACAGCCTCAAAACATTCCAAAAAATGTCAAAAACATCCAAATATTTGAAAAAATCCATCCATCTCAACTTTCTTTCACCCACAAAATCAATCATCCATAATAAAATGATCGTCACCTTCATCCTTTGGCAACACAAACAAAAACAATCACATCAATCAGCAAAAGCAAACTTCAAACACAAAATCAAAATTGAAACAACAAAATTTTAAAAACCAAACCTTCATCATTCACAAACATGTCAATCGACCTTGTATCAACAACATTTCGAACAAACCTATCAACTTGCCACCATCCACTAACATTTCCTAGGATGTATCCTTCCTACAATGGGCATTATCTTTTGGCAAAACACTTTGGATAAACGAAATGACGTGCCACCATCCACTAACATGTCCTAGGATGTATCCTTCCTACAATGGGCATTATCTTTTGGAAATAGTTTTGGTTCTTATCCTAAAATAAAACAAATCCCTTTGTCTCAAGGTATGAAGAACATTGTCTTTTTTGCGTACTTGATCTTTTCTTTTGATTTATCTTATGGTGCTCATTCCAAGGACCTCTCGATGATATCCGAATGAAGGATTTAGAGAGATAGGAATGGAGCAATGATCATTATCCTTTTGTCTGTTGTGCTTGTTGGACGTTCTTGTAAAATAACCTTGGCGAATACTTGCTTTGTTAGATATGTATAGAGGGTGTTTTGGATAGATTGTTGACTATTGCATTGATTGGTTATACCTTTCCGTGTTTTGGTATGAGATGTTTGAAATTTCTAAAGTGCATCCTAGCAAGGTTTTCGTATCTTAGGTGTGAACAAGAATACACCTATTTATTTTTCGAGTCAAAGTCCATCACACTAAGTACAACACTATCCTAGTCCTTCATACCTTGATGCATCGCGCTTATGCATGTTATCAAACATAAGGTAAGTGACCCTTTTAAAATCCCAATCCTTGATAAGCAAATCATCCATTTCTCATCATCATTTCTCATCATCATCTCTCATAAAGTTGGCTTGTTGGATCCTCTTGTCATCATTTAATTTATTCTTTTCCGCACTAACATCACGTCATGAATAGTTAATCATCATCACCAGTACATCCATCCTGCATCCACAAGCCATCAGTATTCTACATATCATCTCACATGCATGTTCATCATCATAATATAGATCTGTTAGTCTAAGCATCTCATAAAATCATACATTTGCATAATCATAGCATATCATATCATTGAATCATCCATGTCACATGCATTATATCATCATTTAAGTTGTTTAGGATAATATAGATTGGTTATTCTAACCATCTTAAAATCATCTCATTTGCATCATCATCATAACCATCCATTTTGAACCTCTTTATCGCAAGATTGACCCTCAAATTGAATCTTTTCGCTCAATATCTTGAGGGGGCAATCTACTAGTGTACTTCTTTCTGCTGGGGCATCTGAAAAAATAAAATAAAAATTGAATTTTGATCGCAGCAAGTTTATTCTTTGAACCAACGTAGCAAGTACATTGCTTCAAAGAGGGGAAAAATGTAGACACGTAAAATATGCATACATTTCAATCCACTAATTTAATTAAATAACCTTTATTCAATCAAATCCTAACATTTCATCTTTCATAAATCATCTCCTAGATTCATCTTCCTCAAATTAATTAACCTTTATCTTGCATCATCCTTTTAATTAAATAAACCAAACTTTCTTTAATTAAATCTCAAAATTCATATTTCTCCCTCTTGATTTAAATAAATCAAAATATTTAAGTCAAATGGGTCAAAACCCCTAATCATCATCTTAAGTTAATAAAACTATGATTAATCTAATCTAACCGCCCATCACATCCTCTAGCTTTTCCCACTTGCACAAATAAATCAATTTATTGATTTATTAAAATCATCATTTTCTCTCAACAAGGCATCTTTGGAAGAATATTCCTCAAGTTTGAATATGAAGGCAAGTTGACTTGTCCCTTCCAACATGGAAATAACTTCTCTCTTACATGTCCCCCACTCAACATTTAACTCTCAAATTCAAATTTGAATCTCCCCCTCTTTGGCACATTGACCAAAACTTGCACATTCCTCAACCACTCACAAGGTGACAAGTGGCTTCATCTCATTGGTCAAAACATTATCCCACATTGCTCTCTTTTGAGCACTCTTCCAACTTGAAAATCTATAAATGAAAGCTTCATTCTTCATCTTAGTATCCACAATCCTCATGCAAAGTTACTCTCTTCACATAGAGAGCTAATTTTTTCCATCATCATTTGCAACATCAAGCTTGTCAAGGGTTGGGAAAGGGCTACTTTTCACATCAAAGTAGCACCAATCCACTATGGGATAGATATGTATCTTTCTTTCATGCTCTCAATTAGTTTGTGTTGTTATCTTGTTTATGAAGGCATGATGCATTATTTCATAGAAGCATTTAGTGAGTTTGCATAAACTAATCCATGCTATAGAAGTTTAAGCTTTGTGCAAATTTGCAGGGTGCTCACAGATAATATCTAATTATTTCACTTAATCATATCATAAGCTAGTAGATTATTCAACCCACTTGAATTATCATCACTATTAAAATGAATCTTATTGGCTTGTGATGGTTTGGACATGGTTGAAAATTACATCTAAGGTAGAATACATTGAGGATAATTGAGGGTGGTGACGATAAATTTTTATAATCTTCTTTATTTTATTATTATTATTATTATTCAATTTCTTATTTACTTTTGTATAATTTTGGGTGGTGGGTTTGGATTTGGAAGTTGTTCATCCATATTATCCATTTAAAATTTAAAATATACATACTTAGGATTTAAAATAACATTTATTAAAAAATATACAATTTAAATAAAACATTTAAAATATAAAATAAAATTTAAACTCTGAACTAATTTTAAAACATATTGAAAACCATAAAGTATATAAAATAACTAGCATACACATAATATACATTCAATCAATTTAAAAATAAGGAAATTCATGTTGTAGTAAAAAAATAAAATACATTCAACCAAATTAAATTTAACCTAAACTATATTTTTCTAAGCAATCCTAGCTCTGCTATTAGTAATCTCTATGCTCATTAGTCACGAAGTTCTAGTCTCCCCCCGGGTCCCAGGTGAGGGGATGGTCCTACCGCCGGTCACGTTAAAGTTTAATAAAGATCAAGTAGCTTATAGGGGGTCGTATACCTAATTCCTCGAATCTAAAAAAAAAAAAACCTAAACTATATTTTTCAATTCATTTAATTTTTAGATATAATTAAATTTAGAGAGAGTAATAAATTACCTCTATGAAATTTTTGCCTCTTTCTAAGAAGAATATTATCACTTAGTAAGGCCAAGGATCAAGGAGGATTGCACAAAATGGATATTGATAATATTTTATATCTATTTTTCATTTAGTTGAATACAACTCTATTGGTGATGATGTGTTGGATGTATGCTTAAAACACATACAAAATGGATATATATTTTATTTTTTCCATTACCAAATCTTAATAAAACTTCTAGTTGAACCAAGAAAAAGTAAAAAAAAAATTACAATGTGGATTATATACATATATATATTCCCATTTTTCATTTTTTGACCTATTATGATATTGCACTCACCCAACTACTAGTATATAATTACACTCCAAAAATATTAGGGGATAAGAAGTCAAGCAAGGAAATATTTCTAACTTCATGACATGAATTTTTGTAATATTTATGCATATATCTATAATCAACCAATGAATATAATTGAGATAGACAAAAATGAGTAAATAGTATTCATAGTATTCATACATCTTTATCAAGGGTATTCCATGTATATAAGTAATGGTTGAATAAAACTATATTTGTAATTTTAATTATATATCTTCTTATGTTTATAATTATTTCTGTTGCATAAGCTTCTATATATTCCTACAACTAAATTTAAATACTCATATTTTATTTTTAGATTATCATCATTCTACCCATTCATATATAAATGATAAAAGTTTACACAAATATTGTGTATTGAATGAATCCAATTGACACAAGGTTATGATTAATGTATTTGTAACAATTATAATTATATATCTCCTTATGTTTACAATTATTTATCTCGCATAAGCTTCTACATATTCTTAAAACTTAATCTAGATCATCATATTTTATTTTAAGATTACCATCATTCTACCCATTCCTATATAAATGATATAAGTTTACACAAATACTGTCTATTGAATGAATTCAAAATTAATGCACCGTTATGATTAATGTATTTAAATAATTTAATCTCTTAACATGATTTGAATTCACTAGCCATGAATCATTCAAATTAGATTGATCCTTCCAAATATTTATTAACCTGGATTTACCAACTTTACATCTAAGAAGTTGTTCAATATGTCAACCTATTATATTTCCCTCTTATCATAATATTTATAACATATAAGTATGATTTTAAAAATATTTATGATCACCTGGTACTTCTCCCTAGGAAAATATCATTGCAAAAGCCTTACATAATTCAACTTTTAATATTTCACTACATCATCTCAATCATTGATTTTTCATATCATAATACATTTTATCACCTTCGTCAATGGCTTACTAAGCTTTTCCACATGTTAGCAAGTATGTGTGAACATCCTTTCCATGGAACCCAACTACCTTCCATTTAATTTTTACATGGATAAAACTGATATACATAGAAGCTACAACCTTACTCACAATCTCGAAATTCATTGTGTATCCCATATAAACCTATGAATGAATAGAAGTCTTCAAAAAAAACCTTCTACAATTCTAACCAACACATGTGTGACCACAAAATTCTATGCATAAAACAAAAAAACACAAACAACAAACAAAGTATGCATAGAATCAAATGATTTGGACATTAAAAATACTATTGGGTGATGG
>VDFB02193867.1:384354496-384414944 GCA_007258455.2 Sequoia sempervirens | reverse complement strand
AGATAACATGCTAGTCAAAGCATTGTTTGAACGCTATAAAATGGGAGTCGACTTATCTTTTCTTTGTTGCACAATGATGCTATGACCAAGTCGACTTAGCATGTGTGTTTCCTTTAAATTTAGAAGACTTTTTTGAAGAGATAAATCATGCCAAGTAAATAGGAATGATGGCTGCAACATAGCACCAACATATGAAAACTCGATATTCTATAGAAATCTATTTGGGCTGCAAGTTGATTGTCGTCATTTGGGAATGTGCACATTTGAATTAGTCTTAAGCTGCTATGAAATAAAAGGGTTGACCTGTAGAATACCATGCTGAGTTTACAATTAGACTTGTATGCCACCTTTTAGTTGAATGAAGTGAGTCAATCTACATATAGAGAGGTGTCAACTAACACACCATTTCTTTTTCCTACATTGTCTCATCTTTCTATATAAATAGATGGGGTGGAATTCTCATTTGGGACACATTATTCTACAAATCTATTTTGTTGTAAATATTTTGAGAGTTGTACTTTGTGAGAGATTGGAGTTATTTTGTGAGATCATTGAGTTATCTTGTGAAAGAGGACATAGTGAAGTATCACTTTGAGTGGAAAAGTGAAGGATAACAAGCTATCAATAGGACGTTGTGCATCAATTCAGTCATTTGGGTCAAGCGTATTACAAGCATGAGGCTCTAGTCTTCTCTTATTTGTCTAAGTTATTTATGAAAGAATGAGATTTGAATGCTTTGTTTGAACTGCTTGAGAATACTTGTATTAGGAAATCATATAATTTTCTTTGAAAAGGAAAAGGAATTTGTTTAATAATTTTCCATGAAAATGCATGTATTTACTCCATAATACAAGGGATTGTTTGTCATTAGTATAAGTATACTAGGAATGATGAAACAAGAATAGCTTAAGGGTTATTCATAATGTGAGATGTATCAATGTCACGAAGTGACTTGACACTATTGGCTTATGATGTTAGGAAACCTTAGGAACGATAAGGTTTATTTGTATATCAACAGTTTGGAACAAATGATTGGATGAGTCATTGATAATCCGTACTAGTATGGCCACTTGATCATTGCTTAACTAATGGATAAAACCTTTTCTTGGGAGTAATGTATTTGGATTGAGAAGTATATTGAAACCTAGGTTAAGATTAACCTATTAGGTTGGAATATTTACTTAATTACCCATTAGAACCAATAGGTTAAGAATAAGGTGCTTGATGGGTTGTATGTTGTTCTTGTTGGAACACATAGGTTTAGGTTAACCTACTTGATTTCACTAATTGTTGATTATTAATTATAATTGGGATTAGGGTATACTAAGGTTCAGACTCAACTATGTGAATAAGTAAATCACTTGAGTTTATGAGATACTATATGCATATAGACATAGGTGGAATTACCTGTAGGGTTAGAATTGCTACTTGATTAGTTTCTTTACACTCTTGAGATTCAAAGTCATATTGTTGACAAGATTCTGCTCTTTTGAACAAATCTTTTATTAAAGGATATTATACTCTTGAATGGAATCATCTATTGATATGGTTATTCTTCGATTGAGGACATTCGTCTACATGGATATACTCTTGATGCGAACCACTTATTTATGTGATATATTTTTGAATGGAGACAATTATTTATGAATAGTTTTTTTTATGATTAGATGAAGCTTATGTAGTTGAACTTTAGATTATAAAGTTATACTTAAGATCAGATTGTCTTTTAAAGAAAATAGCTTGTCTATGCAAAGTTAATTTGTAGACTAGAAAAGCTTATATGTTATACTGGGGATTGGAATATCCATTGAAGGGAGTAACTTCTGCCTATTCTTTATAGGTAGAGATACCATTATGTTTTGGGAAGAGGGGAATAGGATATTTATGAGGTTAATGATTACCTATGGAAGGATTTACCTAGGCATAGTATATGAATGGTCATAATGCAAACCGAGCTATAAAAGTGTATGTGAATAAGATAACTATCACTCAAAGTACTGGGTGAGAACACTTTGGCCAAACTAGTGTAAGTTGCCACTATTTACACTATCATTTCACTATGTTCCTTTTATGTGTTCTAGTTTAAGATTTCCATACTCCTAGAATGACAATCATATGAAGAAGTTCTAGTTTGTAGAACACAACACTAAGTTTAGATAGGCTATTGTTATGGGGTTTACCAACCAATTTCTTCATCAAAGGGTAGGGCCATCTTGTCATATGTGATAGATGTGTGAGGAACTTCATTTGAATATGTGGTTAGCAGAAAAACACTTTGACATCATAGGTTGTAACCTCTACTAGAGCAAAGTCGATATGACACCTATAATGTCTGGCCGACTAGCAGCTTTGATACATTGTCATTTGTATAGGTCATTGTGACCTAGCTTTTGTCTCACCAAACTTTCTTATCATTGTGACAGTTTATTTGTTATAACCTCTCATCGCTCGTGGAGAAATCTAGCTAATAGGCCATTCAATCGGATAGCGGGGACAGTCTTGGATGTTTTCTATGAGCTCTCAGTGATATGGATGTCTCACAAAACGCTTATACATTGGATTCATCAGGATAACCTTTGGTGGCTTGGTGAGAAGTCTTATCAAGTAATATGTCTCCCCAACAGGGTTTAATATGAAGTCTTCAAGGAAAGTCTTGGAGTTTCAGTATGACTTATATCGTTAAGGAATGCCTCACCGATAGTATACACTCAGAGTAGAAAAAAGTTCTCGGTGTAAGGTCTTAGCGATGCACAAAGGTCTTACCAATTGTAGTATGGTTTTAGAGTAACATTTGAAAGCTCGGTGAAACCTTTTGGTGAAAGATATGTCTTACCGACCATTTGGTGCTCAGTGAAACATAAAGATCTCAGAGTAAAGTCTCAGCGAATGACGATAGTCTTGGCGACTACTAATGGCTTCTATGTAACTTAATGTATCTTGATGAAACCTCTTTGTGTGTGATAAGTCTTGTCGTTAGGAATGTTGAGATCATTGTGACTTTGAATATGGGTATGTGGTCTCACCGAAGAGCGATAATCTTGTCAAATGGAAAACTTACATCTATGTGACTTATGGAGCTTCGGTATGACGTCTCAGCAAAAGCGATATGTCTTGGAAACATGGCGAAAGCTAAGCGATAGCTCTTAGGACTCGATGTAACATCTTGCCGATAGGTAAATTCTTGGCGATATCGAATATGAAGTCTTTTGGGAATTGGGGAAACACTTCTTGTGTCTCACCGACATGCCGATATAATGTGAAGTTGTTTGATTGAGTTAGAGTATCCTATGTGGCTCGTTGTCGACCAATAGAAGAATTCAAATGGGAACCATTGGAAGGTAGGCTATTGTGATAGTTCTATGAGGAAGTTCGACAAACAAGGAATGCCATGAATATAGTTAGCAGTTGTAGATGCTCAAAGGTTTGATTATTGGTTCAATCAACAGATATGTGAACAGTTTGAATTGTATCAAAGTGAATTTTATTCTATGTAGACTGTAACATGATGGTTCCTATACAAGATTGATCATAGTGAAAGTTGTTGTAATATGACATCAGAAAGATAAGTCAGAACATTTGTATGTAATCTCCATTACTATAATACAAAGTGATTTCTCTTGGTGTGGTGAGTTTTTCTCCCGTAAGGGTTTTCCCATGTAAATTTGGTGTTCATCTATGTTTGTCTAATTCTCTATTTCTGATATTTAGTTCATAGTGCATCTTAATTGAACTGTAATTAAAAATTTAAAAGTGTATATGCATTCTTCCCTGAGGTATTGACGTTAGGAGAGTTGTTTCCACATCTAATTTTCTTGACAAGTGGTATCAGAGCCTAGCCAGTTGTGTTATCCTTGTGCGTACGTTGGGTTTTTTGTGTCAATTCTGTTCAGTGGGAGTCCTGTAGAAGGATTTCAATTTCTAGTTATAGATTGAGATAGCTAGCACATAAGGTAAGATTGAAATAGAGAAGTTCAATGGCAGCAATTTTGAGTTGTGGAAACTCAAGATGGAGGATCTCTTAGTGGATCATGATCTTTGGATTGTTGTGTCTAGAGTGAAACCTACAGGCATGAAGCAAGAAGATTGGGACCTTGCAGATAGAAAGTCTAAGGGGCTGATAAGGCTCTATTTGGCAGACTCCATTCTTGTCAATGTGCATGAAGAGAAGATTGCATCTTCCTTGTGGAAGAGACTAGCATCTATTTATCAGGGGAAGTCTTTGGTGAATAAATTGTTCCTAAGGAAGAAGTTATACTCTTTGAGAATGTAGGAAGGAGGGTCTGTAGTTGATAATTTGAACACATTTAACATGTTGCTTGCACAGTTGACATCCGTTGGTGTGAAGATTGAAGAAGAGGATCACTATATGCTATTATTGTGTACTTTTCCAGACTCATGGGATCATCTGGTGATGGCTATTGGGAGTACAACATTGAGTTTCAAGATGGAAGATGTTGTTGGTTCCTTGTTGTTAGAAGAAATGAGAAGGAAATCCTCTAAGATGGCGAAGGAGGCCCTTGTTATTAGAGGAAGGTCTGAGGAGAAAGGAAAGAAGAAGGACAAGAAGTCCAAATCAAAATTAGAAGGGAGATCAAAGTCTCCTAGCAAGAAGTCTAAGGTGAAGTGCTAGAACTGTGGGCAACCTAGTCATGTCTGAAAGGATTGGAAAGAGGAGAAGAAGAAGAAGTATTTTTCTGACAATGACTCTTCTCATAGTGATGCAGATGCCTTCATTGCAGCCTTGGCTACACAGGCATTAGATGATGTCTAGTTGATTGATTCTGGAGCATCTTTTCACATGACATATCACAAAGAATGGTTCATGAAGTATGAAGAATATGATGGTGGAAAGGTGTACTTGGCAAGTGATTCAACTTTGGAGATAGTTGGTCATGGAAGAGTTAGAATCCAATTTCCTGATGGCAGAGTAAAGGGAATAAATAATGTAATGCATATACCAGGTCTGGCTCAAAACTTACTTTTTGTAAGTATGTTGAATGATATTGGAGTACAATTCATGTTCTCTGGAAATGGCTACAAGATAACTAGAGGATTTATGGTGCTAGCTAGAGGTGCTCGAATTTGTACCCTATACAAGCTAGATGCATAGGTTGTTCAATGTAATAGTGTCTCTGTAAAGTCACAAAAAGTTGCTCATGGAGGTAAAGAGGGAAATATCCCTAATTATGTAAACTCCATGGAAGTAAAACTTCCTGCAAAGAAGACTATGCTCTGGCATCATAGGCTAGGCAACATGGGAGAAAAAGGTTTAAAAACCTTGAAGAACAAAAACTTGGTTGAGGGGCTTGAAGATTGTAACCTTGAATTTGAATTGTGTGAGCATTGTATATATGGAAAGCAACATCGTGTTTCATTTTATTCTAGTCCTCATAAATCTTATGGTTTGCTAGATTATATTCATTCTTATGTATTTGGTCTAGTGGATGTTCCTTCTTTGTTTAAGTCAAGATACTATGTGTCATTCATTGATGATTGTTCAAGAAGAGCATTTGTATATTTTCTGAAAAGTAAATTAGAAGTTTTCAGTCAATTTAAGGAATTTAAGAACCTTGTTGAAAATCAGAATGGTAGAAAGATTAAATGCTTAAGGACTGATAATGGTGGTGAATTTTGTTTTGATGAATTTGAGAGGTATTGCAAAGACTATGGGATTAAAATACATAAGACTACACCTTATACTCCATAGCAGAATGGAGTTGTAAAAAGGTTCAATAGGATAGTAATGGAGAGAGCACGAAGTATGCTCAGTAGTGTTGGCTTGGAGGAGAAGTTCTAGGTTGAGGCAGTATCTACTGCATGTTACTTGAGAAATCATTCTCCAAATTCTACTCTTGTTGAGAAAACACCTTTGGAAGCGTGGTTTGGTAAGAAGCCCTCTTTAAGACATATTCATGTTTTTGGCTGTGAGGCACATGCTCATGTGTCGGATGTGAAAAGATCTAAATTGGAGAACAAGGCTATCAAATATATTTTTATTGGCTATAGTGTTGTCATAAGAGGATACACGCTTTGGAATCCTAATACAGAGAAGGTTGTATATAGGAGAAGTGTAATATTTTGTGAGCTGAAACTTTCCACTTTGGATCTACAATCAGAGACAAAGTCAAAAAACAATAAGGATGTAGTTGGAATTCCTCCTACACTAGATAAAGAAGAATTGAAAATTCAAAACGTACCTAAAACTGAGGAGAGCTCAAGTAGTTATGAAAGTTT
This sequence comes from Sequoia sempervirens, assembly GCA_007258455.2. NCBI lineage: Eukaryota > Viridiplantae > Streptophyta > Pinopsida > Cupressales > Cupressaceae > Sequoia > Sequoia sempervirens. Next base: position 384,408,710 of record VDFB02193867.1, on the reverse strand, counting down.
TGAAGAAGAACCTCAGCCTTTGCAAGTGAGGAGGTCAACCCATTAAAGAAAACAACCAGATAGGTATGGGTTCTCTTTGATACATTCTACTTATGCCTGTGCTTTAATTTATAGCACTGATGAGCCTAGGACTATAAAGGATGCATTTAAAATGTCTGATTCAGACTCTTGGTTAGAAGCCATGAATGAAGAGATGGCATCATTAGAAAAAAATGAAACTCGTAGTTTGGTGCCCTTGCCCAAAGGTAGAAAAGTTGTTGGCTGCAAATGGGTATTTAAAAAGAAGATTGGTCTGGATCGCAGTGTGGAAAAGTACAAGGAAAGATTGGTTGCAAAGGGTTATTCCCAAGTAGAGGGAATTGATTATGGGGAAATTTTTTCTCCTATAGCTAAGCTGACATCTATCAGATTTCTTCTATCACTTGCAACAATGTATGACTTAGAGGTCGAACAGATGGATGTGAAGACAACATTTCTTCATGGTGATCTTGAAGAAGAAATCTATATGTCCTAGCCTAAGCACTTTATTGAAAAAGGTAAAGAGAAACTAGTTTGCAAGTTCAAAAAGTCTCTGTATGGGTTAAAGCATTCACCTAGAATGTGGTACTAGAAATTTGATACTTTTGTATTGTCTTTGGGATTTGTGAGATCAAAATCTAATCATTGTGTCTATTATAAATTTGAAAGTGATCAAGTTCTTATTATTGCTCTCTATATTGATGATATGTTGTTCACAGGCAATAGTAAGCTAATGATTTCTGATCTTAAGTCTCAGTTGTCTGCTAAGTTCAAAATGAAAGATCTTGGTGCAGCAAGGTATATTTTGGGGATGGAGATAACCAGGAACAGGAATAGTAGAAAGCTTTGGCTCAGTCAGAGTAAGTATATGAATACTGTTCTAGAGATATTTTGCATGAATGATTGCAAGCAGCTAGTTGTTCCAGTTTTACATGGAACGAAGCTATTTGTTGAAGACTGTCCAAAATCTCCTAATGAGATGGAGGAAATGACTAGTGTACACTATGCTAGTGTAGTAGGTAGTCACATGTATGTAATGGTCTGTACAAGGCTAGACATTGCCCAAGCAGTGGAAGTTCTTAGTCAGTTTATGGCTAATCAAGGGAGAACGCATTGGGATGTTGTGAAGAGAGTGTTTGGATATTTGAAGGGGACTTTAGATTTTTCTTTGTGTTACCATGGGAACTTGGTTGAATCATAGAGGACTCTCAGCATTCATGGATATGTAGATTCTAATTGAGCAGGGGACATTAGCAGTAGGAGGTCCACCAGTGGATACTTTTTCATGTTGAATGGTGGTGTAGTGAGTTGGATGAGTAAGGGTAGGCTGTAGTCACTTTGTCCACTATGGAGGCTGAATACATGGCAGCTACTCATGCTTGTAAAGAAGTTGTTTAGTTAAAAATTTTGTGTTCTAACATTGGTTTTGATGCAGGGAAAATAACTATTTTTTGTGAAAGTCAGAGTGAAATTTGTCTGGCAAAGAATCCTACTTTCCATTCCAGGACAAAACATATAGATGTACAGTAACACTTTGTACGAGATATGGTGGAGGATGGAAAGGTTAGTTTGGAAAAGGTTGATACTCTAGAGAATGTTTCAGATGCATTGATGAAGCTAGTGAGCACATAAAAGTTCAGGTGGTGTGTTAGTTTGATGGGCCTTAGTACCCACGATTTTTCAGTAAATTTTATTGTGCTCTGGAGGTTCCTATGTGATCTTCATCAAGTGGGAGATTGTTGGAAATATATGCATCAATCATCATAGGCTATAACCTCTATTGGAGCAAAGTTAGTATGACATCTATCATGCTTGGCCGACTAGCAACTTTGATACATTGTGATTTGTACAGGTCGCTATGACCTAGCTTCTGTCTCACCGAACGTTCCTATCGATGTGACAGTTTATTCATTATAACCTCTCACTACTTGTGGAGATCTCTAGCCAACAAGCCATTCAATTAGATAGCGGGGAGAGTCTTGGATGTTTTCTATGAGCTATCAATGATATGGATGTCTCACAGAATGCTTATACATTGGAGTCATCAAGATAACCTTTGGTGGCTTTGTCATAAGTCTTATCGAATAATATGTCTCGCTGACAGGGTTTAATATGAAGTCTTCAAGGGAATTCTTGGAGTTTCAGTATGACTTATATCAATAAGGAATGTCTCACCGATGGTATACACTCATAGTAGAACAAAGTTCTCGATGTGAGGTCTTAGCGATGCACAAAGGTCTTGTCAATTGTAGTATGGTTTCAGAGTAACATATGAAAGCTCAGTGAAAACTTTTGGTGAAAGATATGTCTTGCTGACCATTCAGTGCTCAATGAAACATAAAGATCTTAGAGTAAACTCTAAACAAAGGATGATAGTCTTGGCGACTACTGATGGCTTTTGTGTAACTTAATGTATCTTGATGAAACCTCTTAGTGAGTGGTAAGTCTTGCCAATAGGAATGTTGAGATCATTGTGACTTTGAATATTGGTATGTGGTCTCACTGAAGAGTGATAATCTTGTCGAATGGAAAACTTACATCTATGTGACTTATGGAGCTTCGGTATGACGTTTCAGTGAAAGCGATATGTCTTGGAATCATGGCGAAAGCTGAGCCATAGCTCTCAGGACTCGATGTAATATCATTCTAATAGGTAAACTCTTGGTGATATCAAATATGAAGTCTTTTGGGCGTCAGGGAGACACTTCTTGTGTCTCACTAACATGCTAATACAGTGTGAAGTCATTTGACCGAGTGAGACTATCCTATGTGGCTCATTGTCAACCAATAGGAGAAGCCGAATGGGAACCATTGGAAGGAAGTCTATTTTGATAGTTCTATGAGGAAGTTTGATAGACATGAATGCCATAAATATAGTTAGCAGTTGCAGATGCTTGAAGGTTTGATGGTTGGTTCGATCAACAGATGTGTGAACAATTCGAATTGTATTAGAGTGAATTTTATTTTGTGTAGACTGTAACGTGATTGTTCCTATACAAGATTGATCATAGTGAAAGCTGATGTAATATGACATCAGAAAGATAAGTCAGAACATTTGTATGTAATCTCCATTACTATAATACAAAGTGATTTCTCTTGGTGTGGTGGGTTTTCTCTCCCATAATGGTTTTCCCACGTAAATTTGGTGTTCATCTATGTTTTTCTAATTCTCTGTTTCTAATATTTAGTTCATAGTGCATCTTAATTGAACTGTAATTAAAAATTTAAAAGTGTATATGCATTCTTCCTTCAGGTATTGACGTTAGGAGAGTTGTTTCCGCAACTAATTTTCCTGACAAGAAGAGTTATGTATGCATCATGTACCCATTTATATGGGAGGATGTAATCATCATAAACTTGAGTTTATTCAAATGAAATCTATGTCATGGAAAGATTTGTGAAATTACAATGAAATACAATACAGTTTTGGAAATAGTGTTATTTCAAATGTGCATGTAATTTACATTATGGAAAGAAAAAAAATTATTGCTAAGCTATGGCATCATGGAGTATTCACTTAATGTGAAAATTTTTAAATTTTTCTAAGTAGAACATTGGGGTTGTTACAGTCTCTTTGAATGTGCATAATTAATACTCCAATGGAATATTCCTTCTTTGTAACATCATCAATTTCTTGTGGAATTTTTTAACATAGCTCCTTAAATCATTGATAATATTAATAGTACATGGTATCATCTAGAAGTTTATTAGTATATTTAAGCACAACAATATTTCTATGAGAAAGTTCTAGATAGAAAAGTTTTACTATTTTTTTGTAGATATTTCTCAAATCTATTATAGCTCCATCTTTATCTAAGAGTACTAGTCTTGCAGTCTTCGTATAAGAATAAATACAAATAGCCCAATCATTTTTGTTGGAGCAATAATAAAATGAATACAAAATCTAATAAATTTCACAAATGAACTTACATCTAGGATAATGCTAAAAAAAGTTATACAAAAGTAATAAAAATAATATAATGAGCTCCTTATAAATGTACCACAAGGAGAAGAAGGGAGATATGATTAGACAAATGACTAACCTCTAAGAATTGACACATGTGGAAAACTTGGGACAAGTGTGGGGATGTAAATTCCCTATGATATGAGACAAAATTATAAAACATATCTAAGTGAACTTAAGTGCAATATGAATAGGTTTATTAGGTAAAAATAAACTAGGTAGCTAAAAATACATTTCACACTAACACCCACCTTAAGTAATACTTAGGGATAAATTTAAACAAAAAAAAATACTCATTTATAATAAATGAGTATAGGGTATGTGCAAGATCATCATGGAAAATATAGGCCCTTGAGTGGCAAAAAATTCAGAACAATCAGAGTTAGGAAACTTGACGTAAAAATTCGAATAAGTTATCTATATTATTTGAAAATATGTAAGAATAGAATATGTAGCAAATTGAATGTAGTTTCGAAACTAGGTTTTTTTTAAATAAAAAAAATCTATTTGGTGAAAAGTTGAAATTTCAATGCACCAGTACTTAAATTTCAGGGAAAAAATAAGAAGTATGTGTCTATCTGACCACCCTAACCACAATAAAATGATAATATTTTCTTATAAGATTTTAGATATAAGTAGAGGACTCATGTCCCGATGCGATGCATATTTTTTTGTATTTTTTTCTAAGTAAATAATTAATTATGAATTCTTTATTACAACTTTTAAAAAATATAAAAAACTTGTATGTATGACAACCTTAACTTGGTCAAAACTTCATGAAAATTAATTTTTATTTTTTCAATCCTATAGTATGTAAAGCATAGAATGTGATGCATGTTTTGAATTCAAAAAATGTGATACCATTTGAAATATATAGATGTTTTTCAATCAACCTATCGATTAGGACTTTAGTCATAATTTGAATAGAAAATGAATAATAATTACTTATTAAATTCAAAGTAAAGCATAATTTATATTTTTGGAAATCTGAGAACCTCCTTTAAAAAAAAATTTGTTTCATCAATTTTGGGTAAAAAAGGTTCGCCAGCCACATACCCATCATTATCTTGCACATACCCTATACTTGAAAAATATACTTGAAAAGATACTCATTTATAATAAAAGTTTCAAAAATGGAAAATTGCTAGAGCAAAGCACCTAGGAAACATCTGCAGAATATACCTTCATAATGCATGATGGGAGTACTATGCTACTTCACCAAAGAGAAAATGGAATGAGATCTAATTAATTTACATGATGTTATAGCCTTTTAAAGGAATAAAGTATATGGTGGGTGTAAAACTACCTAATACGGGAATAAAACCACCAGAATTAATAAAATTATTATGCCTAAGTTAACTTAAGCCTAATGTAAATATAATTTACTCTAACACCCCCCCTTAAGTGCAACTTAGGGAGAGTTATTATTTAAAAAATGAAGATGCAATATGGGTCACAACTACACAACCATGTTAGGTACCCATTTACAATGCATAAAAAGAAATCTCTCACAAGCAGAGAAAAGAAGAAAAACCTTATGGGGAAAAACCCCTCTCCAAAAGAGAGAAAAGGAAACAAAAAATGATGCATGGATGGAGGACTCAATCACACCCCCAAGAATTACATACATCATATATACACAATCAATAGCCCCCCCATAAGAGGGAAGAGAGAGCCTATATAGCCCCCCCACAATGTGTAATCACTTACAAAAATGGTAAGTTTCTGAAGAAAAAACATGATCCAATGTCAACAAACAACTTGTCTCCCTTTTAGAAGAAACAAAATCAAATACAAATGTAGGTATGCTTCCCATTCCAAATAGGAATTTAAAGAAATAAGCATGCAAATGTATGGCAGTGTCTTTGAAATCTACTCATGTGTCACCAAGACCTTGGAAAATGATATCACAAACCAATCAGGAACATACCTAATCACAACAAAAGGTGACAAACAAGGTAGCAATGGAAATTGATGTTGAACAATATCCAAAGACTAAAATGGGGTGACAATAGTTGTACCACAACTATCATCAAATAGGAGGGATATATACTCATATGTATCCTCCAAATCTGAAATGTGAGATTCCACAAAAAATGAACCAATGTTTGAATAGTAAGAATCCCAATTAAGAAGACAATGAGATACTAGTTGTGATGAATCACTAGATGTGTGTAATGAATCATCAGCACAAAATGAATGTTCCTACAAAACAGGAATGATAGGAGTCACAATCAATGACTCTGCACAATGAATCACTGAAGGAAAAGGTACATCAACTTTCCTTGATGGAGAAGAATGAGCATATAAAAAACCCTCATCATCCTCATCTGAAGATTCAAAGTATTCCAACACTTCAAACTCCTACACAATAGCATGATCATAGGGCACCCTGTCAGAAAAATGAAGAGGCACAAGACAATCTAAAACATGATCATCTAGGCATGGCTGAGTATTAGGATCTCCATGTATTTCCTATATTTTAATCCAAAGAGTATATGGACACTCAAAATGATTAATAGAATCCAAAGTGGCATCATCAATATGCATTGTAATAACTTCTAGGACATGATCCCTTTCACAATTCCATGCAAATTCCTTACTATCAGTACCAAGAAGGGGAACAAGATTATATAGATATGGAAAAAGATGAAGCCATCTCAAGTGCTTCAATATACCATCTCTACTTGTGTATAGTTCCACCTTTCCAACATAATCACAATAACTGATGCAATGAAAACCCATCATCAATTATGAAAAATCTCCAAAAATACAAAGACAGTAACCTTCAACAAATAGAAACTCCCAAATACTACAAATGAAGCAAGACCAATAATGAACTTCAATGGATTAGAAGCACAACCAAATAGAAAAATATGAGAGAAATTCCTCAAACACTGCAAAGATGAAAAAAATACCTTTTCATTGATATGTGGTTTGTGAAAATCAACCTTTGTTTGCAAAAGATATGCAAAAAATAAAAAAGGCCTATAGAGGTACTTCTAAAATCTTCTAGAGCTCTTGGTCACACCATATGACCACATAATGCATAGGGGCTAAAAAATGAGCCTCTTGGGCCAACTAGACTCCAAGTCACCAATCGACAAGCATGAAAACAACAATTCCCATAAATGTTGCATGTACACCAAGCCTCTATGAGTAAGTTTCATAAAAACTATAGAAGTTCTTAATATATAAACCCTCAAGATTACTTATGTGGGGAAGATGTTCGATATATGATCCAAATGGAACTCCAAATACAATGCACAAGGTCGCACCTCCTGCTAGGGTTCGAAAACCCTAGATGATATTTTTTCCAAACTTAAGGTTTGATTACAAACTAGAAGCCTTGACCAACAGTGTGCAAATTAATCTTGGTGGCAACAAGAAGGAGAAATCATGACTAACAAAAACATCCTCTTTCTCACATAGCAGGTGAAGTATGCACACAACATAAGAAAAAATATGCACCTCCAACAAGAGACACACCTTAAGGAAAACAAAAATGTAGCCTGTCAACTCATAGATTTGAAAACAAAGCTTTCAAACATCTCCAACAAGGCCAATTTCACCTGGACTTTGGAATGAAATGGCCTAAATCTAGATTTTGTCTCTAGAAGTTCTATTGGCCTCCACAAAAAGCAGAAAAAAAAATGCTTCAACTTCAAAAACATTCCTTTCAAAACTTCAATTACAGGTTGGTGTGAAAAACAAAAATTGAGATTCTTCAAAAAAATGAGGGCATCTAAATGCAAAGAAAGATGCCCTCTCCACACAACAAAGAAACACACCTCTACAATTTAATTCAAATCGGTCTCCACAAATTCAATGCCTCTAATGGAAAATCACTACTTCCAAAGAGAGGAAATTCCAATGCCTCCAATAGAAAATCATTGCTTCTTGGGAATGATGTCGGGTCTCCAAAATGCAGATCGTGGCCTCTCATCAATTTAAGATGCCTCCCAACATGAATCATGACAATATTGGAGATCTTCCAAGGAAAAAAGTTATTTCTTGTGTGAGAAGAACACCTCCTCATAGTTTGCCTCAAATAGCAAAAAAAATGCCTTCAAATCCCAGCCTTTGTTTAAACACGACAAGAGCCAAGGAATGATTCTACACTAAATGGAAACAATGAGTAGTTTCGTAGCACCTAAGTCTTCAAAAATCCATGATTTGCAACAATAGAGAAACCTGCACCAAGTCTCTTAATCAAAATGCCTCCCTCCAATTGAAGGTTTCAAAGAACTACAAAAATAAAATTCTAGCTCAACAAACATTTCCTTAGAGTAGAAGAAATGTGCTTAATCACCTTCTCCAATCTAAAAATTTGGAGCCTCTAAAAAAAAAACCCCTTCAATAGAGAAAATTGCACTAGAAATCTTCCAAATAGTGATCACAGGAAAATCACAAATAGGCAATTTTGAAATTTAGAAAATTTCAAATGCCAAAAAAAATAACAATAGCAAATAATCTCCAGGGAAAACTCTTAGGAAGGATTCACAGATAAGTGGCTCTAATACTATGTTAGAGCAAAGAAACCAAGAAACATCTGCAGAATATACCTTCACAATGCATGAGAGGAGCACTAAATGCTACTTCACTAGAGAGAAAATGGAATAAGATCTAATTAATTTATGCAATGTTACATCCTTTTAAAGGCATAAAGTATATGGCAAGTGTAAAACTACCATATACGGGAAAGAAACCACTAGAATTAATAAAATTATTATGCCTGAGTTAACTTAAGCCTAAGGTAAATATAATTTACTCTAACAAGGAGAAAATGAGAACACCCTAGATGGGAAATAATCTTGTCTAAAAAGAGAAGCAATACAAAGGAAGGAGGATTCAAAATGACTACCCACAGAAAAATTCATTTACCTCAAGAATATGTCACAACTTAATAAATCGAGGTGATTCTAAAGGTTTAGTTAAGATGTCTATAACTTTCTCCTAATTAAACAACTTCTATAAGGGGAGAACATGAACATGGATGACCTACTAAAATAACTGAATGTGCATCTCAATGTATTTTATTCTATGATTCTCCATTGGGTTTCAAGTAATATGAATGGAAATTTGGTGATCACACCAAAGAGTAGTAGGATGATAATTGGTAGACCAAACTCTATCATAAGCTATGAAATCCACAGAGCCTCTTGGATAACAACAATTTTACTTTATACTCAACCATAGTGGATCACTTCTTTCCAGACCATGGAACTAGATGAAATTTGTAAGATTTTCTAAATAGCCTACCCAAGATGCAAATGACTAGAGGAAAGAAAATGTAGAAATAAAATAGGAGAAATAATAAACTATATTCCTCTCAAGAGAATGCAAAACTTCAATGAGCTTGACAATAGGAATGAATGGTGTAATATTACAAAGGGAATGCCTTCATTATATAAGCTAAAGGGGGAGATAGGATGTAACTAGACTATGAAAAGTGTCAATTAATCCTATGAGGTGTGACAAAAAAGGTCATTAAGGCTCAACAACATTATCCCTATTTAAAGTTAAGCTAGTGTGAAGAGGACTTAAGTGGAAATCTATAGGCTTACTACAAAACAACCATATGGATATAAAATGTCACATATATCGATAGTACAAAACATATATTGAAAAAATCCATGTAGGCATACAATAAACGAACCAAATACATAGTCCTCTTCTCTTCACTCATTTGGAGATGTAACCAATACAATAAGAAGTATAGATATGTTAATGTATAGAAATTGAATTGTGAAATGACATATAACAAATTAATCACTTACTGCAAACAAATAATCATCACACTCTTCCACAATAGTAGCAGGTTGACAATTTGGAGTGACAAGTACCTATAGAAACCATCAAGATAGAAATTAAACTACATACAAGTATCACAAAAAATTTCAATAATAGACCATAAAGAGAAAATATAATGTCAAATTTACTAATCTGTTGCATACCTCCACCAAAGGATCAAAATTGGCTATTGTTATAGTAACTCCATGGTCCATCATGCCACGAACATTGCAATATAATTAGACTAACCAATCTATATGATCATTAGTTTTTATCACTTTTATTACTTTGTTTATTTAACTAAATATACTTAGAATAATAAATCTATATTATTCTAAACAACCTAAATGATAATGAAATGGTAATTTGCAAACTAGAAAAGATGCTTAGAATAACAAATCTATATTATGGATGGGAGAGGATGGGATTTATGGATGGATATGAATGATGTGGATGGTTTGATAACATCTTGAGCTTGGTAATAATAATGAACTAAATATACTTAGAATAAAAAACATATATTATTCTAAACAACCTAAATGATAATAAAATGGTATTGTAAACTAGAAAAGATGTTTAAAATAACAAATCTATATTATTCTCCATTTCCCTCTTAGTTCTCTCTCTCTCTCTCAATTCTGTCTCTCTCCCTCCCTCTATCTCTCTCTCCCACTATCCTTGTCTCCTTGTCTTTCTCCCTCTCTCCCTCTCAAGTATATCTCTCTCTCCCTCTCTCCCTCTGAAGTCTCTCTCTCTCTCTCTCTCAGGTCTCTCTCACTCTCCATCTCCCTCTTGAAAGTCTCTCTCTTCCTCCCTCTCTCCCTCTCTAGTCTATCTCTCTACTCTCCCTCACACCCTAACTAGATAAATCTCTCTCTTAGGTCTCTCTCAATCTCCATATCCCTCTTAGGAATTTCTCTCTTTCTCTCTGTCTCAGGTATCTCCCACTCCCTTTCTCCCTCTCTCTGGTCCCACCCACTACCTATCTCCCTCTCTCTCTTAGTTCTCTCCCAATCTCTCTCTCTTTGTCTCAGGTCTCTCCCACTCCCTTTCTCCCTCTCTCTGGTCCCACCCACTACCTATCTCCCTCTCTCTCTTAGTTCTCTCCCAATCTCTCTCTCTCTCTAGTCTATCCCTCTTCCTCTCCCTCTCTCTCTTAGGTCTCTCCCTCCCACCCTAACTAGATAATCCTCTCTCTCTCTCTCAAGTCTATCCCTCTCTCTTAGGTCTCTCCCTCACTCTATCTCTCTCCCTTACTTTATCTCCCCCTCTCCATCTCTCCCTCTCAAGTCTCTCTCTCCCCCTACATCTCTCTCTCTAGTCTCTCCCACTCCCTCTCTCACTTTACATCTCCCTCTCAAGTCTTTCTCTCTCTCAACTCTCTCTCTCTCTATCTCTCTCTCTCTCTCTCAGGTCTCTTCCTCCCTCTCAAGTCTCTCCCCCCTCTATCCCTCCCAAACCCCTCTCTCTCTCAGGTCTCTCCCACCCTCTCTCTCTCTCTCCCTCTCAAGTCTCTCTTCCTCCCTCTATCTCTCTTTCTTCCTCTCTCTCTCCCTCCCTTTCCCCCCTCTATCCCACCCTCTCCCCCTTCTCTCTCCCCCTCTATTTGTTTCTCTCTCACTCTCTCCCTCCTTCTATCTCTCTCTTCCTCTCAAGTCTCTTTCTCTCTCCTTCCCTCTATCTCTCTCTGTCTCCCTCTCTCACTCCCTCTCTCCCTTCTACCCTCTATCTCTCTAGGGTCTCTCACTCCCTCTCCCTCCCACCCTAACTAGATAAATCTATCTCTCAAGTCTTGCACTCCCTATCTCTGTCTCTCTCTCAGGTCTCCCTTTCTCCATCTCCCTCTTAGGTATGTCTCTCTCTCTCTCTCTTATGTCTCTCTTGCTCTCAATCTCCCTCTCAAGTCTCTCTATCTCTTTCCATCTTCCTCTTAGGTATTTATCTCTCTCTATCTCTCACTCTCCATCTCCCTCTTAGGTCTCTCTCTCCCTCTCTCCCTCTCAAGTCTCTCTCTCTCCCTCTATCACTCCCTTTATCCCTCCCACCCTCTCTCTTTTGGGTTTCTCACTCCCTCCCACCCTACCTAGAAAACTCTCTCTTAGTCCATCACTCTCCCTCTCAAGTCTCTCCCTCCCTCTATCCCTCCCATCCCCTCTCTCTCTTATGTCTTTCCCTTGGGAACCCTACCTAGATAACACTCTCTCTCTCAAGTGCATCTCTCTTTCTTTCTCAAGTCTCTCTCACTCTCCATCTCCCCCCTCAATCTCTCTCTTAGGTCTCTCACTCCCCCTCTCCCTATCTCACTATATATATTATAATGTAGTATCTTATGAATTAAATATATTATATAATATATAAATTACATAATATTAATATAATATATGTACTATAATACATAATATATAATATATTAGTATATTAGTATATAATAATATATTATATATTATGTATTATAAATAATAGAGGTAATGAATAACCATTACAAAAAAATATCCATTTTTTCTAAAAAAATCAATAGAGTCATGATTTACCTCGAGATTTGGTTCAGGTTGCCATACCTAGAAAGTCATCTGAAAAAAATGTGTTTACAAAATTTCATTAATGTTTTAAATTTTTCCCTTGTGGCTAACAACTTTTTTAATCTGAATTTGATGAAAATAAAAAGGGTTTATTGGGAAAATCATCAACTTTCCACCAATATTTGAGGAATGCCTTATTTTGAATTTAATAGATAATTATTATTGATTGTCTACATACTTTATGACTAAAGTCTTGATTGATAGGTTGATTGAAAAACTTTTATAATTTTTAAACTATTTCACATTTTTTGAATCTAAAAGATGCATCAAATTCTATGTTTGGTAAAATTGAATTTCATAAATTTTTGACAAACTTATGGTGGTTAGACAAACACGTTTTAATAATTTTGAAATGTTGTAATAAAAAAAAATCATAACTAATAATTTACTTACAAAAAGTTTACAAAAAAAATATGGCACATCCGAGCATGTGTCCTCTATTTATATTGAAAGTTCAAAAAAAAAAAAAAATTCAGTACTTAGGTTGGTCAAACATATACCCACTTTTTATCTTTTTCTTGAAAATTTAGTACTATTACATTCAAATTTTAAATTTTCGCAAAATAGATTTACTTGTTTCCAAAACTACATTCAATTTGCTACAAATTATGTTCTTACATATTTTTCAAATTATGTTAATAACTTATTCAAATTTTTATATCAGTTGCCTAAATTTTTTCAAAAAAAATTCATTGTCACTTAGGGGCCTAGTTTGGGCCCCCATAATCTTGCACTGACCCGTTTTTAGTGTACAAAGCATTAGTTTTTTGGTCTGCATTGGTTCACCTTGAGGTATTTTTTCCTACAATTCTAAGATAATTTTGGTACGTGTTTGAGGACCTTAAATCCAAAATATTGTCTTTATGTCCTCCAGTGCAAAAGTTATGGTTGACAAAATATCAGGTTTTCCAGTAACAATATAACCAAAATAGTGTGCATGTTTGGATTGATTCACATTCAACACATAAGAATATTTTATTATGTAGATGTATGAGTGTTTACAAGTGTTAGAAGGGTGTGTATTCCAAGTGGCATGTGTTTTGGAGATCTGTGTGTCAGTTTGTGGATAATCAATTGGTGTATTATGGCATTGTCTTACCAACAATTTTGACCTAATAAGTTTGGGGTCATATAGAATTAAAAAAAGTGTTGAAGGTTATGAGGGAGCTATTATAGGTCTATGTCGACATATTTGGATGTGTTACAAGTTTTGGTGTTGTTCAAAAAGCATGTATAGTTTGATCTTGCACCGAAAAATTATTGTTTTGCATGATACATCTAATTAGGCCAACCTAATTGATGTTGTAGGATTTTGTGGATGTAATGGGTATAAATGAAGATCATTTTGGTGTTGTAGAGTGAATGTAATATTGTGGTTGTGAATTCCGAATACAAGTGTGTGAGTGTGAATTAATGTAGAGCAGAGCAGAGTCTAAGAACAATGTAGCATGAAGTGTGTTAATTCAATGTTTTGAGCTTCAATTGAACTATATCTTCAACATATATTGGATGCATTTGTATCAGCTTATATCTTGGCATTGTGCCATTCTTCTTCCATCTTTCTTTCATTCTATGGACAGTGAGTCTACCGGACAATGAGTCTATCAGACAGTGAGTCCACCTGATAGTGAGTATTTCTGTAATATGCTATGATCAATTATAATATATTGTGAATTAACCATCACCGTGGTTTTTCCCTTTTTGGTTTTTCTACATAAAAATTTAGTGATCATGTGTTATGTTCTTTGATGATTGCTTTCATGACTTCTTTCCTTATTGCAATTTGAATATGATGTGTGGAATGAATGTTTAAATTCTTAAGTGGTTTTAGAATATACTGATTCACCCCCCCTTCTCAGTATTCTGAGTGTTCAACACTATGCATTATGGTTAATCACATGCATGTTTTTCTCTCATGGGGTTATGTAGGAAATGGATTGAAAATGTGGGTATTATGTAGTTTTTCTTGACACAAATGAAGAGTGTAAATATATAATGAGAAACCTTACATATATAGGAAAAGTGGATGAGGTGAAATAGTAGGAGACAATAACTGACTACCCCTCGAATTGTGCAACACTTGTGAGCTCACTTGACAAGTGTGTGAGCAAGTGGCAATTATGCATGCAATAGGTGTCTCAAGTGATGAGGACGCATGTCTCATTGCTATGAAGTGAGACAAAAGCATAAGAAACCTAAATAAAATTCAGCTATAACTATGAATAAGTCAATCCTAGAAAGATGATTGGCTAACTAGGTGAATAATGGCTCTATTTACACTAAAAATGGTAATTTAGATTAGTAGTTGTAGGTACCTCCTTGAGTGAATGGCCAATAAGGAATTTACCTTGTGCATGGAAGGCTAACATAATTGGCATCTCTCTCTCCACAAGCCATAGAATCCACTTGGATGGGGTGGATAGGGACTTATATCCTCTTGGTTGGGATCACATTGCATCCTCTTTTAATCCATTGACAAGATAAGGTTAAGGAAACATCATGTTTTCAAGAGAACAAATAAGGTATGCTTTTATTTAATAATGACATTTAACTTTAATCAAAAACATTATTTATTGTGAAGATGATACCATAATTATACATGACATCTTGGAAATTTCATATTGCTGTTGTTACATTTATAGTACTACATTGAATTGTTGTTTCTTAAATTGTTTAGATCCCACCTCTTGGCTATTGTAATTTGAATGTTCCTTTGCGAAAAAACATAAAAAAAATTAATGTAGTATTTTCGGGTCAAATTTGGGCTATTATTACAAAGTACTATAAAAAATCTGTGTGACAATTATTTAATTGAGTGGGATTGAATTGCAATTATTTATTGTAATTTCCTGAAAGCAGTTTTTTTTCTCATTCTTAGAAGAACCATTTAGCCCATGCAAAATTTTAGCATGCGTGTCTCCTGCACTTGCTTCCATAAACAATACGATTCCTTCAGCCAAAGCACATGTACGAGGTTACAGACTAGAAGATTCCATGTGCGACCCACGCAAACAAGCGCTATAAAGGTAAATGTTAGGTGTTCTGGTTATTTGCACCATGCCTTGAGAATCATACAATGGAAGTGGGTCTGATTCATGAGTTTTTGTTGTGGGGATTTTCATGGGTTTGTCTGTACATTGGATTTAGCTATCTTTTTACCAAGAATAAGAAGCTTCCACCTGGGCCATCAGGATGGCCTGTTTTAGGCTGCTTGCCATTGCTGGGCTCAATGCCTCATGTCGCTTTGACAGAGCTGTCAAGGAAATATGATCCAATAGTCTATCTTAAAATGGGTGCCTCTAAAATGGTGGTGGCCAACACCCCTGCTGCTGCAAAAGCCCTTTTGAAGACTTTGGATATAAATTTATCCAACAAGACTGGCAATGTATCGGCTACTTATTTCTCTTACAACATGCAGGACATGGGGTGGGATCCCTATGGAGACCATTGGAAGATGTTCAGAGAGGTATTTCATCAGAGCCTTCTAAAATATCTATTTATTTTTAGGGAAGCTTTTTAGAGATGAATTGTGTCAATCTGATATCCATTAAGCTTTTATTTTAGGTTTAGATAGAGACATATCATTAGCTAGATATATGTCTCCTCCCTAGGCTTAAAATTGATGGTCAATCATGCCTACAACCAAATATTTTGTGACAGTTTTTTATGTGTGATTGTATCTAAACATTATAAGTTTATTTGAAAGAAAAAAATATAAAATTAAATATATATGCAGTTATAATTCTTTAAAAATATTTGATGGTATCAGAAAAATCTATCCTTTCATGTAGTGTATATATATATATATAGAATTATAATTCTTTAAAATCTTTGATGGTATGAGAAAAATCTGCCCTTTCATGTAATACAGTCTTCATAGCCATCAAATTTAGGCTCTACTCCTCACCAAGGAAATTGTTATTAATTTTAATGGAGAAAGTAAATTATAATTTTTAGATAGATGATTATTCACCCTTCTACTATGATGTAATCTATAATACTAATTAGACTTGTGGTTCTTTGGTTTCAGAAATCACCACCATATTCCTTAGAACTAGTGCTCTTATCTCTATAGCATACTTCCCTTTCATTTATTCCTTTTTTTTTCCTTTTCCTTTTTCTTTTTCGTTTTCAATACCTATAAACTGCAGGTTTATGAGGCCATGAATTGAACAATTCCTTTACAGGATGATATGTGTTTTAGATAATTTCTATTGTTCTTAAACAATATTCAATTTAATAGTTAAAGGTTAATTTTAACTAATGAAAAAAGATATTTAGCACTTTTTATTGTAGGTATGTTGTAAAATTAATATTGGCTATTTGACTATTAAATAAAATATTATTTGAATAAAATAAATAATTCATTCAATCAAAAAAATCATCCAGCAATCTATCTTAGATTCTCTAAATATAGACAAGCCATGTCTTCATCCATCATGCTTTTCATCATAATCTGAATGAAATTTCTCTCCTATTGAATTCAAGCAATATCCAAATAAGAAGAAAAACCTAGAAAAAAACCTGAACCACCAAATTCTAATTTATTTTAAAAAAATCTTCAATAGCTTCTACATAGTTTGTCCTGTAAAATTTCAATTCTCTATCCTTATTTGTCATCCAAAATTTTCCAAAAAATCCAACGATTTCAAAGCCAATGCAACTAAAAATAGTACATAAAGTGGAATAAATAAATTATATTGCAAGCAAAATCAATCCCAAAATCTTTTTTAAGAAATTACGCTGAGCTGAACCAAAACAAGGTTGTACAACTACAATATTGTTTGAGACTAAGCTCACTTTTCCTGGTGTATTCTTTTCGAGGGCTTGCCTGTGGGCTCTCGATTGGTTCACATGGGGGTCCAGGACCCTCGTTGCCCTTTTTGTGGGAAAGATGAGAATTTTAAGCATTTTTCCTGGTTTTGTCCAATAGCATAGCAGCTTTGGACTTGGATTCATGAATTTTCTCGGCCCTTTTAGCCAAAAACTTTCTCCTGGATTTCCTGCAAAATTCACCCATCTTTGGCACACTTTCAGGGTTGAAATTATTTTCAATATTTGGAAAGACAGAAATGCTTGCATTTTTTCACATACTCAAATGGATATTCATTAATCTTTATATGCTAAAGCTATGATTTTCTCTAATTTGCTTTCTAGGTTCAAGTGCAAGCTAAAAAAGTTGCAGTTGAGGTTGCTCACCTCTAAGTTCTCCTGGACCATTGGGGTAATGCCCCTTGTACTATTGCTTGGATTCCCACTACTAGTCACCCTCCAAGGGCCGGAAACGGAGTGGCTTTGTGTGTCCCCATTCACAACCCCCGCCTTAGTAGGATTCTCACACTCCTCAGTGAAACTGTTCTCCTCCGCCTCAGGCTAGCCAAGGGTGGCCTTCTAGTGGTGCTTCGGGGAGCGGTAGTGGTGGCTCCAGGTGGCCCTCTAATGATCCTCATGCTTCTGGCTCTGGTTGGCTAGTCATTGGTAAAATGTTCCTGCATCTGGCACTTCTAATCTTGCCTCAACGCGAGGAAGAAGATTAAGAGAAACAAGATGCTGATGATGGTTGGGGTCCTCCTCCTTACATCACTCTAGACCCCACTGATGTATGGGGGAAATTTTTTGATAACAGAGACCCTCCTAGCTCTACTGGCACTACTCTAGCCGCTTAATAGCCTTTTATCTATTTTGTTATTTTGGACTTCTAGGCCTAGCCCACGTGATCTATTGATTTTCTAGGTGTTGCCCATTTGACTCTTGGGGTGTGCCTTTCTATCAACCACCCTCATTTTGTGAATATGTACATTTATATTTGAATTAATATAGATAGCTGCCTATTTATCAAAAAAGAAAAATGCTCGTCAGTTGTTTCTAAGCCTGCTGCTATCATTACACCCTCAACATGCTCTTTCCTTCCTGGTTATATGGACTATATAGTGTGGCTTTCAATGCCCAGTTAATATTATTTAACAGTGGTCAATAGTGGCATAGTATGATAGATAAGTTGTTGTGGTCTTGTTCTTGCCATCAAGGTTCAAACCTCATAGCTCTTGTGGAAATTGTTTATCCATTATTTTTTAGTGATGATTTGGTATAATTTTCTATTTATAATGTTAGATTTGTTTTTGAAAGAAAATGGCTAAGTTTAACCTTTAAACTCTTTATTAATCAGCTATGCAATATTCACATGTTGGGTGGTAAGGCATTATATGATTGGAAACTAGTTAGAGAAGTTGAGATAGGTTGCATGCTTAAATCCATTTTTGTTCAAAGTTGCAATAAATAGATAGTACATGTGCTAGACCTACTCAAAATTTGTACAACCAATATTTTTGGTCAAATGATTTTAAGTAGGCAAGATTTCGAGGGCCAAGGGGATGAGGCCAATCAGTTCAAGGACAATATGGTGGATCCCATGGATATAGCATGGCAATTTAATATAGGTGATTTTATACCTTCTATTGCATGGATCGATTTGCATAGGATACAAGGGAGTATGAAGAAGATAGCAAAACAGTTCGATGATATCTTAAATAAGATGATTGCAGAACACCAAGCCACCACTACCAAATGAGCAACTCTAGATTTCTTGGATGTGCTTATGTCTAAACAGAAGAATTTTGATGGCAAGGAAGAGAGGTTGTCTAATGATAATATCAAGGGTCTTCTTTTGGTAAAATATCTATTTTTGATATAATGTGCATTATAAATATTATATCTTTTTATTTATTTAAATAAAGATGAAAAACGAAGAATAAAGTTTCAAGTTCAGAAAATTGTTTGTTTATGTAGAAAATATTGAATTATTAAGAATATTAGTGTGATAAACTATCATTCAAGTTTCTTTTAAATAAGACTAACAATACTTTATGTTCATTTAATTTTTCAAACATTAATTATACCATAAACATTTTGGATATATTGATAATTTTCTCTACTAGTCTATGAAATGTTTGTTTTAATATATTAATCTTTTAGAAAATGATAATACAAAATAAATTAATGTGCAAGCTAATATTAAATATTCAAATAGAAGAATAACTAATATTATCATTTATATTTCTAATGCTTATAAAAAAGTAATTGACCATTTAAAAAAAGTCTCATAGTTAATTTCAAACTATGCAAATGAGTGAATAAGAAATAAAAAGTTTAAACTATAGACATAGAATTATAAGTTTTTATGATTTTTTAAATTAAAACTAAAGATTCTAATTGGGGGACCTCATCTTAGATTAAGGTAACTTTCCACTATACAATATAAAATTGTGTCTTTCTATAATCATTTTATATTAGTTTAAGATATACTAATGCGCACTAGTAGATAGTAGGATTGAAATATTGTGGATTATTCTTCATATTATTTTGAAGTGAAAAAATTAAATTATAATTGATTTTGTTTTATGTGTTTTGTAGGATATGTTCACTGGAGGAACTGACAGATCAAGTAGCATGATAGAATGGGCACTTTCCGAGCTTATCCTAAATCCTAAACTTCTAATTTAATGTTCCTAGGCTGAAATGGATGAAGTTATTGGTAAAGATAGGCGCTTCCAAGTATCAGAAATTCCAAAGCTTCCCTACTTAGTGGCCATTTGCAAGGAAGTATTTCATAAAAACCCTCCCACTCCTCTTGGCCTTCCACAAGTTTCTCCAAAGGCTTGTCAAGTTGGTGGCTACTACATACCTTAGGGAACACGCTTCACACTCAATATTTGGGGTATTGGAAGGGACCCAGAAGTATGGTACAATCCCCTAGAATTTAATCCCAATAGGCTTGTTGGTTCCAAAATCGATCCATGTGGTGGTGACTTCCAACTCATACCCTTTGGTGTAGGTGTTGGAATATGTGCCTCAATCCTTACTGACATGAAACTCCTAAAGGGAAAAGTCATTGTGACAGTATTTATGTCTAGGCGACTACCAGTTTTGATGCTCTTGAAATGATCCTATCGCTATGACAGGGTTGAAGTCTTGCTGACAAAGTCTATCGCTGTGACTTTGAGTTTTCGGCATGACCTTTTGGCTAATGGTTTTCTTTGGGTGACAGTGTGATCTAATCAGGCTAGCTCACAGGTGTCAAGGACAAGTCCCAGTGAATGGTGTAAGTCTCACTGATGTCGGGCTAATGCTAGGGCTTTGGTGAGATGTCCCAGCGACTATGTAATGTCTCGCCAACAATGGCTACTCTCGGGTGTCAAGGCGAATGTTGAAGTAACTCACGAGTCGTGGGGAGATGTCTTAGCGATGAAGCTAAGTCTTACTGACATATTAGATCCTTGTGGTGACTTCACAGTGACAAAAAACTTTGCTGGGAAGTCTTAGCAAAAGTCATAAGTCACACCAATAGAAGTCTTTGGGTTATCTTTGGGTGCTTGGAGAAATGTCTTGGCGAAGGGCTTATGTCTTGCCGACTCAATAAGACATGATGGAGCTCAGTGAAACATCACAGAAAAATTCATGAGTCTTGTTGATAGTAAGTCTTCGGTAAGACTTAGGGAACTTAGAGAAAGGTCACGGTGATAGGCATGAGTCTTGGCGATAGTGTGACTTTTGGTGCAAGTTTTGTTTCTGTATGACGTCTCACCAAAACCATGGGAGTCTTGCTGATAGGTGAAAGGCTTCAGAGTAGCAAAAGGTTGTTGGCAGAAGGTCTTGGTGAAGATGAAGGGTCTTGCCAATGGAATGTCTAATCATTGTGACTTATACATTCAATATGAGTCTCGCCAATAAGGGAAACCTTTGTTGATAGGATCGAAGGGGACATCGATGGTTTCATTGTGACTTATACATTAGTTATAGCTTCTTGCCGACTCATGGAAGCTATAGCAATA
Organism: Sequoia sempervirens; assembly: GCA_007258455.2. NCBI lineage: Eukaryota > Viridiplantae > Streptophyta > Pinopsida > Cupressales > Cupressaceae > Sequoia > Sequoia sempervirens. The sequence continues at coordinate 384,387,528 of VDFB02193867.1, read as the reverse complement.
TTGATATGAGGACTTTGTGGCATCGGGAGACACTATGAGTGTCTCACCGATATGCCAACAAAGTTGAATGCCATTGACCATGTGATCATCCTTTGTGGCATCCTGCTAGTCGAATCAGAGGAAGGAGATTTTTTAAATTGAAGTCAATTATTTTTTGTAATTGTTGTAGCGCTAGAAAAAATAGCATGCAAGGAAAAATCAAGACTCGAATGGAAACTATCTATGGTTGGCATTGGTGGATAAGGATGCATAAAAGATTTAAAGTAGATGGGATTCTATTTTGTAGGTGATGAACAGAGCGAGAGAATCGAATTGTGAAGAGAGATCATTGTTTGTAACTGGTTGAATAGTGAGAATAAGCTACTATGACTAACACTAGAAAGTTTTCTTTTTGATTGTATGTAATTTTGTTAGTGTAATACAAAGAGATATAGCTTGGTGTCGTGGGTTTTTTCCCGAAAGGGTTTCCCACGTAAAATCTGTTGTTTGATTTGTCTTTGTGTATTTTCTCTATTTCTGTTATATCTTACATGTATATCTTAATTAGATTGTAATTTGAAAAAAATTAAAAGCCCTACATTGCATTCTTCCCTGTTGATCTGGCATTAGGAAAGTGTTTCCGCACCTCTGCTTTCCTTACAAGTGGAATCAGAGCCTGGCTAGTTGTGTTGTCCTTGTGAGTACATTGGGTTTTTTGTGTCAATTCTTTTCCAGTGGGAGTTTTGTAGAGTTTTTTTAATTTAATTACAGATTAAGATGGCGAGCACATCCAGTAGGATGGATATAGAGAAATTCAATGGAAGCAATTTTTAGCTATGTAAACTCAAAATGGAAATCTGTTAGTAGACCGAGATCTTTGGACTACTGTGTCTGGAACAATGCCTCAAAGGCATGAAGCAAGAGGATTGGGACCTTGCAGATAGAAATTCTAAAGGGCTAATAAGGCTCTATTTGGTAGACTCTGTTCTTTTGAATGTGTATGAAGAAATGACTACATCTTCCTTCTAGAAAAGATTAGCATCTATTTATCAAGGCAAGTCCTTGGTGAACAAGTTGTTCTTGAGGAAGAAGTTGTACTCTTTGAGGATGCAGGAAGGAGGGTATATTGCTGATCACTTAAATTTTTTCAACATGTTGATTGCTTAGCTAACATTTGTTAGTGTAAAGATTGAAGATGAAGATCGTTGCATGCTATTGATGTGTTCTCTGCCTATTTCTTGGGATCATCTAGTGATGACCATTGGGAGTACAACATCCACATTCAAGATGGAAGATATTGTTGCTTCTCTATTATCAAAAGAAATGAAAAGAAAATCTTTTGAGATGACAAAGGAGGCTCTGGCTGTTAGAGGTAGACGAAAGGAGAAAGGAAAGAAGAAGGACAAGAAGTCCAGATTGAAATCAGAAGGGAAATCAAAGTCTCTTGGCAAGAAGTCAAAGGTGAAGTGCTGGAACTGTGGGCAACCTAGTCATGTCCAAAGGGATTGCAAGGAGGAGAAAAAGAAGAACTCTTCTGGAAATGATTCTTCTCAGAGTGATGCAGATGCCTTCATTGCAGCTTTGGCTACATGAACATCTGATGATGTTTGGCTGATTGATTTTGGAGCATCTTTCCACATGACATCTCATAGAGAATGGTTCACGAAGTATGAAGAATACAATGGTGGAAAGGTACTTGGCAAGTGACTCTTCTTTAGAAATTGTTGGTCGTGGAAGAGTCAGAATTCAATTCCCTGATGGAAGAGTGAAGGGAATCAATGATGTGATGCACATAACAGGTCTGGCTCGAAATCTACTTTCTGTAAGTAAGCTGAATGATATCGGAGTGCAGGTCACGTTCTCTAGAAATGGCTACAAGATGACTAGAGGCTCTATGGTGCTAGCTAGGTTTGCTCAAATTGGTACCTTGTACAAGCTGGATGCACAAGCTATTCAATGCAACAGTGTCTCTACAAAGTCACTTATGGCTTCTCATGGAGAAAAGAAGGAAAACATTCCTAATGGAGTAAACGCTATGGAGGTTAAACTTTCAGCAGAAAGGACTATGCTCTAGCATCAGAGGCTTGGCCACATTGGTGAGAAAGGTTTAAAAACCTTGAAAAATAAAAACGTGGTTGAAGGGCTTGAAGATTGTAACCTTGAGTTCAATTTTTGTGAAAATTACATATATGGAAAGTAGCACCATGTTTCATTTTATTCCATTCCTCACAAAACTTCTAATTTGCTTGATTATATACATTCTAATGTGTTTAGTCTAGTGAATTTTTATTCTTTGTCTAAATCAAGATACTATGTGTCATTTATTGATGATTATTCAAGAAGACCATTTGTATATTTTCTGAAAAGTAAATCAAAAGTGTTTAGTTGATTTAAGGAATTTAAAAACCTCGTAGAAAATCATACTGGTAGAAAAATAAAAATTTTAAGGACTGACAATGGCAGTGAGTTCTGTTCAGATGAATTTGAAAGGTACTATAAAGATCATGGGATCAAAAGACACAATACTAAACCTTACACTCCATAGTAAAATTGAGTTGCTAAAAGGTTCAACAGGACAATAATGGAAAGAGCACAAAGTATGCTAAGCAGTGCTACCTTGGAGGAGAATTTCTGGGCTGAAGCAGTCTCTACAACATGTTACTTGGTAAATCGCTCCCCTAACTCTGCTCTTGTTGAGAAGACACCTTTGGAAGCATGGTCTGGAAAGAAGCCCTCTCTAAGACATATTCATGTCTTTGGCTGTGAGGCATATGCATATGTGCCATTTGAAAAAAGATCCAAGTTGGAAAACAAAGTTGTAAAGTGTATATTTATAGGCTATAGTGCTAGCATAAAAGGATACAAGCTTTGGAACCCTGAGATTGAGAAGGTTTTGCACAGCAGAAGCATTATCTTTTGTGAGTTGAAACCTTCTACTTTGGATCTGCAGTTAGAGAAGAAATCAAAAAATGAAAAGGATGTAGCAGCAATTCCTCAGACACCAGATACAGAAGAATTGAAAAAACAAAATTTACTTGATACTAAGGAGAGTTCAAGTAGTTATGAAAGTTCTAAAGATGATGAAGAACCAACTCAGCCTTAGCCTATGAGGAGGTCAACTCATGAAAGAAAGCAACCTGAAAGGTATGGGTTTTCTTTAATTGAGTCTACATATGCCTATGCTTTAATTTCTAGCACTGATGAACCTAGGACTGTGAAAGAGGCATTTAAAATGTATAATTCAAACTCTTGGTTGGAAGCCATGAATGAGGAAATGGCATCATTAGAAAAGAATGGCACTGAGAGTTTGGTTCCATTTCCTAAAGGCAGAAAATTTATAGGCTACAAATGGATATTCAAAAAGAAAATAGGTCTAGATGGAAGTGTAGAAAAATATAAAGCGAGGCTGGTTACAAAAGGTTATTCCCAGGTAGAGGGGATTGACTATGGAGAAATATTTTCTCCTGTAGCTAAGCTGACATCTATTAGATTTCTTTTGTCACTTGCATCAGCATATGATTTAGAGATTGAATAGATGGATGTGAAAACAACGTTTCTTCATGGTGATCTTGAAGAAGAAATTTATATGCCCTAGCTAGAGCACTTTATGGAAAGAGGTAAAGAAATACTGGTATGCAAGTTAAAGAAATCTCTGTATGGTTTAAAATAGTCCCCTAGAATGTGGTACCAAAATTTTGACATGTTTGTTTTGTCATTGGGATTTATAAGATCAAAATGTGATCACTATGTGTATTACAAAGCTAAAAGTAATCAAATACTTATTATTGCTCTTTATGTTAATGACATGTTGTTTATAGGAAATAGTAAGCTAATGATTTCTGATCTGAAGTCTTAGTTGTCTGCAAAGTTTGAATTGAAATATCTTGGTGTAGTAGGGTACATTCTAGGAATGGAAATAACCAGGGACAGAAAGAACATAAAGCTTTGGCTCAGTTAGAGTAAATATGTAATGACTATTCTATAGAGATTTTGTATGACTGAATACAAGTAGTTAGTTGTTCCAGTTACACAAGGAACGAAGCTATCTACTGAGGATTGTCCAAAATCTTCTTCTAAGATGGAGGACATGACCAGTGTGCCTTATGCAAGTGTAGTTGGCAGTATCATGTATGCTATGGTCTGTACAAGGCCAGACATTGCCCAAGCAGTGGGAGTTCTTAGTCGTTTTATGGAAAATCCTGGAAGAACACATTGGGATGCTATGAAGAGAGTGTTTAGATATTTGAAGGGCACTTCAGACTATGCTTTGTGTTATCATGGTAACTTGGTTGAATCACATAAGACTCTCAACATTCAATGTTATGTGGATTCTGATTGGATAGGGGACATTGACAGCAGAAGATCCACCAGTGGATATATTTTCATGATGAATGGTGGTGCAGTGAGTTGGATGAGCAAGCGGTAGGCTGTAGTAACTTTGTCTACTATAGAGGTAGAATACATGGCAGCCACACATGCCTATAAAGAAGCAGTCTAGTTAAAATGTTTCTATTCTAACATTGGATTTAATGTAGAATAGATTACTATCTACTATGACAACCAGAGTGCTATATGTTTGGCAAAGGATCCTACTTTCCATGCCAGGATGAAACATATAGATGTACAGTATCATTTTGTACGAGATATGGTGGAGGATGGGAAGGTCTCTTTGGAGAAAGTGGATACTTTGGAGAATGTTGCAGATGATTGATGAAGCCTATGAGCACAAACAAGTTCAGTTGGTGTTCCAGTTCAATAGGCCTCTTGGCCCATGAATTTTAGTAGTTTTGTTATGCTCTGGAGGTGTTAGTAAGATATTCGTCAAGTGGGAGCTTGTTGGAATATGTGCCTCAATCCTTACTGACATGAACCTCCTAAAGGGAAAAGTCACTGTGACAGTGTTCATGTTTGGTTGACTAATAGTTTTGATGCTCTTGAAATAATCCTATCGCTATGATAGGGTTGAAGTCTTGCCGAAAAAGTATATCGCTGTGACTTTATGTTTTTTGCATGCCCTTTTGGCGAATGGTTTTCTTCGGGTGACAGTGTGATTTAATATGGCTAGCTCATAGGTGTTGGGGAGAAGTCCCAGCGAATGGTGTAAGTCTTGCTGACATCAGGCTAATGCTAGGGCTTTGATGAGATGTCCTAGTGAGTATGTAATGTCTCGCTAACAATGGCTACTCTCGAGTGTCAAGGCGAATGTCGAAATAACTCACGGGTCACAGGGAGATGTCTCAGTGATGAAGCTAAGTCTTGCTGATAAATTGTATCCTCGTGGTGACTTCACAGTGACAAAAGACTTCGTTGGGAAGTCTTAGCAAAAGTCATAAGTCATGCCGATAGAAGTCTTTAGGTTATCTTTGGGCACTCGGAGAAACGTCTTGGCGAAGGGCTTATGTCTTTTCGACTCGGTAAGACATGATGGAGCCCGGTGAAACGTCATGGTGAAATTCATGAGTCTTGCCAATTGTAAGTCTTTAGTAAGACTTAGGGAACTCGGAGAAAGGTCATGGAAATAGGCACAAGTCTTGGCGACAGTGTGACTTTCGGTGGAAGTTCTGTTTCGGTATTACGTCTCACTGAAACTGTGGGAGTCTTGCCGATAGTTGAAAGGCTTCGGAGTAGCACAAGGTTGTCAGTAGAAGATCTTGGTGAAGACGAAGGGTCTTACCGATGGAATGTCTGATCGTTGTGACTTATACATTCAATATGAGTCTCGCCGATAAGGGAAACCTTTGCTGATAGGATCGAAGTGGACATCGATGGTTTCGTTGTGACTTATACATTCATTATAGCTTCTTGTCAACTTGTGGAAGCTATAGCGATATTGTCATGAGGACTTTGTGGCATCGGGGAGACACTGTGAGTGTCTCACCGATATGCCAATAAAGTTGAATGTCATTGACCGTGTGATCATCTTCTATGGCATCCTGCTGGTCAAATCAGAGGAAGGAGTTTTTTCAAACTGAAGTTGATTTTTTTTGTAACTGTTGCAGCACTGGAAAAAATAGCATGTAGGGAAAAATCAAGACTCGAATGGAAACTGTTTATGGTTGGCATTGGCGGATAAGGATGCACAGAAGATTTAAAGTAGATGGGATTCTATATTGTAGGTGATGAATAGAGCGAGAGAATCGAATCGTGAAGAGAGAGCATTGTCTATAACTGGTTGAATAATGAGAATAAGCTATTGTGACTAACACCAGAAAGTTGTCTTTTTGATTGTATGTAATTTTGTTATTGTAATACAAAGAGATACAGCTTGGTGTGGTGGGTTTTTTCCCAAAAGGGTTTCCCATGTAAAATCTATTGTTTTATTTGTCTTTGTGTATTTGCTCTATTTCTATTATATCTTTCATGTGTATCTTAATTAGATTGTAATTTGAAAAGAATTAAAAGCCCTACATTGCATTCTTCCCTATGGATTTGGAATTAGGAAAGTGTTTTTGCTCCTCTGCTTTCCTTACAGTAGGAAGGTGTATGTGTCCTTGCACTAGGATGGGAATTGCTCCAGTAGAGTACAATTTAGGGTCATTGATCCATGCCTTTGATTGGGAGTTGCCACCAAGGAAGAATAGCTTAAGCATGGAGGAAATTTTTGGGTTAACACTCCCAAAGAAAGAGCCTCTTATGGCTAGGGCTACCCCTCGACTAGCCCTCCACCTACATTAACTAGCACTTGCACTAGGAGGGGTGCAAGGGGTACGCCGATAGAGAAGTATATGTATGCATACATGATAATTTCTCTATATTTTTTATATAAGTTTGTGTTAGAATTGGCTATGGATGCCACCCAAGATCTATGGACCAAATGGAAAGCACAAGAAAGAGAGAAATGATATGACAAGAATAAACTGTATTCAATGTCATTAATATGATAATGATTATGATTGATTACAAATGAGAGAGACCCCTTGGTTAAATAGCCAAGGTGAGAACATAGAAGGGCATAAGATTATGACAAGTGTCAGAATCTTATGACATGAGACAACTAGGAAGACTTATCACTCCACCAAAGATGGAGATATAATCACATGATGTGTCCACAAAAGGTGGAAATGATGAGGTGATGAGATGTCAAGTCCACCAAAAGTGGAAATTCTCCAACAACCTCCTATGTGGTCCCTAAGTAAACTTAACTAAGGTGTAATTATGACCTAGGACAAGGTACAAGACATTTAATTACACCAACAACCCCCCTTAAGTGCAACTTAGGGAGAATGTGCACAAATGAAAAAAATGCAAGATGGGTCCCGGCTACTAGGCCATGTTAGGTACCCATGTACACACAATGCAATGCAATCTCTCACAAACGAGGAAAGGGAGAAAACCTCATGGGACAAAACTCCCCCTCAAAAGAGAGATGAAATACAAAATAGAAATGCTCTCATTGAAGAATGAGAAGGTAAAAACCCCATGTGAGGAAAAAGACCCCCCCATAAGAGAGAAGTAGAAGAGAAGCAAGGTAGCCCCCCCTCAATGTTGAGTCTCCTGCAAGAATGGTAGAAGCTCGACATTGAATGCTGAAGATGATCCAATCTCGCCGAACAACGTTCCTCCCCTTAGGAAGAAACAAAACCAAGGATGTATGCAGGAAGTCATGAAGATGGATGATGGATGATGTCTCTGAAGCAAGCTCAAGTGTTTCCATGTCGATGTCGAAAGCTAAACCACTCCAATCAGGCATTCTAGGCCACACTGCTGAAGAGGAAAACCCAACATCTAGTAGAGAAGAATGTAGAACATGATCCAAAGACAATGGTATCCCTTCTGAAGACAAAGAAGCCTCCTCCAAATGCTGTCCAAAAGAATCCACACTCATGCCAAACTGTGAAGAATGATCATGTAGAGAATGAACAAGAGGGTCAAAGTGTTCCCTCACAACAACTGAAGAAGGTTCATCTTCATCAAATAGAAGATGAATGCTATCAATGGTGTCCTCCAAGTTTGTAAGATGAGACTCCACAAACAAGTCTGGAACACCTATTAGGATGTCATCCAAAGTAACCATATCTGGAAGACAATCAGGATCCTGCTGCACTGAATCACAAGGAGCCAAAACTCTAGCAACACAAGCATCATCAACTGCAAGAGTAGGTGGAGGAGATGAAATGAAAGACTCAAGAACTGGATCTGAAGTGAGTATGCCCAAGTTCAAAAAGCCAAATGTCTCCTCAGAATCATAGTTGTGATCAACAGTCGAAGGAACATCGTCATCATCAGAAGCAAACTGTGCAAAGGAATACAACCGAGATGAATGATCAACCACCCCAGTAGCAATGACATCTCTAGTCTCCAAGTCACGAATGATAACAGAATCAGGAGTAAACTCCACAGTTCTCCCATCTCCACCATGTGTGATCTGATAAATGGAAAGTAGATTGTTCATCAAATGAGGAACACACAAGACATCCTGAAAAGTGTTTTCCCCAATGCTAATAGATCCCTTCCCTGTTACACTCATGTATGTATTATTTCCCATCAAGATAGGAGACATTGAACAAGGCTGAAATGAAGAGAAGATAGTTTGTGAAGATGCCATATGATGAGATGCTCCTGAATCTAGAAGCCATCTCCCTGATCCTGGACTTGAATTAGCACAAAGAGCTTGTCCTTTATATCCTGATATATATGTTTGACCTTTGTCCTTTTTAGACTGTTTTGAAGTGGAAGGAGAAGAAGATTTAGACATTCTAGAAGGCAAATCAATGTGATTCTTTTTGAGAAGATTCTTCAACTCATCAATATCCTTCTTGTAACAATAGTGTTCTTCATGTCCATCCTTCTTGCAATATGCACAAAAAGGTCTCTCCTTCTTAGATGATTCTCCTTTTGAAGAAGATTTTTTCTTTGATTGATCTGAATGTGGATTATCCTTTACTTGATCTAAATGTTGATTATTCTTTTCTTTCTTCTGTTTCTTATCCGATTCTGATTCTTTCACTTGATTAACCAACAATCCCTGAGATTTAGAACTCTTGATGAGACCCATTGAGATAAGCTTTTGTTGCTCATGTATCAACATCTCAGAAAATGTTGTAAATGAAGGTGTAGTGTATGCAGACCCCATAGTCAATCTATGAGTATGAAAGCTAGAAACAAAAGAAGCATAATTAGGACCAAGCTTGTTCATTGTATTGTACACCAACTGTATGTCCTTCTTATCAATTCCACATGCTTTACATTGCTCTTTTAGATCATTGACCTTAGTGATGTAGTCTTGGATGTTGTCAAAGTTCTTAGGATCAAGATTCATCAAATCATTATCAATTTGATAGCCTCTTAATTCATCTTTTGTACCATACAATGTTTTCAATTTTTCCCAAGCTTCATGAGAATTTTTACATGATTCAATCTGAAACAACAAATCTTGAGAAACTAGTCTACGAAGACACCCAAGAGCTTTGGCATGTTTGATCATCCATTTTAACTTTTTCTCATCATCAGTAGGTTCAGGTACCTTATTTTCAACATAAAAATAGTGACCTTTTGTCATTAGTATATTCCATGCATTTTGATGCCATGTTGAATAATTATATGATGTGAGCAAAGGAACCTTAGAATGATCCATGAGAATGAAAGAGAAAAGCAAATAGATCAAAGCAATGCACCAAGAGAGCCCCCCCAAATCACTCAATCAAGAAACCCCCCAAGAAATATCTAATTTTTCACTTTATATTTAGTGCGTTTACAGTTGCTAGATGCCAAGAACAGCAAACTAGACTTGATCTTAGTGCTTACAAATGCCAAAATAGGCCATAGTATCAAATAAAATTTTTGGTAAAAAATGAGATCAATCTGATCATACCACTGAGAAGTACATGAAAAATCATGCACTTTCAAAAAAAAATTCACTCAAAAATGTTACCGTAGGAGCAAGATATGAGCTCCCAAAGTTCCCAAAATGAGGACGAAGCAGCAACACCTGTGAGAATCTGTAATTTCTAGAAAAACCAGGCACCAAAACCAAAAAATTATTGCACCAGTGTGTAGAGCATGAAATTCTATCCCAAATAAAAAAAAAATTCTTGAAAAAAGGACTTAAATTGACCGAGTTATGAAGCTTCAAAGTTAGCCTTCAAAATCCAAAATGCAAATGGTGAAGGGGGGAAAATATTCAAAATGATGCTGACGTATTGTTGACGCAGCCAAAACATGGGTTTAAATTTGACAGTTTCGCCGCCGTCAAAAAAGAATATTCCCTGGGCCGAATATTCTCTGAAAAGTGGCTTAAATTTGACGCCCCGTCGAACATCGCACGCCGGTCGAAGGAATCTGAGGAAGATGCTATCGGAATATTCGTTCAAATATTTGCCAGATTTTTCATCACTTGCTGCTAGTATGATTTGACCCACCCAGTTTGCTAAGGCCACTGGCATGTATGGAGTTTCCCGCCAGTTGTATGGAGCCCGCCCGACTGAAGTCTGCCGCTGGCCGAATGGAAGGATGCTGGTATTTCTGAAGCATTCACCGGAGAATGTGGAAACCACCGGCTGGTAAGCAGAGATAGGGGGCCCGCGGGGGCCTATGTGGGCCATGGGCCGCAGGCCACGTGGTGCCTGCTGTACCACACAGTACTACAGACTGTGGTACCTTCTCTGTACAGAGGGTACTGAGTACGCAGTACTCAGATTTTTGTTTTGTTTTTTTTTTTTTGAATAAGATTTTTGCAAAATATTTCAAAAAATAATTTCAAAAAATATTTAATCGAATTTTTTTAATTTTTTAGAAATCGTTGTTAGAGTAATAAGTTATTATGCTTAATAAATTACATCACATTGATTAATTAATTAAGTCACTTATTCCTCTTTATTACTTAAGCTAAACTTAGGCACATTAATAATTAATTATTAATTATTAAGTGTGCACACTAGGGTTTCTTTTAGGGTTTCCCTTTTTAGGGTTTCGTGATCTCCTTCATAAGGATTGATCACATTGTAATAATTGATTCTCTTAATGCATTTTTACTGAGAGGTTTACAGAGCATATTTTCGGTTCTTCATATCTTTTGCATGTGACAGGTATTCATCTTGCATGCAGGTGATCTTGGATTCTAACATGGTATCAGAGCTCCAGACCTGTAGCAGCCTGTTCGTGATCTGAAGATATGGCCTTCAGTGAGATTCAAGTGCAAGGGTTTCCACATGCATCATTTCTGCAAGATCTGGAGGTAGCCTATTTTTTGGCTCACTTTGGGCTCAAACGGACACCGCCATCGCGTTCGCAGCGGCCAAAAACCCTAAAAACGCCTGTCGTTTTGTCGATTTTGGAGCAGTTTATCCGGGAGGCAAAAAAAATTTGTCTGAGGGGCCGTACAGCCTCCCCAGCACGCATTCTGAGGCTCGAAAATCATAAAAAATGTCGAAAAATGGGTTTTTTTGATTCCTGCGCTGGCGCCTCCAGTAGAAAAGCAGATCCGCCGCCCGGAGACCACCGGGCGGCCACCGGCCCGCCACCGCCGCCGGGATCCTCCACTCCTCCGCCGCCAGCGTGCATGCAGCCCCCGAGGGCCCCTGCGCTCCGCCCCCGGTCATATTGGGGACCGATCCCCTCTCTCCAGCCCCCGCCGGGCCCATGCAGCCAGCCAACGGTCACATGCATGACCGGGAGCCGAGCCTCTGCAGGGCAGAGAATATTCCGGGACCGTGGAGAATATTCCGGTATATTCTGAGCATATTCCGGGAGTTTCAAGAATATACCTGCGACCGGCAATTTTTTGGGGGGGGAGATTTTTTGCGCCGACGGCCCCCAGGCCGTCAAATTTATGCTCGTGTAATAATGACGTCAGGATGACGTCAGCCGTACGGCACCCCTCTTTGCCCCTCCTAGCCCTAATTTGCCCTAAAGAAGCAGTTTTTTTCTTTTGGCCATAACTTGGGCATACGGTATCGAAATTGGGAAAACAAGATATCGCCGGAAATCTGATTCCGAGATATTTCCTGTAGTGAAGTTTATTTTATAGTATTTTTCTGTTTTACTACATTTATTACTGTTTGAAGTCAGATGTTGTTTTTGGACTTCCGAGCTCATAACTTTTTGCCACGATCTCCATTTTTCGCCTCGTTTGAAGCGTCGGAAAGGTATTAAGGAGCTCTATATTGCTGTCCATGCACTTTTTCTGTATCTGTCCCAGGTTTATCAGTTAGTCCAGATTTGGCCCGATGGGTTGTTTGGCGATTACTTGGATGTTTTGGCAGTTGGGAGAGTGCATCTTGCATCTTTGCACTTCGTTTACAGTAATATATCATTTAATAATCACTTGCTGCATCATAGATTCCAGAGTTGTTCCAGTTTGGAGTTTTCCAGTGTTCCGTGGCATCGGGTTTTCTGTTGCTTTAATCATGATTCCTTGAGTCAATCAGTGACTCTCATCCGGTTTCAGTAGTATACAGAAGAATATTTACTTGCTTGCCTATATCAAGTTCCAGTGTTACTCTACAGAGTTCTTCCAGTGCTTCTTTGTAGCATGTAATCTCATTGTAGGGGGGGTTTTGTCCCACTGGGTTTTTCCTTCTCTACTCTTTTTTGTGTTGTATTGGGTTTCTTGCACATCACTTTGTGCCATATTTTGTACTCGCACTGTATTATAAAGTGCCATGGGGGGTTGTGTAGTGCCTTTGTTTTGCCATCACACCTTTGTCCGGTGAGTGTCCCTCCACGACAACAGTGAATCCAGATGATTCCAGTCTCATGTATGTGTGCTTTATTTTGCACACCACTTTTTCAGTTGCAGGTGCTTTCTTGTGCACTTTCAGATGTTCTTGGTTCCTTTTCATGCACTTCATTCTTGCATTGTAAATGGGTACCTGATCAGGCCTAGTTGCCGGGACCCATCTTTGCTTTCATGCATCTTTTTCTAGTGTTTTAGCTACCTCCTAAGTTTATCTTAAGGGGGGGTGTTAGAGTAATAAGTTATTTTTACTTAATTAATTACATCACATTGATTAATTAATTAAGTCACTTATTCCTCTTTATTACTTAAGCTAAACTTAGGCACATTAATAATTAATTATTAATTATTAAGTGTGCACACTAGGGTTTCTTTTAGGGTTTCCCTTTTTAGGGTTTCGTGATCTCCTTCATAAGGATTGATCACATTGTAATAATTGATTCTCTTAATGCATTTTTACTGAGAGGTTTACAGAGCATATTTTCGGTTCTTCATATCTTTTGCATGTGACAGGTATTCATCTTGCATGCAGGTGATCTTGGATTCTAACAATCGTACCATGCGTCATAATGACGACCTGGAGGGCCATACGACTCTCCGGGAAAAAATTTTTGCCTCATCGGACAACTGCTTCGAATCGGATGATTTGACAGTCAATTTTAGGGTTTCTGGCCCTTCTGGACACGATGGCAGGGTCGGATTTGACCCAAAATGCTCCAAAATTGCAGCTACCTTCTAAATCTGGCAACCACACTTCAGCTTCAAACCCTTATCAATTTGGCCTCGTAGCTCCGGTTTGGACGAAACAAAAGGCAAAATCAACTATCTCAAACCTTCCAGACGCAGTGGTGAGCTCAAATTTGCACCAGCAAGCTCAGATTTGAACCTGCAACAAAGAGCCACGAATGAAACCTCCTCAGATCTAGAATCTCTCTTCAGAAAAAGACTCTCCAATGGCTCCAAACACGCTCTGATACCATGTTAGAATTGGCTATGGATGCCACCCAAGATCTATGGACCAAATGGAAAGCACAAGAAAGAGAGAAATGATATAACAAGAATAAACTCTATTCAATGTCATTAATATGATAATGATTATGATTGATTACAAATGAGAGAGACCTTTTGGTTAAATAGCCAAGGTGAGAACATAGAAGGGCATAAGATTATGACAAGTGTCAGAACCTTATGACATGAGACAACTAGGAAGACTTATCACTCCACCAAAGATGGAGAGATAATCACATGATGTGTCCACAAAAGGTGGAAATGATGAGGTGATGAGATGTCAAGTCCACCAAAAGTGGAAATTCTCCAACAACCTCCTATGTGGACCCTAAGTAAACTTAACTAAGGTGTAATTATGACCTAGGACAAGGTGTAAGACATTTAATTATACCTTATCTTTCACATTTATTTATGTTTTACATTCAACAATCAAAATAAAATGAAAAAACTCATATTATAACTATAAACATTAAAACTTAAAAATAACTAACATATCCCAATATTTAAAAATACAGTGAAATAATTATGAAATAAGATTAAATAAGTAACATATTTTGAAAAAGTAAAATAATTAAATAAATGATAATAAACAAATTAAATTAAAAACTATTGTCACCAATATTCTATAATAACTAACATGTCCCTCAATCTATGCCACCATAACAATGGTGGAAACGTCTACTATTCCAAATGTTACCCCTTCCCAACCATTTGTTTTAGAATGGTTGATATGTGGAAGGAACAAAACTATCACCTCACACGGGCCTTGCACAACCACATTCATGTATTATATCACCTATTAATGAAGCTCATAAATGATGCATCTACACCTATTGTATAGTTGTTAAGGAATTGCATAAAAATGCCGACAAGAAGTAGGAGGGCAAGATCTAGTGGTCCAATGTGAAGGCCCAGAGATAAATAGTTAGAGAGCATGTATTCAATGTGGCACAATGATTTGAACCCCTCACAACAATCACTTCTTCCACAAGCAGGTATACTTACATTTTCAAAGGCTATCACTTACAGAAGTGACATTACTCTTTGCATTGTTGTCATTGATTTCATTGTCTATAGTCAATAGATTGTTGGAGAAAGCCATCTGTAGATTACATAAGAGGAAGTTCAACAAGCGACGTGTATGCCTATTTTAGGTAAAGATGTCTCCCTCTATAGATTCGACCGAGTTGAAATTACATTGCATCTTAACAAGTTTAAAATTGGGGAAAATAATTCGGGATTAATCTCCTCTAAGATTATTTCATATATTCAAATTCCATTGAATGTTAATGTCTGTTAAGTAACCAAGAATGAGAAAATACATGAAAACAAAGCAAGAGAACAAGTAAAAGGATTTTTGTTACCCCTCAAAAATATAGCCCTTGATGAACAAAACCTCAACAAGGGCCTTCTTACATTCCTCAATACATGACTCTCAAGCGTTCCAATGTGCTTCTGAAATGTTCAAGCATACACACCCTCTTCATTCTTCATTCGAAGCTTGCAAGGTTGAATTCCACAAAACACAAGGATGATGGGGAACCCTATTTTGAGGATGAGGTGGAGCTCCTTCAAGCACCAAACCAACTGTACATAATTGTGCAAAAATATGATAGTATGAATAGAGGCTAAGTGAATGGATTCTTCTATTGCTTGAGGCACATTTTCCCAAACTTGGATTGAGTTCTTGTCAAAAAACATCTTGAATCCTTAATTTTTGAGAGATTATGAAAGATGAGGCTAGCGATACTTCACATCTGGTCCTTTGTGGTTAAGAAATACATCATATCCCGTCATGGTGGGAAGAACTAAATAATGTATAGATGATTGATTGATTCCTGCCACATCTGCTCCTCCATGTTTAAGAAACACGCCAATCTTGGTGAGAATCCTTGAAGAATAAGCAAAAGATTGATTGATGGTGAAGCAATGCATCATATACAGTCTTGGAGTGAAGCCATGAGTGATGGACAGAGAATTGAATGTTTCTCATAGCATATGCTCTTCGATGGTTAACATATCTAGTGTTATTGCATAGAGGAGATAGTGGGTGATGAAGGATGGAGATAAGTTCAAATTAGATTGCAGGCGGTGGAGAAATATGATTGTAGGAAATGGAGAAATTTGATTGTAGGCGGTGGAGTAAATGAAAATTTGATGAAGATTGGAAGTCACCTACAAAATTTAAAGCTCACCTCGCCAGATAGATTCAACTTCACATTTCATTGAAACCATTACTAGTTTTGTGGGAAATTTTCGTAGATTGCCTACATGAGATAGGTTTTCGGCACAAAGCTCCTACAATAGAGAGCCTATCAGCTAATTAATCACTAGCACTTGCACCATAAGGGGTGCAAGGGTTATGCCAATAGAAACTTGTATATGTAATTTAACATGTTTGGGAGGCGTATTTAAAAAAAAAATAAAAATTATTATTTTAGAATGAAACAGTCTAACACAAGTGCATAGAGATTCCAAAAAAGAACACTCATTGAAACCATGGCAAGTGACTTACCCTAAACATTCTACAAAAATTGTGTCATGTTGTCAATAATGTCAATGCAAAAAAATGGGCAGAGTTTTGTAGGAATTTTTTTACAAAAACCTATGAATGCAGAAATCTTTAAAATGACATGAACCAAAAACTGGTCTCCTTACACTGCTAAACAAGAAGTGTAAAATATTAGGATTGTAGGGTAGACATAGACAAGACTTCACGCATACAAATAAAATTTGATTTGATTTGAAGATCTCAATATTAAATGCAAATCAAAGTTTGTTTTCAGATGAGAAGCAATATGCAATCTATTTATTTTATGATTCTTAGAAGAAAATCAATCTGTTTGATTTTTACAAATTAAAAATTTATAAATTCACTCATAAAATTTTAACAATCAATTTAAAAAATTACATTTGAATTGTTTATAAAGATAAAAATCAGATTAAAATATGACATTATAAAATTAAAAAAAAAAAATACCATTCATACAATTTATAAAAGAAATTAATAAAAATATTTTTAAAAAATTGTAAGAGATTTGACAAAAATTTCCAGTGCTTTAAGCAACTGCACTTATTTCCCAAGAAAAATGGTAGTAATAAGAGTAAGTCCTTTAAAAATAACCATTTGAATTTTTATTGTGCATTATTTTATCTTCTCTAATTAATTTCTTTACTTTTCTAGCTTTTCCCCTTAATTGATTAAAAATAGAAAAATTGATAGCATTTAAAATCTTTCAAACTCAATTTTAGAATGAAAATAAATAAATAAACATTGGAGAAGGTACTTAATAAAATTAAAAATGATGTTTATTGCTCCAATGCCACTAGGTAGTGCTATCCATAAGTCATGCAGCTATGTGTGCTCTCCACTGTGGGGCCTGGGCTTTACACGGATTCTTGCACCGATATTTGTACTCATTTGTCATGTTGTGGATCATTGAGGTTGAGTCTGCTATCCATGCTCTGAGGGCTTTCTCTATCCATTCCCTAAGGGCTTTCTCACACTAGATTAGTTACTTTTTGGAGTGCCACTAATGGCATTAGGCCACGTAGAACACTAGGAAAATGGGAAAATGGGAAAATGGATGGATTTTTGCATGATAAGTAAAAAAAAAAATACAATGTCCAAATCCTTTACACATTTTGCATGAAACCTGTTGCCCTAGCAACATTCCACATGACCTTTTAAGTGTTTGTTACATTTGTAAAGTATTACAGTAAACAGATAATTTTCTGTAGGCTACAAGGTATATCGATTTTTTAAAAAAATTGGTGGCAACACCTCAAACATATTATTGAGAATGTTTTGACACATAGGATGACATATCAAGACTTATGATTGGCTTGTTCCGTAGCCCAGAATTTCACCATGTTTACCCACTCGATTGTAAGATAACTTGTTGATCATTGAATATCTTTTTTTAGAATAAATTTTGAGTAGAGCATTTCAATCATCAGATGAATGGTGTTCTCCTAAACACTAACCTTTAGTTTGGAAAGTTTGAATGAAAAAGAGCACTGAAGTTCTCAATTGTTGGTTTTCTGGATTGCATTTTTTCAATGTATGGAGAGGATCCAATGTCTGTTTCTTTTGGGGTCTTATAAGAATAAGATAGGGTTAGCATTAGGTTTAATTCGTGTCTACTGCTAGAAGTCTTGGGTTTTTTTTTTTAGTGGCATTTACGGTCTCTTTCTGGTTACCTTTGTGAATAACAAAGTTAGTTTGTTTGGGTGTTTGTGTGAATTTCTTTCCTAAAAGCATTTTGGATGTTGCTAGACCTTTTGTCACCCAAATGTGTTCCAAATCCTTTGAGGCTCATAAATACATTGTTCTTGTAAACATAGGGTTGTTTTGTTTTTTTATAGGTTTCAATATGAGCTACATTGGATTGTGAATGAAGTGGGATTCTTGTAGTTATGCATTTTTTTAGTTTGTTTAAACTCATTAAATCTCCTAGGTTTTTGTTCATAAATTTTTAGTAGAATCCTAAAAGTCCACAATAATCAACGAATCCATAAATTTTGTGTTGCATTTTGGGTGTGCGGCACTACATGTTCTAGGTATGCATACATCCCATTTTCTTCTTCTTAGGCCTAATAGAGAATAAACCGAGTTTTGATTAGTCGTAACCCAAATTGGTTTATGCTAAAATTGCATTCTTGGGTGCATGAATTTTTATTTTTGTTTTAATTTATTGATTCTAGGGGGCTATTCTTCTTGGTTTGGAATATACGTGTAATGGCATCACAAGTCCACACTAATTCTTATACTCATAGGGCATCCAAGCATAACTGGTTATTTTTGCTACCTTATGTTTATGTGGGTGTGGTTGGCTATGCAAATATACAAGTTCTTCATTTGAGGTCTGGTGCCCAAATATACAAGTTTTTGAGGCAGGGCATTTTTGCACCATCCTCTGGTCTTAATCAGAAGCACTCTCCCAGTCCTCTTCTCTCCTTCACAACACTTCCTGAACAAATTATTTCCTCATACCTCTTGCACAATCCCCCACAATAGGAACCCTTGGAGACACCATCACCATTTCACCTTTGAGCCTCATGCCACCCACAAAGCCCAATGCACACAAATCTCTAAACAAGCCTCTATTCACATACCAAGTTGAATTTATATTTATTCTCTAAGACTCTTTTCAGGGTTTGCACTGATTTTTCCTAGGAGCCAGTCAATTCCAAAGGTACCCAAATGAAAAGTTTGAGTTATAAAGGCCAACCAAGTAATGTTTTAGTCTGTGAGAGCAATCTACTAAAAATTTCAATCGTTAAGCCATCTAAGAAATTCGTGTACAATATGAGGGCTTTGTTCACAATATGAATGGAATTTAACAAGGAAAAAAGCCTCAAATCCATTGATTAATGCAAAGGAAAAAATGAAAAGCAATACAAAGATGAATAAGAAATGGGAGAATTCCAGCTATACCGATGCCTTCTTTAGTAGGGAGAACCAAAGAAAGCATAAATCCTTAAAAAATGTGATTTTTGCAATTTTAAAAAAATCCTTAGGCTTGCCAATTTTTTCCCTGATATTTTCAGGACTTTTTGCATATTGTGGATTGGCAAAAAATCATTGAAAATTGTGGATTTTTTTTGCATTAAAATCGTGAAAAAATCTCCAGAAATTGTGTTAATAACTCCCACATTTAAAAACCCCAAATTTGTAATGTTTTCTACTATAAATTAGGGTTGTGATAAGTTAAGGGTGACCACATCAACTCTGTAGTCTACCCTACATACATGTGCAATCTACCCTACATACACGTGCCGACGGGTTCCTTTCTTCTTTGGACTTCAAGATTGCAGTCTTGTCAATATGCCCTAAAATAAAGTAACCACAGTAAAATAAAGCAAGGGATTCTTCATTATTTTGCCTTCATTAATCAAAATAAGCAATTCCATCCATTTTCAATAGTTATGCCTATGTAAGGCAACCTTATAAATTCTTATAGCATTTTCCATTTACCACCTCCATGCTAAGAAAACTTTAGAAGCTAACTTTGATGACTGGAAGTTAGTCAAAACTATGCATTTGAAACCTACACAAAGAATGAGCAGTCTACACCAAATCAATCCAAATTGTAAATAACTTTATCATATCATTTTAAGTTCATTTTCATTGTCTATTTAGATTTTAGGTGATAGGCTTGACTCTATTGTCCTCAGATAAAACATTGATCAATTTTTTCCCAAAGATTTTGAATTCCTCATATGGCCCAAGTTTGTCCCAAGGTCCCAAATTCTTCCAAAGAAAAAACCATTGTGGTACCTATACAAAAATCAATGATCATGCTACTTTGTCTCTCTTTTTCATAAATTAATCATCATTTAAATGTCTAGTCAAATCAGTTATATTCTTCCCCCTACCATAGTCTTCCCCTTGTCAGGTTGTAGGTTGCAAGGTTGCAGGGTTATCATGTTTTGGTCTAGTTTTTTAGCTCTTGCAAAATGTACAAGGTTGTACTATTCCTAAATGAAAAGTGGGGAGGTTCCTCATTGATGATGACTGCAACAATGAAATGAAAGTATGTAAATATCTAATACTAAATCTATAACCTACATAGCCTATAGCCACTTTAATTTACATAGAGAATATTAAAAATAATTGCACTTCATGTTCAAAACTTATAAAATAGCTCTTGAAGGATTTCAATCCCGCACCCATTTTTTATGTCAAGCATGTAGAATATGTCTGTAATTCAAAGACATCATTTTGCAAGCTTGAAATCAGAGACAATCCATTACCTTGAATTCATACTCCATTCTTAAATTGTAAGCTTGCACAACTTCAAAGAGTATCTGCCTAAGATTTTAACCCTTAGAAAATCATTTATTTTATCGCACTTACATTTTCATCCTCCACTTTATTTCATTCATGTCATTTCCTTTTCAAAGCTTTTGGTCACTTATATCATTTATGACTCCTCCATACACTAGCCTTTTACACTTTTCCCAAATGTCATTTCTACAAAGATTTTACATTACAATTGATTCCATATCTCACATATACACTACTCTATTGTATGTGGTGTTCCAACCAATATTTAGTTCACAACCTAAGCAAGGAACAGATGCCTTTAAGCTCAATAAACATAAACTTGATAAACAACATGCAAGCCTTCTACAATTCATGGGTTAAAATCTCTATTTTATTTGCTCTCTATATCTCTATGCTATGGAAATGACCTTAAATTTCAAAAAGAGTAGAATTTGTCTCTTTTTCTACAAGGTTTTTTTTTTTTTCAAATCTGATTTTTCTCATTTTTTCTCAATTTTTTCAAAAAATCTTGAACTTTTTGTTTGCCAATTTTTTCCCAAAATGATTTTTGCTACTATGAGAACAACAATTTGAAATGTCAAGTGGCATTTTATATGATAGTATTGAGTGGAGATATGTTCAAATCAAATTGTAGGCGGTGGAGAAATCTGATTGCAGGCGGTGGAGTAAATGCAGATTTGATGGAGATTATAAGTCACCTAAAAAATTTAAAGCTCACCTTGTCAGACGGATTCATCTTTGCATTTCACTAAAACCATTACTGGTTTTGTGGGAAATTTTCATAGTTTTCCGACATGAGACAGGTTGGCACAAAGCTCCTACAATATATAGCCTATCGACTAATAATAAACTAGCACTTGCAACTGGGGGGAGCTACAAGGAATACACCGATAGTTTTATATAATTTGCTGAACATTATTGATCTTGTGTTTTTAGTATAGAAATCATCAATAATTTATCTTTCACGTAATTTTAATTATCTTGCATATTATCATCACAGTAGACTCCAAACCCAATTCTCCAAAAAACACAAATATGAAACCTTGAATCCTCCTCAATCCAAAGAGAAAATTAAATAAAGTTTAGTTAATACATCAAACCCTGGATGATGCTAACCTTGCAAACAACAAACCCTAGATCCAATTTTAGTTAATACATTAAACCCTGGATGATGTTAACCTTGCAAACGTCAAACCCTGGATCCAGTTTACTGGTAACAAAAAGCACAAGAACTTTGAAAGCAAACACAAGAACATACATAATAATATTAGCAGGTCCTCCCTCACCACAAAAACTTTTGTACCAAAACACAAAACCATGAAATTATGTTCCTTGTAAACTAGAGCATTCATTTCAAAAAAGCAAAGGGCTAGGTGTTTGTAGAGCATTCTAGTTGCCTATACAGAATGATTTTTTAATGAATCAAATTACAAATATCTCTATGATTGGAGGCAACAGTTTATTTTTTGGTACCTAGATGTTTGTACAACATTCTAGTTGCCTGTATAGAATTGTTTTTTGATGAAACAAATCAAAAATATCTATACACAGTGATCCTCTATACATAGTGATTGCATTTTTTGTACACAATTATTGTAGATTGTTGTATGCAGAGCTGTTGTCCGGGGAGAACTTTTTTGATCCTTGCACATCATGGAAAATAGTGTTTGTGTTATGTTAGTATTTCTTTTGTTGGGTAAATGATATGAAATTAATAGAATCGAAGGTTGCATTAACAGTTGTGTACCTATTGT
This sequence comes from Sequoia sempervirens, assembly GCA_007258455.2. Lineage (NCBI taxonomy): Eukaryota > Viridiplantae > Streptophyta > Pinopsida > Cupressales > Cupressaceae > Sequoia > Sequoia sempervirens. The sequence goes on along the minus strand of VDFB02193867.1, from coordinate 384,365,321 downwards.
CATTATAATGAGATAAAATTGAATGTTCACATCTTATTCAACCCATAAAGTACTTATTGTCATTATAATGAGATAAAATTGAATGTTCACATCTTATTCAACCCATAAAGTGTAAAGAAAGTTACAAAGAGTATTAACTTGCAACCCAGTTAATTAAAAATGTTGAATGAGAAGTAAAATGTGTTTTCTTTTGAACAATGGTTGAACTAAATCTGGTAGAATCCTATGGCCAATGTGTGACATTCACATGGAACATTGCATTTAGATGATCTGTTGAGATTAAAATGTCAATAGGAAAATAGTACAACTGGCTTAACATTGTCTTAAGAAGGCTCAGTTCCATGCCCAGGAGTTCAAGGGCTCAAGTAGGACTGAGTACAAGTGTCACAGATATGAGGACTAGGATTTTATAATGTTTTTTTTATCTTTGGTATTGTTAAGAGCCCAGCTGCAGGTATAAGTTGTAACTCTAATTGTTAGTATGTAGTGACTTGTTCTCCTTACATCTGTTTCTGTTAAGGTTTGAGATGAGATAGAAAAAATGGGAGTGGGATAGCCTCAGCCATGCAAGAATGGTTGGACTTCTATGTCTATTTCTCTATCCTTCAATTTTAAAAATCAACAAAATCATTAGGCAATTAAGTAATAGAGTACGTCAACCCAATAGCTATGATAAATGGCCAACATGATTATTAATAATTATATTTAGATTTATCTGCATTCCAAATATAAACATTTATTTTCTTTCACAGTCAAAATAAAAATAAACAGATCAAGGTTTGGAATGGAAGATATGTACTAAAGATGAAAAATAAGATCTGTTATCACATACCAAATTGTAAGGCATTCCAAAATTGTGGATATGTTCTAGAAATTTGATTCATCCATAAAATATCTCATTCAATTTGGATTCATATGGTTAGAAGACCTTTGCCTCAACTTACTAGACATTATATCTCTATACTAATCATCTAGTGTTATCTTGTATAGTATCCTCTTGGCCTACCAAATGAGGAATGACTTCAATTATACTATTTTTTTTTATCAATTTCTATTCTTTGAATGTGTCCATTGGTTGTATCTCAAGATCATACGCCTACAACATGCTTACCAATTTATCCTCTTTTCTGATTTTAGCTCTGTCTTATCCATTCTAGTATATCAGTACTTTTACAATAGTCGTATTCACCTCTTATTTGTGGACATAAAAAATGAACTCTTTTTCACTTTAACTAACCTTGTACAATTGTTTTGCTACTGCTGTCAAATGGAACAGTTTAGTCACTTGTATTTTCTTACTATATTATTTCTTTTGTATAGAGATCTATTCCAATGAGCACTAGAAAACTTATGCTGACACTTTGAAAACTATAGGTGTTATATAATTCACACAAATAAAATGATTACCATATAGAGGTCAATCATTTATCACCAATATCAGGTCATTTATGACTGGATTCAACTATAATATGATATAGGTAGAATCATTGCCCCATGTGAGTACTTTCAAAAAGAATATCTTGCAAGAATAATAGTATTGTTCACAACCTGAAGGACATGCTCAACATAACAGAAAGTTTTGGTGCTCAAAGGTATTGGTTCATTTCACCAATGAAGCCCTAATGTATCTCCTTTTAACATCATTAAAAAAGAGATTCCTTTCATTCTCATGAGAAGGAAGAAGATTAGGTCTAATATCCAAAGACATAAGGAAGGGAGGAAGCCTATCTATAGAAAAGCCTATAATTGAACAAGAAATAAAGAACCTTGGCAAGTCAAGAACATGCAAGCAAAGAACAAAGAATGTTTTCTGCTATTTAATTTCAACCATTTGAACAAGCAAAGCACAAAGCATTACACAAAACATAATTCATCTCTAAGTTTCTAAATACTGGGGTAGTGTCTTTTTGCTCTGCAGTCTGCACAGTTATAACTTTTCCTCACAACTAGTAATCTCGCAACTCCTTCCATGGAGAGAGCTTTATTTTCCAGTGATAAGTTTATTTTCCATTTATAAAGTTGTCCATCCCAAAATAGGAATATAAGGATATTTTTGGATTGCTTGACAGAAGGCGTCAAAGAAATATGTTCAGGGGCTGCCATTATTTCATAACATTCACAAAATGGATTGTTAAAAAGGCTTTAGAACCATGATGCAAATGAAATCTGTGAAAGCATAGACAAAGCATGTGAATGGTTCAATATATTGCCTCAAAGAATTGTGGTCTCATGGAATGCATTAGTTGTAGGGTATGCACAATATTTTAGAGGCTATTCGGCTATCCAAATAAAAAAAGATAAAATATAGAATAAGTATGGTTAGATGCAGCAGAGGTAAGCATTGGTTTGCTTAAATATCACATATGGAAACAACCATAGAATCGACACACAAAACTGATGCACTCAAACAACAAAATTGTTCTAAAAGGAAATAAAACAGAGAAAAACGTGGTCTAGCCATATATTTCTCCATTTTTTCTTTTGTTAGGATTTGGATGTTAATTTCTTATAACCCAGCAACAGATTAATTACTCAATAAATTCACAGAATATAATCAAATATCTGATTTATAACAATTAATACAACTGGGTTAATTAACAACTAATAACAGTGGAAGAAAAAATAACAAGAATCCAATCACAAAAAGACAATAACAAAGAATTAATCAGGAAACCCCAATGTAGGGAAAAACCTGCAGATGTTGGATCTTTTATTCAACCTAATAGCAAACTTTTCTTTCAAAAATATAATATGAGTTTTCTACAACAATCTTACATTTATAGAGTCTAACTGCTTTACTTAGCGTGCAAGAAAAGAATATTTCCTTGTTTTCTTTGGCCTTAATTACACATAAAATCACTCTTGGATTTATCTTATCCTCCCAAACTCAGAAACATTCTATTAAAGAATAAAAACTACTATTGCTGAAAATCCAACTCGAATTGCTTTAAAGCATATCTAACTCGAGTTGTTTTAAAGTGATTTAAAGCATATCCAACTTGATTTGCTTTAAAACAAATCCACATCCCACTTTTTGAGCTACAAAAATCAACACTCCCTCTTCGCGAGGAAGGTGTTCTATACCACACCCAACTTGTCCCTGAAGAATTCAAACTTGCTCTTCATCAAGGCCTTCGTCAGGATATTTGCTATATGTTCATTCGTAGGAATGTAATGGAGCTTCACTATCCCCTTATCCACACAATCTTTGATGAAGTGGTAGTTGATCTCAATGTGCTTTGACTTGTCATGAAACACTAGATTCTTAGAGAGTTTGATACAACTCTAATTATCATAGAAAATGACTATAGGATCTAACTCCTGATCAAAGAGCCCAGCTAGAAGTTTCTAATGCCAGATAGCCTCACATATAGCCATACTGGCTACCATATACTTGGCCTCTACAGAACTCAACGCTACTGGCTTATGTTTCCTGCTATACCAAGAGACTACTCCTAATCCCAAACTGAAACTGCACCCTGAAGTGCCCTTTCGATGAGCTATACGGCCTACCCAATCTGCATTGGTAAACACCTCGAGATTCACTCCATCCTACTCAACATACTTCAGCCCATAATCAACTATGCCTCGAAGATATCTCAAAACATGCTTCGCAACTATCTAGTGCACATGTTTAGGTTCCACCATAAACTGACTGAGTAAATTCGCTATAAAATAAATGTCTGGCCTAGTGTTGACCAAATGCATAAGAGAGTGTATCAACTGTCTGTATAAAGTCGGGTCCACTTCCTCTGATCTAGAAGCATCAATCTTCTTTCAATTGGTCACAAGAGGCATTGACATAGGCTTACAATTCTCCATTTTGAATCGCTTCAAGATATCAATTAAGTACTTCCCTTGTCCAAGGAAGATCTCTCCATCTTTCTCCCACAACTCCAATCCCAGAAAGTAATGCATCAACCCCAAGTCCTTCATCTCAAACTCTCCTGCAAGATCCCGCTTGCAGTGTGCTATGAGCTCCTCTGACCCTGTGAGAAATAGGTCATCAACATATAACAACAATATGAGAAGTTCTCCCTTCACCTGAACATAGTACAAGTTTGGATCTGCCACACTCTTGATGAAGCCCACACTCTGCAAGTAACTTTCAATACATGAATACCACGCCCTAGGAGCCTACTTGAGTCCATACAGTGATCTTTTCAACATGCATACATGAGAATCCCTCTCATGTGCTTCAAATCCTTCTGGTTGCTCTATTTAAATCTCTTCCTCAATCACCCCATTGAGGAAGGTCATCTTTACATCCATCTGGTGAATCCTCCAACCCATTTGTGCTGCTACAAAAATGATAGCTCTTATGGATGAGTACCTAGCTACTGGAGCAAAAGTCTCATCATAGTCAACTCCTTCCTTCTGAGAAAACCCCTTAGCCACAAACCAGGCTTTGAACTTCTCCACACTACCATCTGTAGCATGCTTAATCTTATATAGCCATCTCGATCCCACCACAAACTTATCTTTTGGTCTTGGTACTACCTCCCACACACTATTCTTCATGATGGAAGAATACTCTTCCACCATGACATCTCTCCACAGTTGGTGCTTGGATGCCTCCCGAAAGCTGGAAGGTTCTACTTTAATTAATTCACTCACAAGTGCCACATACTTAGAATAATGTTTGGGAGCACTTCTTTGTCTGACTGAATCTTGAGGATCACCTACATATTCTTGAGCCTCTCTCAGTGTCTGCTCAGCTACGTTGTTTCTCCTTTTTTCTATAATAGGAATCTAAGGTTGAGGAATTATTGATTCCTCCTTCTGATCACCCTGATTGGCCTACTCGCTCTGCTCTCTAGCTTGTGTGACTGAAGTTTGAGGAAATTGTGTTGCCTCAATTGTGGTTGATTGCTCCCCCTCATTCATCAAGTTGCTAGATTTCTAAAGAGCCCTTTCTTCCTTGAACTTTGCATCTCTGCTAACAACTGTTTTCCTAAGAGCAGGAATGTAAACCCAATAATCCTTAGAAGTTTCACTGTACCCAACAAGGATACCCTTCTCTACAGTAGATTCCAACTTGGTTCTCTTCTTAATAGGAATGTTATAATACACAAGGCATCCAAAGATGCGAATGTTCCCCAAATCTGCTTTCTTACCAGTGAATTCCTTTTCTAGAGTCAACTTCCCAACACTTTGTGAGGGCTCCTATTCCACAAATACACAACTATATTGCAAGCTTCTACCTATAAGAACCAAGGAAGATCCTGATCATGAGGCAGGGCCTTGGCTACTCCAACTATAGCCCTATTCTTCCATTCAACAACCCCATTCTATTGTGGGTTGTATAAAACTGTGAACTCTTTCTTGATACCTTCTTGAACACAAAAATATTTGATGGAATTCAAGGTATACTCGCCTCCATTATCAAACCTTAGTATCTTGATCTCCCTCCATGTTTGGTTCTCCATGAGAGCCTTAAACTCTTTGAACCTACTGAGGACCTCATCTTTATTCTTTAGATAATATATCTATGTCTTCCTAGAGAAGTCATCAATGAAAGTAACTAAATAGTCGTACCCATTCAACTATGTTGTTGACATGGGCCCACACACATCTGAGTGTATAAGATCCAAAATCCCTTCGGTCGGATCTAGTGTCACTATTTGGAAAACTGGTCTTGGCATATTTCCCAAGAGCACAACCCTTGCACACCTCATGCTTTTTTGTCTTCATCTGAGGCAGCCCCATCACCATTTCCTTAAGAATATTAAGTGCTCCATGGTGAATCCCTGTGTGATCAAATGCTCAATGGCAATCCATGGATTCTTACAACTTCCCTGAAGAAAAGATGGGTTATGTAACTTGCATCATGTGTAGTCTTGCATGGAATAAAATGACTCATCTTACTAAATCTGTCTACCACAACATAAATACTATCAAAACCAGTCTTGGTCTTAGGAAGACCTACCACAAAATCCATGCTCACACACTCCCATGGTCAGTTACGAATGGGTAAAGGCTGATACAAACCAGCATTGCTAGCTCCCCATTTGGCTTTCATACAAACAACACATTGTTCTACATACTTCCTAACATCTCTTTCCAATTTAGGCCAGTAATAAAATATTTGTACCAGCTCTAAGGTTTTATTAATACCAAAATGCCCACTAAGACTGCCATTATGCTTTTCTTGAATCAGATTTTCCCTCATTGATCCTCTTGGAACACATAACTGATTACCCTTAAATAACAGTCCATTTTGTAGTGTATACTCAACAAACTGACTATGAAAATAATTCTCAAAATCAGAACTTCACATCCCTGTCTGATACAATGCTCAATGGAAATCCATGGATTCTTACAACTTCCCTGAAGAAAAGATGGGCTATGTAACTTGCTTCATGTGTAGTCTTGCATGGAATAAAATGACTCATCTTACTAAATCTATCTACCACAACATAAATACTGTTAAAACCAGTCTTGGTCTTAGGAAGACCTACCACAAAATCCATGCTCACACACTCCCATGGTCTGTTAGGAATGGGTAAAGGCTGATACAAACCAGCATTGCTAGCCCCCGCTTTGGCTTTCATACAAACAACACAATGTTCTACATACTTCCTAACATCTCTTTCCAATTTAGGCCAGTAATAAAATCTTTGTACCAACTCTAAAGTTTTATTAATACCAAAATGCCCACTAAGACTTCCATTATGCTTTTCTTGAATCAGATTTTCCCTCATTGATCCTCTTGGAACACATAACTGATTACCCTTAAATAACAGTCCATTTTGTAGTGTATACTCAGCAAACTGATTATGAAAATAATTCTCAAAATCAGAACTTCACATCCCTGTCTGATACAATGCTCAATGGCAATCCATGGATTCTTACAACTTCCCTGAAGAAAAGATGGGTTATGTAACTTACATCATGTGTAGTCTTGCATGGAATAAAATGACTCATCTTACTAAATCTGTCTACCACAACATAAATACTGTCAAAACCAGTCTTGGTCATAGGAAGACCTACCACAAAATCCATGCTCACACACTCCCATGGTTTGTTAGGAATGGGTAAAGGCTGATACAAACCAACATTGGTAGCTCCCCCTTTGGCTTTCATACAAACAACACACTTTTCTACATACTTCCTAACATCTCTTTCCAATTTAGACTAGTAATAAAATCTTTGTACCAGCTCTAATGTTTTATTAATACCAAAATGCCCACTAAGACTGCCATTATGCTTTTCTTGAATCAGATTTTCCTTCATTGATCCTCTTGGAACACATAACTGATTACCCTTAAATAACAGTCCATTTTGTAGTGTATATTCAACAAATTGACTATGAAAATAATTCTCAAAATCAGAACTTCACATCCCTGTCTGATACAATGCTCAATGGCAATCCATGGATTCTTACAACTTCCCTGAAGAAAAGATGGGCTATGTAACTTGCATCATGTGTAGTCTTGCATGGAATAAAATGACTCATCTTACTAAATCTGTCTACCACAACATAAATACTGTCAAAACCAGTCTTGGTCTTAGGAAGACCTACCACAAAATCCATGCTCACACACTCCCATGGTCTGTTAGGAATGGGTAAAGGCTGATACAAACCAGCATTCCTAGCTCCCCCTTTGGCTTTCATACAAACAACACACTATTATACATACTTCCTAACATCGCTTTCCAATTTAGGTCAGTAATAAAATCTTTGTACCAGCTCTAAAGTTTAATTAATACCAAAATGCCCACTAAGACTGCCATTATGCTTTTCTTGAATCAGATTTTCCCTCATTGATCCTCTTGGTACACATAACTGATTACCCTTAAATAATAGTCCATTTTGTAGTGTATACTCAGCAAACTGACTATGAAAATAATTCTCAAAATCAGAACATACCTTGTAGGCTTCTGAAAACAGGAGCACAAGGCAAAGTATTATTTTGTTTTTGAGTTATTTAATTTTGTGGTGCCATCATAGGGTCATGTTGACCATTATTTTAGGTTATTAGGGTTGTTTTTAGTCTTTTTAAAAGATGGTGTTGAGTTTCCAATGAGTTTAGAGGCTCACTTTGCTAAATAGTGAAAAATTGTTAAATGTCTGAAAACACAGCGGGTTTTACGAAAAGGCATTTTTAGGTCATTTAAGCCTCGACCCAAGAACCTAAATTATTGGGAAGGCATATTTAAGGCATTCCACGACCTTTTTGGTTGGTTAGAAGTTCTTTGTATGGACTATTTTTCCAGAAATTAAGGAAAACAACTTTCTTGTCTTCTTTTCTGTGTTTTTCCATTCTTGTTTGCAAGACAGCAGTTAAATGAATTAAAAGAGGCATTTTGTAAGTTTCTTTAGCATGTAGAGAAGCCTCTAGAAGTTTTGGTTTAGCACATTTGATAGCTTTTTCATCGTTTTCCCACATTCTTGTAAATTCTATGTTTTTTTCAATTATTTGTTGTTTTGACTGGAACTGTGTAAAAATGGAGTTCTATGCTGCATTCCCTCTGTACCTGGAAGTATGGAATTGTTGGGAACATGGTTAGGTTCCATATCTATACATATTTTAGTGGTAGGTGTTAGGTTTTCTTTGGTTGCAGGAGTTATGAGAAAAGTCTTGCCCTAGGCGAGCCAGTGAAGAGCCCGGCTAGGAAAGGCTGCAGAACAGCGTTGATAACTTGCAGGGGAGAAAATATTTCTGAAAAATTATTTTTGGAGAATTTAGGGGAAGGTCTTGGCCACGTGTGGTACCAAGGAGGAGAGCCCAGCAATCTGTTTAGGAGGATAACTTTTCAGCAGTCCTAAAACTGGTTCTGGACAGTTAGAAACCCTAGTTTTCTGGGTAGTGTTTGCATGAGGGAAAAGAATGGCTTGGACAAAGCCAAGACCCTAGAAATATTGAAGCTGTAGACAAGGAAACAAATTTCCTAAGCCAAGAACCATGTTTCTTTGGTAGGTTTAGGAGGAAAAAGCAATTTACCCCTGTTAAGAGACCAAATAGTGGCTCAAGAGAAAAACCTTTGGAATAGACTTCATGCAAGTGTTGGTAAGATGGAGTCTAAGTGAAGTTATAGAAACCATAGGAGGTTGTTTTGGAGTTTTGGAAAAAATTCCCTCACCCTTGCAAGATTCATTCATGTATTGAGGGAGGATTAGTCTTTTGGATGGATAAAAGGCTAAGAAAGAAAGGAGTCATAGCACCAAGATTTGGCTTGGTAGTTGCAAACTTGAGAGGATAGTGAGGTTCGCAGGAGAACCAGGGGAACTTAGAAAAGTTAGAGTTCCTATAGGTTAGGGTGGAACAAAAATTTCACCAAGGAGGTCTATATCAAGGCCTAACACAGGAAACTGTGACTGTTTCCTGCAACATTTGAAAATAGTGTAACTGATTCCTGTAGCTTCCAGGAATCTGTGATTGCTTCCTACAGCCTCCCTATTAGATTGGTATCAGAGCAGGTGAAAGATTTGTGAAAGCAACAACTTTTATGTCAGAGGAAGTTGAGTCAAGTGAACCGCGAAAGATGGTGACAAATGCACAGTTAGCCAAGATGGTTGAAGAGTAGGAAGAGGATAACAAATCCCTAAAGGAAAGAATAGAACAGCTTGAAGAAGCATTGAAGAAGGTGAAATTGGAAGGAAAAGTGCCAAAAGAAGAAGAGGTTGCAGAGGAGGAAAAAGTCCCTGAACCTGACCCCATTTTGGAGGAGGAGCCTTTCTTGAAGGCATTGAAAGCATTGAGTAGAAAAGGACTTGAGGGCATACCATTGTTCAGTGGAAAGATGGATCCTGATTTGGTCATGGATTGGATAGAAGGCATGGAGAATCACTTTGAGTGTGATGGAGTCACTGAAGCATAGAAGGTGAAGGTAGCTAAATCAAGGTTGAGAGGATCAGCTTTGACGTGGTGGAAGTTTGTGCAGACATAAAGGGAGAAAGAAGGCAAGCAGCCCATATCAACTTGGAAAGGAATGGTTGCTAAGGTGGAGGAAGCCTACATGCCAGATGACTATGAGATTCAGTTGCACAAGAAGAGGCAAAGTCTAAGACAGAAAGACCAAGATGTCAACACCTATACTGAAGAGTTCCAAAAGCTTTGTTTAAGATCTAATGTGGCAGAAGATGAAAGCCTAAAAGTGACTAGGTACCTCAATGGTTTGAAGTGGAACATCCAAGAAGAGATAGCTCTTTTGAGTCCTAAAACAGTACACCAATGTTATCAGTTGGCTATCAAGATTGAAGAAAGGAACAAGAGTAAGCATGATCAGTCTTCTAAAGGCAGAGGCAAAGGTAGAGATCAAAGAGGACAGCGTGGTGGTTACCAAGGTTGAGGTAATGATCAAAGAACCCAAGGAGAATCTAAGCTTACTGAGCATGGAGGTGAAACATCTTCAAGAGGAGGATTTAATAGAGGAAGAGGACCTCAAGGAGGTTCAAATAGAGGAAGAGGAGCAGGTAGGAGTAATTCTTACTTTGCAAACATGAAGTGTTATCACTGCAATCAGCTAGGTCATCTAGCTTATAGGTGCCCAGAGAAAGCTTCATCAAGCAATAAGAAAAGAGTAGCTTATGCACAAGAGGACACCATGAGTGTCAAATCACCTAAGATCAGTCAAATAGAATCAGAAGTAGGTGAAAATTTGATGTTTAATAGAGTGTTGATCAGACAACCGGTCAAGGAAGAACCTAAGCAAAGGAGAGCTTTGTTTAGAGCAAGGTGCAAGATATTGGGAAAGGAATGCAAGGTCATTGTAGATTCTAGTTCTACAGGTAATATCATCTCTGAGGAGGCAGTAACAAAGCTAAAATTGGAGAAAGTACCCCATAATAACCCCTACAAGGTCACATGGCTGAATAAAG
>VDFB02193867.1:384234981-384354396 GCA_007258455.2 Sequoia sempervirens | reverse complement strand
ATATATATATATATATATATATTCTAACATCATGAGTGATGTTTATGATGCAAAAAAAAAAGAACCTTGTGGGGTATCCAAGGATGTTAATCTGTTGCATACATGTCGATTTCAAGAATATTAATTACATGGATGGCTACTAACATTTTTTATAATATGACTATATTGAATAAACATTCAATGGTGGAAAATATTGTTCTAAGCATTTCAATGTTTGATTCATGAAAGGGATTAATTTAATGTGTGCTTTAATGGTTGAATGCTATGATTTATTCATCAAGAAAGTATAGTAATATATTTATGTTCATTGCTATATTGAGAATTATTTTCTTGACGTTAACGACTTCCAGGAGGAAGTCTAAGCTAAGGGGAGGGGGATGTAAGACCCCGTTTCACAAGTGATTAATGCTAAACATAATTTGTGACATGATTTTCTTAAATTTATGATTAGATATATGGTGAATGATAAATAAGGTGATCTTTTAGCAAAATCCTTGTAATTTCATTTTGACATTATGTTCTATTGTCACTACCTTGAAGGTGGAATACACTAGTATACTATGGAATGTAGATTGAAATTTAAATGGATTATTATATGGTTAAAGTTTAGAATATTCATCTAATAGATTAATGTCATATACAATGTTACTTATGATCATGTTGGTAATGTGCAGGAAGGTAACAGTGTTAGCATGAGAAGGGAGGACCATCGAGAGAAAATCAAAAGACATCTTCTTGAAGATTTAAAGTTAATATGTTGATAGATTAAGAGGTGAAGGTTGATATTAAAGGTATAATTTATTTTGGTTTCTGAGAATATTTAATTATGTGGTTTAGGGGTTGGAAACCCTTACCCAAGTGTGAAACTCGGATGGATCTTTAAGTGGGTCTTTAAAGAGAGTTGTTGGTCAATTTATTTGGTTGGGATACAAAAATAAGCCCCCTAGGCTCTATACCATAGTGGTAGGGGTCAAGTGGGCATGCAATAGGTTCCCAAGGACATGATTTGACTCCTGAAATGTCCTCATAATGAAGAGTGGCGAATTTTGAGGAGAGGATGGGGGGGTGAAAAGACTTGGGGTTGTCCAAGTGCATGTTGCCTCTTTAATGAGAATAGACTCTCATTGAAGAAGGGTTGTACAATCCACACCTCCTCATCCAAAAGGTTGCAAGTTGAAACTCCTATATAATTGGAGAGGAAGAATAAGTAGGGTACTACCCACTTCTCCTTATGGAGAACTCTAGTTGAGAAAGAATAAAGAATAGAAAGAAGAAAGGAGAGTGAGAAAGAGGGCTTGGTTGGAGAGGCAAGAAGGGTAGAAGAGTTTAATCTCTCATGAAAAGAGATAAGTTTTCCCTTCTCCCCACTCCTCATTGATTAATTGTTGTAAGAAGGTAGTATGTTTGTAGGAATGTTCATTGAGTATGGTGAGTGGAGAGCTTAGATGTTATGTTATCTTTAAACCTTTGTAAAATATTGAGAAGGCTCCATTTATCATCATGGGGTTAGTAAATTTCTTGCCCGGGGGTATGGTTAGAGCCCACGAGGTTCCATGGCGCCATTACAGAAGGGAGGAGAGCAAGCCTAGTTTAATTGTTTGTCATTCTTTGTATTTCTTCAAAATTATTTTGTATGATGGAAAGCTATTGTTTTGTTGTAACACAAAAGAAAGTGAGAAAACAAGTAGTCTTTGTTCATTAATTTGCTACTCATATATTTCTGTGTAATTACAATGTGGAAAGGTGAATATTTCACAAAATGTTTGAAGAAATTAGTTGTTTTTATCTGTTTATTTGAAGGAAATACATTGTTTTTGTTGCATCCTCTCAAATAAGAGATTAATAAAAGAAAACAGTATTTATTTAGACCTCTTAGAAATTTGCCTACCTAAAGAAATCAGTTGCATAAATGATCAAGGTTTAGACGATGTTTTAGTGGAAACAATACAATGTTTTAAATAAAATATGTAAAAGAGAGATAGTTGTAGGGTACTGAACTTATTTGAAGCATAATGGAAAAATACTTGGTTTCCAATGTTGAGTTGTTTCATTTAAACAATGGCTAAACTGTTCAGTAACACATACTATCTATGCTCTTCTTTGTTAACATTTACTTGATGTAGCCATCGATCTCATTAAAGAAATCCATAAGGGGGAATAATTATTAACTTAGGGGCCTCTTTGCAGTGTTATTTTTAGATCAGCCTGCTCATGAAAAAAAAAAATATAAAAATATATTAATAAATAAATAAATGAATGAAATGAGGTAATAATAGTAAGGAACACTGTGGTTGTATATAGCAAACTTCTTATCTTGAGTACCCATCAAATCTGAGAGTCTTTTACCCTACAGAACCAGGAAATTATGTATGTGATAAAATGAATATTTATGTGCGTGGATAGAAAAATATAAAATGTATGCTATGAGAACTATGGATTAAAGTCTGTGGCATCGATGGACAAAGTGGTAGGGTGAATGGGAGGCCTGCCAGTCCAAAATTAATCTCTTAAATGAATTTAGCTCCAGGGGTTCATAACACAATCACTGACCATATTAATGGTAGCAAATCGCTCCTAATCAGCCCTATTCGCCCTTTTGAAGCCGCTGTACACCCCATGGGAATTTTTCATCCTTCTGGGCTAAGTGCTAGGGAGTATCTGTAACTTTTGCAGAGCTATTTACCTATTGTTGGGCTGACATTCTTCTTGAATGACAGATACCTTGCATCCATAGTAATGCAAGACAAACAAACAGATTCCAACTGCTCACTAGTCTTTCTATTTTTATTTATTTATTTCCAGTAGTTGTTGTCGTTCCCTTTTCACTTTCCCTTGCCATAGTTGGGATCTCTCCCTCCAAACTCTTCTTCATTGGTATTAACCTCTTTCTTTCCGATTTGGTGAGCTATAGCCTGAAAATGAGGATTCAACAAGGATTTAGAGTATGTTATCAAAAAAAAGAAAAGAAAAAGAAACTACGGCCAGGAATCATAAGAATAAACTAAAATTTACCCTAATTACCTTTATCACGTCTTCTGCATTATTCTTCTAAACTAACTTGGTGGGGTTTTCTCACCAGTAAAGGAACCATTAAAATTCGGTGCCAGCTTCTGGAAGGCAACCAATCCATGCCAGGAGAAACCAAATATTTGCCAGTGGTCGGTTAGGGTAGCATCCAAAGCATCATCCGACAAGATTCAAGAAAAAAATAAAAATTTACCTACATGTTTTAGAAATAAAACTTACATAGTTATTCATTCTATGTATAAGCAGTTAATAATAAAATAAAATAAAAGCAACTATGTTATTCTTATTGGAAGAAGTAAACAATTACGTAGAAGAAAACCAGAATAAAAGATATTCCTATGGAATGTCCAACCCCTGTACGAATGGTTGCAAATAATGTTGTAATTAATCAAAAATTCCAATTGAAACCTCACACAATCTAGGTCCACACCTTGATCTTGAGGCAAGCAGATTTGGATTGAAGATAAATAATTAAAAATGAAACAACAATTGTGTATTAACTTCTCCTTAAATTGTGTTTGCGCCCTATAGCTCCATATCACCGAATGTGTAATGAATAAGTGGTAACTACATAGGGTTGAACCTAAATATTTGAAATTAAGGTGCACCAACTACGCTCTATACAATGTAATCAATACCATCAGCAAGCAGCCCTCTCATCTATTTGTAAGGATTCTTGGTTGTCAGCATGGTTTAATCCACCTGGCAGTACACCTCTTGCGGTGAGGCTATTCATGATTTATTTCTCTCTGAAAGCGCTACAGCTGGTGATGTCTACATTTAGGCATATCAATGTACTAATAAATGAAAAGCAATAAGGGAAGTGTTAAATATTTAGCAAACCCTAAACTTAGTCTCGGAAGGAAGTTGAATCACCACCGTTTCCAAAAGAGAATCCAATGGCTTCCAAACTGAAAGAGGATGATGGAGATCATGAAGAGCAGTATTAGTTGGAATAATACCATACTTGCATCATTTATCTTGGCATCCATTTCACCTTAAGGAATAAAACTAAAATGTGATAACTACTGTTCAAGTGAAGGTAGTTTCTGAATCAAGGTGAAATTACTATTTGGGTGTAATAAACAACAAGAAAAAAAAACATATCATTTCGTATGATGGGATACTTGGTTGTAAATTAAATGTCAACACTGCTACTTGATAATTGGGTAAACAGTAATATTATTATTTTCCTTCTTAGTTAGCAATTAATTAATGATTAATATTAACAATATTATCGCTATTGTGGTGAAAGCAGCAAATCAATATAGCACTACAAATGTTAGCACTGCAATTGTTAGGGGTCTTGCTACTGTCGGATGTAGACATTTGAAGTGTCCTCCTATTCTCAATTGCATGGTTACTATAGAATAATAATCCACAGTATTAAATTAAAAGGATGACGTCGATATAAAATGGAAATCTTTTTATATTAAGTTAAATATCAGTTTTAAATTGCTGAGAGCAAAGACATTACAAAAAGAATATAATAGAATTACATAGACATCTTCCACCCTTTGTTTGTTTCATAAACTTTTAACTCTCATTAATATATTTATATAATAGCCAACGTATGGTGCATTAATTTTAGTAACTGCATCTATACTATGATCGATTATATTTTTAGTAGCCACAAAAAGGGGTGGATAAGAGGCTCCACGTTTATTTCTCCTATGAAGTTTCTTTCAAAATATATAGTTTCCTTTGAAGTTTCTTTCAAAATATATAGTTTCCTTAATAGTCTCTTAATAAAGTAACTACTTTCCTTGGTGTGGGGAAAATATCCTTTAAAATGAAAATTACATAAATTAGATAATCACTAACACTACTTTTAAGAGGGAAGGCATCTTTTGTCATTTTAAATGAGATTTTTATATTTTTCCTTTATTGAAAACAAATGGAATAGATAGCTAATTAAATGTATTTATTTATATAAATATTTTTATATATAATAAAGATATATATATACATATATATAAGAAATAGATTTAAAAGTAATAATAATAAGGAATAGAGATAGTAGTATGAAGGGTAATATTAATGGAGATAGTAGTTCTAAATGTATAATAAATGAAGGCATTCATGTTATGAAAGTTTTCCTGTTATAATCTCGTTAACGATAATCAAAAGGTATGACAAGTCAAAAACAAATTGTCAATATTAGTGTTTAAATATTATTGATACAAAAAAAATAAAAATTGTTGGAAATATTTAATTAAGAAAAAAAATAACTTTGTGGACAAAAATAAAAGGGTTATTAATTTGTTTTGTAATGGAATTTACTATATGAAATAATAATTACACTCTTAAGTTATTCAGTGTGGTTAAATACTCTTTAAGCCATCTCTCATAATAACATTGATGATAATAACATCTTGTTACCTATGTATAAGATGTATATATGTATGATTGACATTTACTTTTGTATTATGGCATCATTTTAAAAAAAAAATTAGTTAGGTTTTTCTAACGAAAATTATAGGCATGACAATTACCTACAATTTATTTTCATTTTCATATGATAAATTCAAGTGCACTTGCTTTGCATCTATGGGAGGTAAATATTAATTCCATTCTATATCATGATCAGTACATTATCATGTCAAGTCTTTATGAAGACATAAAGGAAAATGCCTAAAGAAAGAAATAAGATAAATGATAAATGAGTATAGTAGAATGGAATGGTGGATGACATTATCAGGAACAATGCATGCCAAAAGGGTGAGTATATCAACTAACCCATGAAATATTTCTAGTGGCATAGCTTTTTACAATTATTATTATTAAAAGAAATCAAGAGACTAGGAAAAGCTAGAGAAAAATACCACTAGCTGGAATGAAAATAAAGTCAAATAAAGTTTGTATGAACACAGAGTGTTGGTATCAAAATCAATATAAATATGGTCAACTAAGTAGTGTGTATAAGAAATATGATATCTCATAGATTATAGTGAATAGTATAATGTATAATTTATGGGAACACAAACAGTTTTATGCTAGGGAGGTAACATTTATAGTTGCATGGATATCAACTGTCATGAACTAAACTTGCTTATCAAATTTTACTAGTAGAGGTAACTATAAGAAGAGAATAAAAGTAGCAATTAGGTAAGGGAGGTAATTGCTGAAAACATAAAACATTTAAATATTAGAAAGATAAATTGTTTTAAATAGAAAAGAGTCAAAATGAGGAAATTGTTACAAATATGCTTTTGAATGTTTCTGAGGAGTAAGCAAGAAAAGGAGCTTGATACCTAATTGCATATATGGGAAGTGCGCGTAAGTCCATC
Source organism: Sequoia sempervirens (assembly GCA_007258455.2). Taxonomy (NCBI): domain Eukaryota; kingdom Viridiplantae; phylum Streptophyta; class Pinopsida; order Cupressales; family Cupressaceae; genus Sequoia; species Sequoia sempervirens. The sequence goes on along the minus strand of VDFB02193867.1, from coordinate 384,348,079 downwards.
GGATGCTCTATTAGTTGTCAGTGGCAAAGAAGAAAACACTAATGAATTATGGTGTTTAGTCTACAATTCAAGAGGATACTGTGAGTCATAAATATGCATGATGATAGAAATCATCCCTGCCAGGAGGCACAATTTTCATGATGATAATTTTTTGAGAGAAAATGAATAAAAAATGCAAAAAATGAATATGAACAAGGTATGGAGACTTACAAATTAGTTTTTTCTAGCTTTGAACATGATATGTATAAACCTTTTGAGAAGACATGGATTTTGTAGAGATATGGATCTATAACTAGGTCTTTCTTACTTCTATAGATCCTATCAAGAGACAGAGATGTCTACCTCACCAATCAATCTACGCAAGTGAATAAACAAAACCCAAATGATAATGTAGGAGTTTTTTCCCAAGTTAGCCTATTTTGAGAGCCAACAAAATGAAATGAGTGAACACTCAATGTCATTGAAGTTTATAGCAGAAGCCAATATTGTCAATTGCATTAGAGTCTATTGACATAAAATAGAATTGACACATTATATATGCATAAGTCTAGATTATAAGAATGCTATGTATGGAGAGTAAGAGAAAATGCAAGAGGACAACCATATCAAAAAAGACTATAAGCCATGGAACATTTCCAATATTAATGAGCACATTACATCATGGCATAATTATTTTGTGATATATTTAGTAATTATGATAGAAAATCTATATATTGGAAGTATTTTTGTAATGCACCACCACAAAACCCTAGAGGAAGTTGCAATTTACTACTCAAACATACTAATTTTGTTTTTTTTAGTACAAATAACATGTAAGATCACTATCCATTGCCAACAACCTCTAAGGTTACGAGACTGAGATTACTTTAAAACCCAACAAGAAACATGAATTAAAACATAACATTTAATTATATAACAAGTTAATTAGACACCATTCCAAACATGATAAAATTACGATAAGGCATAAGAAATTCCACATGATTCCAAAATATAGTTTACAATGAGATTACAACACTCATTCCTTGAATGAGGTAATTCCAACAAATAAGATTACAAATTACAACTTCCACCTCGATACAAAGAGGGGTATTAAAATTACATTAATAGCTGAAAGAGTAAAGCATGAAGAACTTGATCCCATGAGCTCTCCAACTGGAAATCTTGTCCATAATAACAAAAGCCGACCCAATGGATTAAGATGCATGTTCCACCCAACCATGTGATACCTGAAGGCTCACCCCCCATGCTAGGAGATAGTAATAAGGAATTCCAGACAAGACCATCCACCACTAGACACAGGCTAACTCACACTGACACAACCAATCACATGAACCATACAACCGTAAGAATAACACAAGAACAAAACTAACATCACTGACATAAGTCACATTGCTTCTAGAAGGAAAATAAATCAAGTATGCTAAGAAGACCATACACATAAACCCAAATACCAACTGTTGTCATAGAAAGAGTGTCATCACACAGCTCGTCATGGGATCTCCTCTGGAAATCTTCATAGGCTCCGGCCCCCACTATGAGTTGTCTTGGTGGCCTCTATCGAATCTCGGCACCCATTCTCACTCATGCGGAATCAAATATCTCTCCTAAAGACAAGATAGATGACCTTGCCATTCCAGGGCTTCACATCTCATCCCAAGTCTATACAAGCCCTTGCATCCATGAGCGAGGCTCAATTATCTTAATTAGTGTGAAATACTACCTAAGTTCTAAGTACATTAATTTAGTTATCACTTGATTAAACCACTTCTGGAGGTTTCCCAATTTACCTCTTTGGGCTCTGGCCCCTAACAGAAGCCTCTCTTCTACTTGACAACATACTGAACAAAACTACAAGCCACTGGGCAACTGGATAAGACGACCTCTCCAAACCAAGGAGGCAAAAAAGGTCAAAACCCTCTCCAAACATTGGAGGAAACAAGAGTACAAAACCCACTCCTTCCAAAGGAGGCACAAATTACATAACCCTCTCCTAATCCCAAGGAGGCACACACCATCCCCGTTCATGAAAACTAGGTGAAACAACAGGGTGTAACTATACGCACTTTCCATGACACATCAAAAGTTGACTAACGTAACAACATCCCATACCAATAAACAAACCCCTATCTGGAAGACTTCAAGACCTTTACTCTATTCTCCCAACATCGAGGATGAACATGATAACACTACAAGCATTTTAGGTAGTTAAATAAGCTAATGTTCGGATTTCCTAAATCCAGTCAATCACAGTTTTCATTATTTGCATTTATCCAATCAATTAAACCCATTTCCTTTCACGAAATTGAAATATTTAAAATCAGATCATTTACTCTAAATTTCATAGCCATATTCCAAAATCAAGACATTTAATAAATAACATCATCGAATTAAAATTAAACCAATCATTAACTCTAAGTCTTACAATCATATACTGTAAATAATTCCACTTGATTAATAGAACATTTTGATTAAATAAATTACTCTTTATTTCAACTTAGCAATAAATAAAAGTAACTCAATCTCATCTGATTACCATAAATCATTCATTATTTCTAAGTTTCACGATCATATACTATAATTAAAACTGCTTGATTATTCATCAATTTCATTTACGCTTATACAAATGGGATAATCATTTCAAAGTTCCTATTTTAAATATTAAAACGTCATTTAAATATATGCCTCTAAAACATTATTTTATATTCTAAAGTTTACTAATTATTCATGATAATTGGAAATGAAATCTCTAAGTAGGGGTATTTGTTTATAAAATCAACTCTTTCAGTAATCATTAAATTACCTAATGTTCACTTGGCACCATTAAGGAATTAAATTTAATATTTTAAGTCTATTTACTCAATCATGAGTACAAATTAAAATAATCTCTCTGAAATATCATTGCTTATTAAAATGACAGTTCCATTTCAACTATATTATTGCTATAATCATTTCAAAACAATACCTATTTAAAATAATTAATCATTTATTAACTCTAATTTTACAATTATAATCATAATCAAAACACTTAAATAATGAAGTCATTCGACTAACATTTAAATCCTTTTACTTGCTCTAGGTTTACTATTATTTCCATATCAAAACATTTAATACATTAAAGCATTTATTTAGAATCATTCAAGCTTATTTCATCTTAGAACCATTAATTAATCAATACTCATTCCTACCAAAATACCTCATTCATTAAGAGTATAATTTCCTAAACATACATATATTAAATTCATATATATTATGACGTATATATATTTATTTAAGTAATTCAATTTTCCCATACCACAATTTAATTGAACTTACAATTTATTTTAAATATATATTAATAACTTATTATTTATATTAATATTATTTAAATATTAAAATAATATTAAATATATAATTAATATATTATATATTATATATATAAAATATACATATATTAATTAATATATATTAATGTTATTATAATATTAAATAACATAAATATAAAAATTAAAATTAAAATAAATTTAGAACTTTTAAAAAAAACATAAATTTGAATTTCTTTTAGGGCACGCAGGCCCAGCCGTCGACGACGGCCTATGTGCCAAACACATAGTCCACCACCGTTATGTGTAGTGGCCTATGTGTTGACCACACAGTCTGTCACTGCCATGGGCGGTGGCCTGTGTGCCGACCACATAGTCTGCCACTGCCATGGGCGGTAGCCTGTGTGTCGACCACACAGTCTGCCTCCCACGGGCGGCGGCTTGTGTACTTAGCACACAACCTGCCTCCCGTGGGTAGCAGTGATGGTGGGGTGGGGTTTGGCCTCCCACTCCACTGCTAAATAAAATATTATTTTATTCACTGCATTTTTCTAGAAACAAAATATAAGGTTTTTCTGGGTTTTTCCCAAAATCTATTTTTTTTCAAATATAACAAATATATTTGTATATATATTTGTAAATATATCCATGTATTGATATGCATGGGTATATTTACAAATATATATATCCAATTTTTAATTTCCAACTCAAATTGTGAAAATAATCCAAATCCATTGCACGAATAGAAATTATTTTCCAAAACAATAAAAAGGGTTTCAAATTCTAGTTCTAAAATAGAGTTTTCTCTGATTTTCATCCTATTTCTTGGTGTAAATTCTTGTTTGGTTTCCTTTTCCCAAATCTATCTACAATTTTGCAAATTTGAAAGCATTTCCATGGATTTTCATTGAATCTAAAACTACATTTTCAATCATTTACATCTTATTCAAAATGAAGCAAGAAGTAGAAGGAAGAAATGATGGAACCTTGTGTTTTATCCCCAATTTGAAGCTTTCAACAATGGAGAATCCAAACACTCCTTCAACTCCAAAATCTTAGCCACCACAAAGCTCTCCACTAAAATCAAACCAAGCAAAAATTGCCCACAAAGTGGAGTCTCATCTCTTTTCATAGGGTTTTTTCCCAAATTTGGCCAAACCCTAAGATGACCCACTTCCTAATTTTTAATTCATTGGAAGGGTATTCCATTTTTTTATTTTTAAAACACTTTTATTTTCAATTTGAAATCTCATGTAAATTCAAATTTTCATTTAAACTAAAAGGCTCAAAATTGCAAGAATTCCAAAGTGTGACATTAAAACACATTATCATTTATTTATTCATTTATTTTAACTTAACTCTAACTATCCAAACAAAATTTCTACTTTTATTTTAATTAAATCTTGATATCTAATAATGCCAAAATAGTTATCTCATTTAATATATATCACCATTAATCTAATTAATCAATAAAATCAATCTAGTTTTATTAATTAATCAAATCAATCAATAAACCAAATATTATTTTATTAATTAACTCAAATAAATCAATAAAATAAATAATGTTTCAACATTGCAACTAAATACATTCAATCACCAATTAAACTACACCTAACATTTAATAACCTTTATAATTTGAAATTAAAAAAATACTCAAGGTGAAAATGACCAAATTAAAACAACTAACTCAACAACAACCTGACAACACGCTATGACTAAGGTGACAACTTGGCCCGGAAAACCTAGCTACTATCTCCCAATTGATTACCGTTGGTCAATGGACATGCTCAAACCTGTGAACTAGGTGTTGTCAATGTCATGTACTTACCAACCTACAACAAAGAGCACATCGAACGTGCAATATATATAATATGATCAAACACACCATGAAGGGGTAATCTCAGAATTGTAGGGCGCTCGCAAGAAAGTGATACAATCCCATCCCCTTCACCAATAAAATATCACTCACTGACGCATCTAACATCAATGACATGATCAACAACATAAAACATCATTTAATCAAATATCTTCTAAGTTAATCCAAAACATGCCAAAATATCGCATCAGAGTAAAATAATGTCACATTGAAATATAGCTTTCACATCGTTTAACAATTGTGATCAAAAGTAACCAAGTTCTAAAATAACATCATAAACATAATAGAGCATTACAAAGGAACACTACCAATCCAAATATCCAAAACAAAGGGGTATTACAATTTCATAAATGTTTTCATTTTTTGGTATGGTTATGTCCTCGCACATACTGAACTAGGGGTACATAGCATTTAAAGCATTAAATTTGAATTTACTATTTGCAATTCCATAGACTGAAATGCAGTTCTTGTCTATCTTGTTTGTTCGTTTTCCTAGATTGTTTGATGAGACAAAGATTTGTGTCTATTGAAAGACTTTATGTCTACCATGTTAAAAGCAACAAAGGTGAAATTTGTAAGCTCCTATATCTTTTACACTTTCATTTTGGAATTGTTTATTAGAGAGGTCAGATCGTTTGATGGGAGTGAAATTAGTACCATTTTGAAAATATTTATGTCTAACCTTTAGGCATTGAAGAATAAAGCATTTGTAAGTTTCTACATCATTTTCAATGCCATGGAATGTTCTTTTTGCATATTTTCTTTTTATGAGTCAATGCTTATTGTTTGGTATTTGTGAATGGATTGAGGCTTGTAATCTATTTCGATGCAAGGGGAAAAGGTGGCATTTGTAAGTTACTCTATCTTTTATGCTTTGATTTTTTCATTTATCATCTAGTTTGCTTGGAATGCCCAATGAGGATGAAATCAATTCCTTTTGGGAGAGTCTATGTGTGCGATTTTGGAATTGAAAAAATAAAGCCTTAGTGAGTTACTATATATACATTGACATTAGTGAGGGTTACATGATCTTGCAAGATTGAGGCGATAAAATTCTAATGTTCTATTCGAGTTACCACACATCCCCACAAAGAGTCTAGCGAAAAACATGACTATAGTATGTGTAATGCCCCACCAAGCAACCCGAAAGCATACTAATATATCTAACATTTATGGCACCAAATTTTATTTTTTAAAGTACTAACATACATCATAATAATCATATATCACATGAAATGAATACTAATTATGAACTGCATATATCAAATCCCTCGGGTTTACAAGACTGCATTACTTTTCACAACAACATTATTACAACACATGGATGGTAAGTATACATGAGTAACCATAAAATATCATGAACATGATCAACACATTAATCAAGGGTTACAATATTACAATGTTGCTTCCCAACATGAATGGGGAAGATACAATAAAATGGATTGATACATTTAGAATGAAGGAGTACAAAGCTGCAATACTGGATCCAACTCTGGTACAACTCAGGAGACTCTGCAAGGTACAATTTTGCACTTCTCGATCGACGACTGGGGACCCAATGGGGTGCATAGCACGTTCCACCCAACCACGTGGACCCGAAGGCCCACCCCCCGTGCTAAGAGACGACAAGAAGGATCCCCAACAATAACCATCATACAGAACAAGGGTACAAGACTTCACAACAGGATCCACAATAACATAAAGCAATTTCAGCACAAGATATAACCAACACAAGATGTGCCCAACATAAGAATTAACCAATAAATCATCAACATACAAATGCCAACATATGCTTCTAGAGACCCAAGAATAACATAGAGGGAAACAAGCATACATAGTTGTTTAAGGAAGAGTGTCATCGCAATGTTGCATGGGTTACCCTGGCGAATCTTCCTAGGCCCCGGCCCCCAACTTGGGTTACCCTGGTGACCTCTTACGAAACCCGGCCCCACATGCAATCCAATGCGGCGTCGATTATCTTTCATAAGGACAAGACAATGATTTCGCCATTCCAGGCCTTCTCAACTCATCCCAAGCCCATACAAGCACTTGAGTCATGAGTGAGGCATTCACTTATATCTTGTTAATGTGTGATTCTATCCAAAACCCCTAAATAAATATTATCGTTTTCACTTGATTAACAAACTTCCAATGAGTTACCCTGAGACCACTTCCAGGTCTCGGCCCCCATTGAAAGCCACTCCCCTAGCAACAAAACCAAAAGTCACTAACTGGGTCAACCAACATGCAAAACATATAAAACCACATGAACAATCATGTAAAGCGAGGCATACACCATCCCGCACAAAATCATTCATAATAAGACAGCTTCCAAAAGCATGGCTAAAACCCCACATAGTCAACACCAAGTAAGGACCAACAGTTCACTAAAAACCAACATATAAAGTCAATCATAAAGAAACAATTTTCTCAACCTCCGGAAAGCTGGTAAGCCATTAATCATAATGTTTTTCCACCATAGTGGCACCAATAATTTGATCTCACGATCAACATCAAACTCAAATCAAAACAACTCAAGAAACCTTATAAAAAACCATCTCATAGTAACCAAGCATTTGGGAACGACTCGATAAATAAACATCATTTCCACTTGAGCAATAACCAAATTCACTCTCACTCCACAATTGACATATTACCTGATATACTTATCAATACTACAACACTTTCAACCACATAAAAGAAAACTTCAAACAAAGACTCTCTCATTAGTAATGACCATATTTTCTCTAATTTCATATTTATTTTACAATTAACTAAAAATCAAGAATCTAATATTTACATATACATTCATATGTATTCTTCATAAATAAATATTGTTCTCATGGTAAATTATAGATAGTTTTGAACTTTAACCCTATTAATCACAAATTTCTGCCATCAAAGTTCAAATGTTTAGAGAAAAAACTCTCTGAGCTTATGCAAATGAAAGGCGACAGAGAGACTATTTAATTTACTACGCTTTTTGCAAGTCTAAAAGTTGCAGCTGTAGTAGGTTGTCTATGGTTTTAAGGAGGCCATTAAATTTTGTACAATGTCTCTGCTCTAATTGTTGTAACTGTGACAGGTTGCCAAGTATATATATATATTAGAAAGTGAATATTGGAAATTGGAAACATCGCCAATCACTTGCACTGTTATCGTTATTTCCAAGTGTTGCAACTGTGATAGGTTGTCAGTAGAATCAAACAAGTTATTTAATCCTCCGCAACATTCCATTTTAAGTGCTGCACTGTGAGAGGTTCCAATAAAATCAGGAAGGTTATTTAAATCTATACATCCTATCATGTTCAAATGCTGCCGCTATTACAAGTTGACAATAATTTTAGAGAGGCTACTTAATACTGTATACTACCTCAACTCTAAACAGGGTGCAGCAACCGGTTGTCTAGTTTTTTTTTTTTTTTTTAGAAGGTGCATATTGAAATTTGGAAATATTGCCATCTTCTTGAGTAATTGTCAAGACCAAATGTTAACCTCAAGACTAAAGTAAAGGAAAGGTGCAAATACGTGACTGAAAAGTAGGAGAAATAACGTACAACTTTTCTTTAGAACTAGACTCTTTTCAGTTTGACAGTGAGTTTCCAGATACGCGCTTAAGTAGAAGTTTGAAAATTAACTTCACCATGATTAATGGAGAACTCTATATTTTGATAATGATAGTCAATATCTTATTATCAACTATTGTAACTGAGGCTCACTACTAGCGATTCCAAAGTCAATCACATAATTTAATTTCTAAAATAAATATGAAATTAGAGAAAATATGGTCATTACTAATGAGAGAGTCTTTGTTTGAAGTTTTCTTTTATGTGGTTGAAAGTGTTGTAGTATTGATAAGTATATCAGGTAATATGTCAATTGTGGAGTGAGAGTGAATTTGGTTATTGCTCAAGTGGAAATGATGTTTATTTATCGAGTCGTTCCCAAATGCTTGGTTACTATGAGATGGTTTTTTATAAGGTTTCTTGAGTTGTTTTGATTTGAGTTTGATGTTGATTGTGAGATCAAATTATTGGTGCCACTATGGTGGAAAAACATTATGATTAATGGCTTACCAGCTTTCCGGAGGTTGAGAAAATTATTTCTTTATGATTGACTTTATATGTTGGTTTTTAGTGAACTGTTGGTCCTTACTTGGTGTTGACTATGTGGGGTTTTAGCCATGCTTTTAGAAGCTGTCTTATTATGAATGATTTTGTGCGGGATGGTGTATGCCTCGCTTTACATGATTGTTCATGTGGTTTTATATGTTTTGCATGTTGGTTGACCCAATTAGTGACTTTTGGTTTTGTTGCTAGGGGAGTGGCTTTCAATGGGGGCCGAGACCCAGGAAGTGGTCTCAGGGTAACTCATTGGAAGTTTGTTAATCAAGTGAAAACGATAATATTTATTTAGGGGTTTTGGATAGAATCACAAATTAACAAGATATAAGTGAATGCCTCACTCATGACTCAAGTGCTTGTATGGGCTTGGGATGAGTTGAGAAGGCCTGGAATGGCGAAATCATTGTCTTGTCCTTATGAAAGATAATCGACACCGCATTGGATTGCATGTGGGGCCGGGTTTCGTAAGAGGTCACCAGGGTAACCCAAGTTGGGGGCCGGGGCCTAGGAAGATTCGCCAGGGTAACCCATGCAACATTGCGATGACACTCTTCCTTAAACAACTATGTATGCTTGTTTCCCTCTATGTTATTCTTGGGTCTCTAGAAGCATATGTTGGCATTTGTATGTTGATGATTTATTGGTTAATTCTTATGTTGGGCACATCTTGTGTTGGTTATATCTTGTGCTGAAATTGCTTTATGTTATTGTGGATCCTGTTGTGAAGTCTTGTACCCTTGTTCTGTATGATGGTTATTGTTGGGGATCCTTCTTGTCATCTCTTAGCATAGGGGGTGGGCCTTCGGTTCCACGTGGTTGGGTGGAACGTGCTATGCACCCCATTGGGTCCCCAGTCGTCGATCGAGAAGTGCAAAATTGTACCTTGCAGAGTCTCCTGAGTTGTACCAGAGTTGGATCCAGTATTGCAGCTTTGTACTCTTTCATTCTAAATGTATCAATCCATTTTATTGTATCTTCGCCATTCATGTTGGGAAGCAACATTGTAATATTGTAACCCTTGATTAATGTGTTGATCATGTTCATGATATTTTATGGTTACTCATGTATACTTACCATCCATGTGTTGTAATAATGTTGTTGTGAAAAGTAATGCAGTCTTGTAAACCCGAGGGATTTGATATATGCAGTTCATAATTAGTATTCATTTCATGTGATATATGATTATTATGATGTATGTCAGTACTTTAAAAAAAAAAAATTGGTGCCATAAATGTTAGATATATTAGTATCCTTTTGCGTTGCTTGGCGGGGCATTACAGTATGCTTTTTTTTTCATGTCTATGCTACTCAATACAAATGTATACAAAAATAGATAATGATAGTGTAGAAAGAATATGAGCTTAAAAATGCCTTGTTTTTCGCTCCTAATACAATAGACATAGACCTTACCAAAAAAAAGACACTCAAACATTTTACACCGAGTAATTTTCTAGCTAGTTGGATGCAATTTGTATAATTGCAAAATAAATTCAAGTGTAGTTGTATAGCATGCATGTGAAGGAAATATTATTTCCATTCTTAATCATGAAAATCATATTATCATACTAATTTTTTCACATTTTTTGGAATTGGAGAACAAGCTGTTTGTAAGTTCCTATCTCTTTTACAATTTTTTGCATCTCTTAATTTTATGCTTAATTTGCACTATGTGCACTCATGGTTTGCAAGTCCATTTGAATTTATTAAAAAAAAATGAAGATTAGATCCAACTAATTGGAAAATATGTCAGTATAAAGTTATTGTATTCATGTGGTGTTGTTTACAATTTGTGTGTAAAAGTATACTTTTTCTATTCTTTATGGGTTACTACCTGTTGTTAGCTTAAATACTTAGTTGTAGTTCAATTTATTTGAACAAGATCAGAATAGTTTGTAATTTAAATAGTTCCTAGTTTTCAAGTTCTGATTATATTGAGAAACGTATTTCTTTTGTTGTAGACACAATAGCCAAAAACCCATAAAATTCAAAAATGCCAAAAAGTGTAGAATGGCAGTGTAAACGATAGAGGAACTTACAAGCAGGTTGTTATTGTTCGTGTAATTAACTATTTAATTACATCTTCATAAGTTTACTTAGGATTTTAATTAAGTGCTAGGTTGTATTTTCTTATCCTTATCTAGTTGAGCTAACTTGTAGCTGAAGTTAGGTTTAGGGTTGTGCATGCTTGCCTTTTATAAGCAAGCCTTATCTTGTACATTAGTATCAAATTTAATCGTGAATCAATCTTGCATATTGATAGTAAGCACTCTCGCCATTATCTCTCTCTCATGGAAGCATTTTGGTCTAGCAATTGAATCCTAGTTTTTAACATGGTATCAGAGCATCCAGGGTTGCAGACTCCTTCTTGGATTTGAGGGTTTTATTATTTTTGGATTGAAGATTTTGCTAGTTGCAGATTTGGGTTTTAATAACCTCACAGTTGAGATTAGAAGGCTCCATAGATGAATTTTGACTGTAAATTCATCCATTTTGTGTAAATTTGTTTTTGAAGATTTTTTTTTTTGTTGGAACAATCTTCTCATCGGTATGATTTTTCCAATTTTTGCAAAAAAAATATTTTTTTGAAAATATTTTCTGTGGTATTTCATCATAAATTTGGGGAAAATTTATTTTGTTTTGTATAGTGGGCCATAGTTTCGTACAAAATATTTTGGAGGTTATTATTTTTGGTTGGCACATTGGTTATTCATTTTTTTGCAGAGTATATTCCTGCGTACTCAACACATGTACCCTCGGCGTACATTTGCATCTCTGGCTCTAGTTGTCACATTGATAGATCTGAACTCAACAGTCTTTATTCTCGCTGGTACCATTTCCCTAGTGCCTGCAGGGTTATTTCCCAGCCTAGTGGTCAAGGCTTCATTGGCGGTCAAATTTGTGCCTTTAATTGGTCGCGTGCTCAGCCGAGGTGGGTACATAATCTGCAAGGGTTTGTACATCAGATCCACATCGGCCTTCCACTTATCCATGCTAGTGGTCGGTGCAATTTTTTTCTTGGTCTGATCTATTACTGTCATCGTCGGCCTTCTGGCTGGGTACGTTCTCCATCAGAGATCTCCATCATCAGTGTACTCTCCCTCTGTTATCAAAACCATCCTACATGAGTCATCACTGTCTCATCACTAGTCAAAATTTCATCAGTACAATCCTCTCTGCATCAATAGGGACAAGCTTCAATCGGTAGTCACCTTTGGCTATGGTACGAGCTCCATACTTGTCTGCGTACATCGGACGGCTATCAAAAAAGTCTCCTCTGTGCTAACAAATATTCATAGCCATGTTTCCATCTGCCAGAATATTCATATCATCAATTGTGCTATGTTAATTATATCAATGGTCACATCAAGGTATACCATCCTCTTTTGAATTCACAGTTGCATGTACGAAGTCATATATGGTCAGATCTCCATTGGCATCCTATTTGGCGGATGGTACTTTGCATGATTTTAAAAGCTTTGTTTAGAGGAAAATTTCTTTTTTCGTGATTTGCATGGCATTTATTTTTCCTAATTTGGGTTAGTTTTTTTTTAAAAGAGGGAAATATTTTTTTTAAGAAAAATGCTTTCTTTTTTAAAAAAAGGCTGACGGGATTTTTTGGAGATTTTTAAATTTTTTCTATAAAACTTATTTATTTCCAAAAAGAGGAAGAAGCCAACAGTAACCAACCCCAAGATATTTTGCAGCATTTTTTCACCTCCAAAGCTGTGACAAAGGAGTTGCTTTCCGATTTTGTGCAGGAATTTGTTGTTCTTCTCTCATCATAAATTTTCCAAAAGTTGTACTTCTAACTCCATTTAATTATCATGAGTGGAAATCTCAGATGGAGTTACTACTATTAAAGTTGAAGCTGCAACAAATTACTTTTGGTCAAGATCCAAAACCACAGGGAGCAAAAGAGAAAAGAAAATGGTTTGATAGAAGAGATGAAGCTCTTGGTAATCTTCTTCTATCCATTTCTCCAGATCTTAGATATCATGTTGAGTCACCTTGCACACATCCTCATGAAGTTTGGACTACTTTAGAGAGCCTCTTTGGTAAGCTAGACAAGCTAAGGAAATTTAAGTTGGAAAATGAACTAATGGGTCTTAATCCTTTAGATTTTGACAATATTCAAGACTTTTTCTCCAAGCTCAACTCTCTCAGATTACAGTTATCAAAATGTGGGGTTGTTAAAGAGGATGAACAAATGATACTTTCTATTCTTGCTAAGCTTGGTTCTTCATATTCTGTGTTTGTCTCTACTTTCTATGCTATAATGGATGCTCTTGGCGATACATATAAAATGCCTTCTCTTGATGAATTTGTTGCACAGCTCACAAGGGAACAAGCAAAGTTGATGCACATGGGTACATTGAAGTCTTCAACATCTCAATATTTTATTGCGAATGATACAAAGGCTTTAAGTGGCAAAGGAAAGAAGAACAAAAAGGAAACCAAGTCAAATGAGCAAGGTAAAGATTCTCCTTCACATGGCACTCCTGAGTCCTCATCCTCTTCAAAAGAGGAATCATCAAAAAATAAGAAGTCCAAATGTCCATATTTCAAAAGGTTAGGACATGATGAGCATAGATGTTATAATAAGAATATTGATGAACTCACCCACCTTCTTCAAAAAAATAACATTCAACTGCCCTCATCAGTGTCTTCTACTTCTTCTTCACCATCACAATCGGCAGATCCATCATCATCACAGTCAGAGAACACAACATCCACTTTTGGGCTACATAATATGAAAGGGCATGCACTCTTGGCCTCTACATGTCCTAACTCTCAAGGATGGCTTCTTGATTCAGGGGCATCTCATCATATGGCATCTTCAAAGGAAATGTTCTCTTCTTTTGAGCCTTGTAATTCACCTCACATTTTGATGGGTAACAATACATTCATGACGGTAAGTAGGAAGGGTTCTATTAGTATTGGGGAAGGCACTTTCAATGATGTTCTTTGTGTTCCCTCTTTGACCACTAATCTCCTTTCTATTTATCAAATTACTCATGGAGGTCAAGGTAAAACAGTTGAGTTCACTCCTGATAGGGTGTATATAAGGGACTTGGAGACTAGGGATATTGTTGCAATTGGGATGGTTGATCATTCATCTCGAGTATATTCTTTTTTACATTTTGCTTCAGAACCTGATAATGTTCTTTTGACTGCATCACACACTTCATTGAGTGTGACCAATATTAGTGAGGAGAAGTTTGGTCATCTACACCTTGGTATTTTAGAGACCTATGCTGAGCTTCCTACACCTCCAACTCCTACTTCTTCAACCATTGTTGCTTCTATTCAGTAGGATAATCATAGTTTTTCAGATCTTGCTTTGTGGGATGATTATTTGATAGGGATTTCTACCTTGTTCCTAGAGTCTCATACTATAGATTTGGAGGACACACTTGAGGGGATTTCTCTCCTCTTTGATGATAGTTTCTGCACAACTATTACACCATCTTCTTTGTCTTTGGAGATTGATATTCATGAGTCTCCTCCATCACTTGATTTTTCATGTTTCTTGGTTGAGTTTGACCATGATTATGTTGTGGCTCATTCAAGCTTGGAGGCTTCTACTCAATTTTTAGAGGCATACATGTTGAGCATTCATTCTTCCTCTTTTCATTTGGATATGGAGTGGCTTCTTCATCATCTTATGGATTTGTTTCTTCCTAAGGGGAGATGTGTTGCTTGCAGACATTGGGTCATATTTTTTTTCAGGCATTCTTCATTGGCTTTGGAGCTTCTTCAACATGCAGGGTATATCTTATCTCATTACTTCCCTCTTATGGGGGGGTAATTTATTGTATATTCATGATGGATGTAATCCTTGGGGGGTATCATTTAGTCCTCCATACATCATGTTTACATTCGTCATGCTTTTTTTTTTGTTTTCTCTCTTTTGGAGAGGGGTTTTCTTCCCACTGGGTTTTCCCCTTTTCTCCTCTTTATGAGAGATTGCATTTCATTTGCATCTGTAAATGGGTACCTAACATGGCCTAGTTGTTGGGACCCATAGTAGTTTGCATTATAATATTCTCCCTAAGTTGCACTTATGGGGGGGGGTGTTGGTGTAATTAACTATTTAATTACATCTTCATAATTTTACTTAGGATTTTAATTAAGTGCTAGGTTGTATTTTCTTATCCTTATCTAACTGAGCTAACTTGTAGCTCAAGTTAGGTTTAGGGTTGTGCATGCTTGCCTTTTATAAGCAAGCCTTATCTTGTACATTAGTATCAAATTTAATCGTGAATCAATCTTGCATATTGATAGCAAGAATTCTCATCATTATCTCTCTCTCGTGGAAGCATTTTGGTCTAGCAACTGAATCCTAGTTTCTAACAGTTATTCAGTTGAAGTACCATGGAAATAAACCATACAAGTAGATAAAGACCTTACTTTCATTAAATATTGTAAGTAGATGAATAAGCAATGTAGAAAACTATAGTGTAATAGATATAACAACTTAGAAATGCTTGGTCTATTGCTTAGTCTATGAAAGCCATCCGTTTACTCAACAAACATAGGGTATGTTGTCTTGTAACAATTAAAGCAAGTGAATGAACAATGTAAACCATACTTTTCTCAATAGGCTACATACTTAACAATAGAAGCCATTAAGTATGCCTAGCCCTCATGATGGTTGTAGTGAAGCAATGAAAAAAATTGCAAAATGCAGAAAATCATAAACAATAGACATTAATCCTTACTTCAACTATTTTTTTATTGGATGTTAGTATGGCATAGATAAATTATGGTCAAAAGGAAAGTTTGCAGTCACATGAAAGACCTTGGCAGAGCGAGTGAACAATTCAAAATCTATTTTCTCACAAGTCATTAAATTAGCATAAATGGCCTCAGTGCCTAAGACTTTGTTTTCATGAAAGAATCAAGACAAGTGTATAAATAAACAATGGAAATGAAAAAAAGTGTGCATATATATATATATATATATATATAGATATTGTTATTCAAATTTGACACGGGAGTAGAAATACATAATATAAAGACATGAGTAGAGCAACAACATTGAACATAGATGAACTTATAGATGCATCAACTCTCTCTTGTAAAGCAATACACATAGGCCTTCTCCAAAGCCATGGATTTTTCTTTTGTCAAAAAATATGAGGAAATGAAATAACGTAGCCAAAAATTAGAGTGTAAAACATATAAAAATATCAAAAGGCCTATTTTTTGCTCTCCATTATCATAGCATAAAAGCATTTGAATATTGGAAGATTTTTCAAATGTCAAATTATCTATCTCTATTTTTGCAACATTGTCATTCACCAACATTTTTTTTTGGTCTTATTTTTTCATTTTCACAATTCAAACATATTTGGCATTGCAAAAGGTGTAGCAACTTACATTTTCTTCATGGTTCATATGTAACACCTTAAGCATAAACCCTGTTAACATAAAAAAAAATCATTAGCCTCAAAAAATATGAAGAATTAAGTGCACAACCAAAGGAAATGGTGGTGTAGTCGTCATTGGAACTTACACATGTCTTGTTCTTTGTGCCAAACCTAATTTAAGCAAATAGAGGGGAAACACAATTTGTTTTGTCATAACAGATTTAAGAGTTGACAATAAAAGGCATTAGTAAATTGCAAGTGCATATAAATGGAAGAAATGATAACTAATAAATTTTAGTATTGATACAAAACATGTAAGAATGGAGGAAAAGAAAATGACCATGAATGGGCCCTGAGAGACACTGATCCTACAAGAATCACTTAGTTGCATTTGAACAAGGGACACAAACAATGTTGTTTTGAATGGAGTGGAGAATTATTTTCATAAACTATTAATGAATTGCAAGAGCAGGTAAAATACAAAATAATTTCGAGAGGCACCATCCTTGGAGATAGAAAGCATGTTATATTGAACATAGATTAAATTCGGTTACCCTAACTCTCTAATAGATTTGAGAAGAAAAGTAATCAAATCCTATTTTGTGGCCATGATTTTTTCAAAACATCTCACATTGGAAAAATCATCTTTGCTCTCTCTAGCTTTGACTTGGAACTCATACTACATTGGCACTTGGAAATGACTAGTACCAATAGTACCAATTGGTCCAATAGAGAAACTTCCATTTGATTAGATGAGTTGCAAAATGGATCTGCCAAGAATCAATTGGTGTTCTTAACAAACTTTCTCAATGGGTTAAATAATTCTTCTAGCAATGAAAGTATTGGAAAATTAGTGGTAATAGGAGGTCCATAAATAACCAACTCATTGCCTTCAAATGGAAAAGCTACATACATTTTGCATATATTAAAGATGGTTGATGGCTTTGTAGTTGATTTTTTCAATTTGTAGGATGCAACATGAAGAATGAATAAAACTAAATTTTTAATTATACATATAAGGAGTGATATGTTATGCGAGACAAATAGAATAAGGTACTTTCCTTTTTTCATCTTGTTTGTCAATTAACTAGACCATCTTTAGTTTTGCAAGAGAATTAGTATATGTTTTCCAAATTTCTCAGCAAATATATGGAATGAGATATTTGTGTCTTATTTTAAATTGTAAAACTCTAAACATTTTTCATTGCATTGTTTGCATGGGATATAGTGACTTGATGTCTCCCACACGTGATAAAGTAGTGTAGACAAGACCATGTCAATAAATAGCCTACTATATATACAACATGCTTTCAAAATCATATTAAAATTGTTTACTTCAGTACAAATGTTGATAATCTTCCCATCGCAATGGTGAGAAAAGGAATCATTCCTTACCCTAAACTTTGTAGAAGTTTTCATCAAATTCCACTTCACCACCCTCCTTTCCATTGTGAATTTTATTTCCAGTTTCATCCATGAAGAATGTCCCCAACTTGTAGAGCTCAATTCAAAGTAATAAGTTTGTTAGGTGTCAAGTAAAGCTTCAAATTTTTACTCAAGAAACAATTTAAAAACTCTGGTCTTGCCACATACAATGTGTTAAAAATATTTTTGAAGTTATTCAAGGAAGAAGTTATAGAGAGTATAATGTCTAGTTTTTAATTAACCCTTTTGCATAAATTCCATATCTTTGATCGACTACTTCGAGTTTGACGACCTTCATCAACAATCTGTAGACATGCATTCTCTAAAAGCATTTTTCTTCAGAGTAGTAGATCAAAGATCTGGAATTCATGCAAAAGGCTTGATTGAAGATTGCACATTATACTTTGACGAACTCTTTTCCACAATAACCTCAAAGATATTTTCAATGCATTCTACCTACTAAGGCCTAATTTTCTCAATTAGTGCTTGCATTGAAAAATGAAGCTTAGGAAAAAAGGTCAAAATAGTAAAGAGGGTGGTGAAGAAAAATTTGATAACATTATTGTAAAGTTCAAGCTAATCACTAATGCATTTTTTCATGGATATGATAACAATGTTATGAAATAAATTGTAAATAGGCAACCAAGTACTAATATGCACAACTACAAATATAAATGGAATATTTATTCAAACATGTCAACGTCAATTTGGGAGAATGTCATTGTTCCATGCCATAGTAACAATATAGAGGTAGAACACAACAACAACTAAAAAATCACAAATAATTGTAGATGGAAACAGAATCCGCACATGAATATAATTGCAATTTAGCACACCTAAATTTAAAGAGAATAATTTTTGTTACAAGGAGAATACGTAACTATATAAACTAGGGATAAAAAAAGGAACTGAACTTACAAATTTATGCCATAGCATGCTGGAAACTTTATCTTTTATGCTTTGACTTATGGAACAAATGGTCTGAATGATAGCTTCCACCTAGAAAAATGAAAGGACCTATCAAACTTAATAATAAATAGAAAATTTGTGTAACCATGTATTCCAATTTCCAATGTTCAGTATGAGCACTGGCTATAGAACAAGCATGCCAATTACCCATAGACACTTATGAAATGGAAAACATGTATATAATAATTTTTTTTGGAAGAGCATATAAGCATTTCTCAAATAGGCGTACGCTGCAACTGCACTTCAATTTAGTTCACAAAAATGGAAGTTAGGTTGAAGTAATTGGAAACTGATTGGTGTAAACTAATTAAGTGTGTGTGTGTTGAAATGGTCTATGTCTATTATATTGGGAATGAAAAACGAGGTGTTTGTAAGCTCATATGTCTTTTATAGTGTCATTTTCTAGTTTTGCACATGTTTGTATTCTATTAAGCAGTGCATTTGCATCTGGTACATGCAAGCCCCTATTTATTTTGAGTAGATTGAAATCCACCTCTCATTAGCGGCTTATGGTGTGTAGTTTAAATCTGTCAACCAATGTAGTATTTTCATTATTTTTTCATTTTCTCAGATCCACAACAAATCAGACATATCTTGTATAGATAGACATCCTTCAATTCCTATCACTCTCTCATGAACATACAATATATTGAATTATATATATAGATACACATACATATATACATAGCCATATATATATTTATGTATAGACCTAGTTATATATGAAGAAACAAAGACACATATATTTATACATATACATATATATACATATATGCCTACATGTATATATATGAGCATATATGAAGACATACATATATGGACATATTTAGACCTAATTTTCATTTTCATTTAATGTGTTCAAATGCACTAGCAATGACTGCATGCACGATAAATATTACTTCAACTCTTGATCATGAACTGCACATTATCATGTGAAATATTTATGAAGAAGAATGCATGCCAACACACAAGTATATCAACAAACTCATCAAGTATTTACAATGGAAAAGCTTACTAGAATAATTATTATTATGAAAAAAAATCAATAGAGTGAGAAAAGCAAGAGGAAAATACAACTGGCCTAAATTAAAATGAAGTCAAATGAACTTTGTGTGAACACTTGTATTAATAAAATGTTCATATGAAACATAGGATAAATATGCTCGACTAAGTAGAGCACGTATCAAGAATATGATATCTGATATATTATAATAAATAATGTAAAGTATAATTTATCAGGATCAAAATAGTTTTATGTACATCGAATCAGTCAACTTTATGTATGTAGAAATGATAATTTCATTGTGGTTATAGGTGCATGAATATCAATCAGCACCAACTGAGCCTCCCTATCAAACTTTATTCATATAAGTAACTATATACAAAGATTTAATATGACAATAAGGCTATGCAAGTAAGAGTTGATAGCATAAGACATGTAAATATTAGATACAAAAAAAAATTAAGATAGAAAAAGCCAAAATGAGTAAATAATATAGCTTGTGTTCATGAGAATATTTAGAAAAAGTGATTTTTTTTCCTATTTTTGTAATCTTGTGGTTGACGTATGTAACTTTCCTTGTGGTTCTGGAATTTTCTTAATATTTTTAATAATAATTATTATTGTAGTGAGATTTTCTATTGGAAATGTTTCATAAGTTTGTTTGTATAGTCATGGCTTGCCATGGACTCTTTGTGGGGATGTGTGGCACCTTGAGCAGTACATTTGCATTTATTGTTTGTGGACCTTCTCATTTATTGTGAGTAGGCTAGATTGCAACTTTCATTAGTGTGTTTTGGTGTGAAGATTTAACACTGTCAAGTGAATTGTTACCCACGTTCTTTATTCATTGGTCCAGGTTGTTTGATGAGGTTGAAGCTTGTGCCTATTATGAGGGTTTTCATCTACTATGTAAGAAGCAAGAAAAGTGGCATTTGCAATTC
Source organism: Sequoia sempervirens (assembly GCA_007258455.2). Classification (NCBI taxonomy): domain Eukaryota; kingdom Viridiplantae; phylum Streptophyta; class Pinopsida; order Cupressales; family Cupressaceae; genus Sequoia; species Sequoia sempervirens. The sequence goes on along the minus strand of VDFB02193867.1, from coordinate 384,327,069 downwards.
TTTTTGTTTCCTTACTGGTTTGCCCAGATTGCAAGTGAGAAAGATGGCCCTTGTAAGTTCCTATATCTTTAACAACTTAATACCTAGATTCATTGTAGATGCTTTGTTAGTTGTTGACAACAAAGAATAAAACATTCATGATTTATGGTGTTAAGTCTGCAACTGAAGAGGAGACAGTGACTTGTAAAGGTAATTGATGTAGGAGCATCCAGTGGTGTAAGGGCAATCTTGCATCACCCAAAAATAGTTAAATTTCAAGTTTATCTTTTTTCAGATGTTTTTACATTTTTGGATACCCTTTTTTTCATAATGAAATTCCCAATTTATGGTTTTTATTTTCTATTCTTGGGTTGAAAGATATTATAGTTTTAGTTTCCCAGATTTGCACCTGAAAATCTTCCAAGTTGGATTTGAGGAACTCAGCACTTCCGGAATGGCTCCAAAACTTGCTGAAATTGGCATAGCAAATTTCAAGTGTGTTCTTGACTTTGAGACCTTTCCAATGGTTCAAACGGTTCGCGAATCAGAGCCCCGGATCAGAAGTTATGGCCCCGGGAAGTTGGCACACTTTCTAGAAGATACAATTGCAAATATTCTTTTGAAATTTGAACTTCAAGTTGTAATTTTTGGTGCCAAACCGCCTAAACTCAAATTCTAATGTTTTTTTGGCTCCAAACTAAAGGGCAACTCTATTTATGGGCAGGTTTCTAATATTTTTGGGTAACATTTTGGGGACAAGCTCGCATGTTGTGAAAGGGTTATTCTGTAGCTTTCTGTAGCTTGCGTGTGTTGTAGAACTTGAGGATTTGAGATCCTCTGCATGTAAGAAGCTCCATTCTCTAAATAATAAAATTATTCTCTTGTTTGTGGGTTATTTTCTGTGTCACGGGTTGCACCCTCATCAAGTGGTATCAGAGTGGTTTTTTCTTGAGCGTGTGGATAGATCGCCGATCATGAGGCAGTTCACACCAGGACCGTGGTTGTCGGTCGAGGTCAAGAAAGATGCCTCCAAGAGTGATGTCTAGTAGGCATGGTGGTGCCAGAGGTGGTCGGGGTGGCAGAGATGCTGGTGGAAGAGATGCATTGGCAGCCCTCCAGAGACAGGTTGATGCATTACAAGAGAAATTGAGAAGAGGGTTAAACCTGAGGGAGGAAAGTGAGGATGAAGGAGAGGAAGAAGGTTTAGAGGTAGAAGAGGAAGAAGAAGTAATTGATCAAGACAAATGCGGCTAATAAGGGCCATTTCAAAGATTGGGAAAAGACCCAGAGCAGAAGTCCCCAGTTATTCCAGAAGTCTAAACCCAGAAGAGTTGATCGACTGGATCAACAAGCTAGAAGAATATTTTAAGTATGAGGAAATAGAGGACCCAGATCAGGTTAAGTTTGCGAAAATGAAGATAAAGGGCCATGCCAGTATTTGGTGGAAAGAGGTCCTGTTGGAAAGAAATCGAAGAGGAAAAGTCAAGATCACCAAATGGGATTGCATGGTAGAGAAATTGAAGAAGCAGTTCATACCAGTGGATTACGAGTTAGATCTATTGAAGAAATTGCAAGGGTTGAAGCAAGGAAGTAGATCTGTGAAAGAATATACTGAATATTTTCACAAGATTATCATTAGAACAGGTCACACAGAGGCCAATAAGGAGAAGGTAGCCCGATATCTTAATGGGTTATGACCGAGCAATCAGGAGGAGTTAAGCCTAGTCAGAATGATCACCATTGAGGATGTGTATCAGTTTGCTTTAAAGGTGGAAGAGAAGCTAAACAAAATATTTGATGGAAAGCAAAAAGGACGAGGAGGTCAAAGCGGAAGGCGAAATGGCAGACCTTCAAGAAGCCGAAATGATGATGAAAAGAAAAGTGAAGATGTGGGTACCAGTCGAAACCAAAGGAATGACAACTCCTACCACCCTCGTGATCAGAACAGTGGTGACCAAAGAGGTAGAGAATGAGGGAGATATGGACAATGATCTGGAAGAGGTGGTTTCAAAGGAACGTGTTTCCAGTGTGGTGAAGAAGGGCATCGAGCCTATGAATGTCCACAACACAAAGGAAGGGTAGACAAAAGGCCAGAAGGTCATGGAAGGGTTGCGCATGAAAATGAGGAGGCCCAGTCTGAACATTCAGATGATGCTAAAAGGGGAGAATCCCTAGTGATTAGGAGAGCCCTAGTGACTGAAGAAAAGGAACCAGAACAGAGGAAGAATCTGTTTCGCACAAGGTGGGTGATCCCACAATAATGGGTTACAATTTTTGGCCAAACTTGACATTAAAATCAGGATTTTTCACCAGACATTTACTTTCTTACACCTATAGCAGCTAAACCATTAAGGTTTTGGAGATGAATCAAAATAGTTATTTGTTAGATATTTTGTGTAGATTCTAATTATATTTAAAAAAAAAAATTAAAAAATAAATTGCGAATCATTTTATGTAATTTTTAATAACTTATTTTTTCTACTAATCAGCATTTTTAAAAAGTGATGTTCACTTCGGCACACATAACATTTTTTATAGATACGATACAATTCTGATTTTTAAAATAAAAAATTTTCACACCAATATCTAGGGGATGGATATTTTTTCATAATTTTTTGTTACATATATTTTTTTTAATTAATTTTCCAAGTCAACGTAATTATAATTTGGAGAGAGGTGTACTTCAGCACGCATAAATTTTTTTGTATTCATTTGAATTAACTTATTCCTTTTTTGTTAGAATAAGGACATTAATACCTAGGGCACATCTTTTTTTTAGAATTTTTTTTCTCTATTTTTCTATTTTTTCGTATGTGTGAAATAAAGAACCTGATGTTCATTGAAAATCCTACATTCACAAGAAATAAAACATAAATATAATAATCAAATTAAACATATTTAAAATTATACTTTTTAGGAAGCTTATAATAAGAGCTACAGGCTTACAAAGAATAAATTTTAAATGAATTCATTTGATCACCCAAAAGGTAAATCAAAAGTGGTTTTTTATAAGCATTTTGATAGGTGTAGAGGAGACTCGATTATAAGTATGGTTTAAATCTAACAAGGTTCTATCCAAGGGGTTTGATCTAAGGGGGTTTGATCAATCCCTCTTTAATTAAAATAATTCAAATGGAACCTTTAAAGTCATAAATCATTGTATTTTCTAAAAATATGTGATTTCAGGCAAAAATCAGGATGTCCCAAAAAGTGTAACCCATTATTGTGGCAGGACCCAGGTGCAAGTGTGAAGGAAAATGTTGTGATGTCATCATTGATGGTGGGAGCACTGATAATCTGGTGTCAGAGGAGATGGTCACAAAGTTGAAGTTGAAGAGGGAAAGACACCCGCATCCATATCAGATTGCTTAGTTGTAGAAAGACCACAAAGTTTTTGTCAATGAGCAGTGCCTAGTAAAGTTCAAGATCGAAAGCTACCATGATGAGGTACTTTGTGATATCATCCCCATGGATGCATGTCACATGTTGTTGGGGAGGTCATGGCAGTTTGATAGGTGAGATATACATGATGGCCATGCAAACACTTATTCCTTGACAAAGGATGGGGTTCGTCACAAGTTGAAACCCCTAAAGGAGACAGAAGAAAAGGTATGTATTAGTGCTAGAATTTGTTATGTAGATGAAAGAAAAATTTTAGAAGGTATGAAGCATGAGCGTGTGTGTTATGCATTGATTCCTAGAGTGAGTAATGAAGATAGTGAGAAGATTCTAGAAGAAGTTTATGGGATGTTGGATGAGTTTCAGGATATTGTTTCTGATAATGTACCTGAGGGCTTACCGCCAATAAGGAAGATTAGTCATCAGATTGACTTGATTCTTAGAGCCAGTTTGCCAAATAAGGCAGCTCATAGAATGACTCCAGCAGAAAATGAGGAGTTGAACAGACAAGTTCAAGAGTTGTTGAGAAAGGGTTTGATATGGGAGATTTTGAGTCCATGTGCAGTACCTGTAGTACTAGCACCAAAGAAGGATGTCGAATGGAGGATGTGTACAGATTCCCGAGCCATAAACAAGATAACAATCAAGTACAGATTTCCCCTACCAAGGATGGATGACCTAATGGACTGTTTGAGTGGAGCTCAGTACTTCACAAAGATTGATTTGAAGAGTGGATATCACTAGATCCGGATTCGAGAGGGAGACGAATGGAAGACTACCTTCAAGACCAAAGAGGGCCTATACGAGTGGTTAGTCATGCCTTTTGTGCTAACCAATGCACCGAGCACATTCATGCAGCTTATGAACAAGGTACTAAAAGAATTTCTAGGAAGTTTTGTTATTGTGTATTTAGATGATATTTTGATTCTCAGTAAGACATTGGATGAGCATCTGATGCATATTCAGAGAGCCTTTGAGAAGCTAAGAGAAGAGAAACTGTTGATTAATCTGAATAAGTGCAATTTTGTGAAGAGGGAGTTAGTGTACTTGGGATTTGTTGTCTCAGCAGAAGGTCTCAAGATGGACCCAGAGAAGGTGAAGGCTATTCTGGAATGGCCTACCCCAAGAACTACTATTGAGGTGAGATCTTTCCATGGTTTGGCTATTTTTTATAGGAAGTTCATTAGAAACTTCAGTAGTATATGTGGACCCCTGACTGAAACAATGAGAGGGGATAGAAAAGAATTCAAGTGGAGCGGTGGAGCAGCAAAAAGTTTTGAACTGTTGAAGCAAAAGGTGATAGAGCAACCTGTTCTAGCCCTCCCAGATTTCAACAAGGTGTTCCAGGTAGATTGTGATGCTAGTGGTTGTGCCATTGGAGCAGTGTTGAGCCAAGAAGGTAAGCCCATTGCCTATTTCAGTGAAAAGTTAAATGATGCCAAGAGAAAGTATTATGTATATGATAAGGAATTTTATGCAATAGTTAAAGCATTAAAGAAATGGAGACATTATTTGTTGTTGAAGGAATTTTTTCTATATACTGATCATCAAACCTTGCAGTACCTAAATAGTCAAGGAAAATTAAATCAGAGGCATATGAAATGGGTAGAGTTTTTGCAGAGTTATACTTTTGTTTTGAAACATAGGAGTGGGAAGTCAAATAGGGTTGCAGATTCCATAAGTAGGAGGCATGCATTGATGACAAAAATGTAGATTGAAGTGGTTGGGTTCAATGAACTCAAGACACTGTATGCAGAAGATCCTGATTTTGCAGAGGCTTGGAAAGCTTGCAAGGAACTTGTTATAGTGGATAGGATAAGGTGGCTGGATTTCATAATCCAGGATGGCATGTTATTTAAGGGAAGTCAATTGTGTATCCCAAGGAGTTCTATGAGGGAGAACCTAATAAAGGAGAAGCATAGTGGAGGAATGGCGGGACATTTTGGTCGAGATAAGACCATTGCCGTTATCAGCGAGCATTATTATTGGCCTCAGTTGTCACAGGATGTGAAGAAGTTTGTACAATGCTACAGAGTATGTCAGATGGCTAAAGGAGTGAGCTAGAATACAGGCTTATATTAGCCCTTACCTGTACCAGAGAGGCCATGGGAGGATATAAGTATGGACTTTGTTCTTGGTTTACCAAGGACACAGTGAGGGAATGATTTAGTCTTTGTGGTGGTTGATAGGTTTTCGAAGATGGCACATTTCATTCCATGTCAGAAGACCCATGATGCAGTCCACATTGCTGACTTGTTCTTCAAAGAGGTTGTGAGGCTACATGGTCTACCAAAGATTATTGTTTCAAATCATGATACTAAATTTGTGGGGTACTTTTGGAGGACCTTGTGGAAGAAGCTGAAGACAGAGCTGAAGTTCAGTTCTACACACCATCCACAAACAAATGGGCAGATAGAGGTTGTTAATAGGAGTCTGGGTAACCTACTGAGATGTTTGGTATGAGATAAACCCAAGGGATGGGACTTGATCTTACCCCAGGCAGAATTTTCTTACAACAATTCTGTCAACAAAAGCACTGGTAGATCACCATTCCAGATTATGTATGGAGGTAGCCCCATAATAGCTCCAGAATTGAGGAAGATGGACCAAGAGGAGAAAATAAGTGTTGAAGCTGAAGATTTTGTAGAACACATCAAGGATATACATGAGAAGGTCAGAGAACATATTAACAAGATGAATATGTAGTATAAGGCTAAGGCAGATTAGAAGTGGAGGTATAAAGGAGTTTCAGATTGGTGATGAAGTGATGGTCCACTTGAGGAAAGAAAGGTTTCCAGTGGGAACATATGACAAATTGAAGATGAAGAAGTTCGGTCCCTGTAAAATTTTGAAGAAGCATGATTCAAGGAATGCATATGAGGTAGAGTTGTCAGATGGATTCAACATTTCCCCTATGTTCAACATTTCAGATTTGACAGAGTATCATGAAGGTGGCGCTGAGGAAGTACCAATGATGGAACAGTGTGGGATTCCAGCATCTACTTCAGAAAAGGATGAATGCCTATGGAAGATTCATCCTAGCTATCTAAGGCAGTGGTTGACCGGTTGGGTTTTCCTCAACCATCTGAGACGTGACAGGGTCAATTCTCAAAATTACCCTAGGTGTCCGATGCAAGAGCATCCAGTGGTGTAAGGGCAATCTTGCATCACCCTAAAATAGTTAAATCTAAAGTGTATCATTTTTTAGATGTTTTTACATTTTTTGATACCCTTTTCATCATAATGAAATTCCCAATTTACGGTTTTTATTTTCTATTCTTGGGTTGAAAAATATTGCAGTTTTACTTTCCCAGATTTGCACCTAAAAATATTCTGAGTTGGATTTGAGGCACTTAGAGCTTCCAGAATGGCCCCGAAACTTGCCAAAATTGGCGTAGAAAATTTTGAGCGCATTCTTGACTTCGAGACCTTTCCAACGGTTCAAATAGTTCGCGAATCGGAGCCCCAGATCAAAAGTTATGGCCCCGGGAAGTTGGCGCACTTTCTAGAAGATACAATTGCAAATATTCTTTTGAAATTTGAACTTCAAGTTGTAATTTTCGGTGCCAAACCACCTAAACTCAAATTCTAATGTTTTTTTGGCTCCAAACTAAAGGGGAGCTCTATTTATGGGTGGGTTTCTAATATTTTTGGGTAACTTTTTGGGGACAAGCTCGCATGTTGCGAAAGGGTTATTCTGTAGCTTTCTGTAGCTTGCATGTGTTGTAGAACTTGGGGACTTGAGATCCTCTGCATGTAAGAAGCTCCATTCTCTGAATAATAAAATTATTCTCTTGTTTGTGGGTTATTTTCTGTGTCACGGGTTGCACCCTCATCAGTAATGAAAGAAGGAAAAGAGAGAGAAAACTAGAATAGAATAGTATAAATCATGTAAATCATGGAAGTAGAAACATTAGAGAAATCAAGTAAGAGATACGTGTAGTTTTTAATAAAAAATAAAATATTAAGAACATTCAATGATGAAGGAGCAAGGGAAGACAAACAATATATTATATAGTATGAACCGGTAAACGGGGTTGTCGTAATTAGTTTTTCCATAGCATAAGCTAATGAGTAGATAAAACTTTTGTTAATATAGATCTTGACATTGGAGAGGCTTCTTTTCACCAAAGAATTTTGTAGTATTAAACAATGTCGTATACATTGGTAATTTGTCAAGTATAATGATACATAGTTTAATACTTAAATGCTCTTCTAAAAAAAAATGTCTCTTTAATGTTATAACCTCCAATGTCACTACAAATTTCTATCCAAGCTAATATGTAAATGTTGTTTCCAGTACCATGCACATTTCTATATAATTTGTTTGATATCAAATAGGTCCATTTATTGGTTTATTAAATGGATATGTTTATGGGCCTGCTTAGCAATACGATGTCCATGTTCACACTATGATGCAATTGCTTCTTAATGTAAGTTTGCTTAATTATATTGAAACTTGATCAAGTTTATTGTATATCCATGAAACACCAATAGCTAATTGAACATGCTCACCTATTGAAGATAAACATAATGAAATCACTGTCAATATGTCTGGAAGAGAAGTTGCATTGTTAGTAGTGGCTACCTTGCCTAATTTGAAATTCTCATACATTGTTGCATAGATTTTATTTACTATTAAGATTGGTAGGTGCCTTAACACTAGAAGCAATAGTTTCCTTGTAGAAAGTAGGCAACAAATGTAGCTAGTAATGTCAAAAATCACTTCAAACAAATAGGATTTTGACATTGTGATTCTAGCTACCTTTCTAAATAGCAATTTCCTAGCGTTTGAAGAAACAACAACAATAACATTCCCATAATCATAACCACCTAAATAGGAACACCTATCAAGAAATTACTGAAAGCTAGACAAGATTAAAATCATATTTCAAAGAACTACTACTACAACTAGTATAGACCATATAAATTGCATTAGGAAATATCTAAATAGTACACATTCATAACACAAAATAAATAACAAATTTATTCAAACCATGAAGCACAAACTGAAAATAAAGGTGGGGTGTGATCTACCACCACATTTGTGTGTCTCAACAAGCTGCAATGTCTTGTTACTTACCCTATAGCATTGTGATACCTTATCCATGGTCCTGTAAATAGCACAAGAAGACTACATGAGTGAAAATGGAAAAAGACATTACATTATCTATTGTGGATTCAATTTGAATTTCTATATCTCACACAATGCAAGGAACATTCAAAAATGAATATATAAGATAGAATAGTTAAAACCCTACTCACTTCCTAGTTTAGTTTTTCAATGCCTATCTCTACTTCCTCAACAACACATGTTGCGATAGCCCCAAATCTATGTGCATTCTCAATATTTTATCTACAGTTAGCTTCAAAGTTGCTTCCAAAATGAGGTCACAAACATACACTATAATTTATTAACTACAACTATTTATTGTCTCTGAAAGAAATGACATTGCAATTTTCCTAATAGACAATGTACGATGTTTATGAAGCATATAATGAAAATAATAGCTAGACATTTCATGAATATATCTAGTTTTCTATGTATTGTTTCTTAGATGGTCCAAGTCATACTTGCTCACATTGTTATTGGCATAGATCCCTACAAGACAAATGACCATTGGAAAATATTAAATATTTAAAAAATGGAAAAACAACGAGGGAAGTTACATCCACCAATCACAAAATCACAAAAAAATGAAAATAAATTTTCTTTTTCCAAATACACCCCTGAGCATAAGCTATAATTTAGCTTTATTTCTAGGCACCATTCCCAAAGCATAGATTTAATATGCAAGATTGAGGCGATCCACATACATACATATATACAACATTTTTTGTTTCATCAACCACATACATATAGATACACATACATATATATGTATGTATAGACCTCATTATCTGCACAAAGAGGTGCACTCACATATACACATTTACATATTTATACATATATGCATACATGTACACACATAAGCATATATGAAGTCAAAGAGGGAAGAGAAAGTAAAAACTAGAGCACAACAGTGTAAATGATGTTCAAACATAGAAATGACTTGTTTGTTGTTTTGAACATCATAGAAATAACCCCTCATAGGACACACAATTTTCATATTGATTGGCTCTCCTGAGCAAATGAAAAACAATAGAACTTGCAAATCACTCATTGTAGGATTTGAATATGACATGTATAAACCCTCTCAATAGACATGGATTTTGTAAACATGTCAAATTACAATTAGTTCTTTCTTTGTTTCAGAGATGGAATACATAGATCCTATCATAGACATAGATGTCTATCTCATCAAACAATCCGAGAAAGTGAGTAGATGAAACCCAAATGTCACTACAACAAGCTTTTCCCAAGTTTTCGTGTCTAAGAGACAAAGTAAGGAAATGAATAAAAATTGCAAGCCATTAAATTTTATAGGAGAATCCATTAACAAGAGTTTGTAGTCATATATATGTGTGTGTGTGTGTGTGTGTGTGTGTGTGTGTGTTTGTACATATGTGCATGTGGTGAACAACACAAACAATATTTTTCCTGGCAACTGCAAGTCTTGACAAAACCATGCATAAATAGTAGTTGCACTTGAGTCTATTCAAAACATAGGGGAAAATAGATCCTAGTAAATCCAAAATGTACAACACACACATATATAGAGGCACACATATATACTCATATATATATACACATACATATATATATTTATACAGACACACACATATATATGCATACATACATACATTTATTTCTACATATGCACACATGTATATATATACTTAGATACAAATTTATATGTATATATACATATGTATGTGTATATTCTTATGCATATATATACACACACGTATATATGTATGTAGGTAAGATCATTTCTCCTTGACATGCATAGCAAGATATCATTACAATAAAATTGCATTTTACACTCCATTTATGTGAACTATAAATTGCAACTATAGAATATGAACAAAGAGAAAAAATCACACCATATGTCAATGACTAGGCATTTTCAGTTGAAAAAAATAAACACCATTTTAAGAGTTCCAAATAGACACCATTGGAAGATGTCTTATCTTTACAAATTATTCATGGCATGCATCATTTGAAATGTCAATCACATATCAGTTATATCATGTACAGAAAGACATCTTCCAAGATCCATCACTCTTCCATGTACAGACAATTCAGTACATGGTATACACAAAGTTTGCACATGCAATCAAAAATTTCAAACACATTCTTTGTTGATAGATTTATGATGAGCATCAAGTCCACATTTGTTGTGAGAGATAGAAGAATTTACAAATAAAACCTTTTTTGATAGATTGATTGATGACAGTGAAATCTATGCCTCTTGACATAATTCAATGATGAGTACTGGAGAAATATACATTAATGAATTAGGGTGCTAAGTATTTAGCTCAACAACAGAAACTAACCATAGAAGCAACCAAAGATAGTGAAGAATAGACATTAACACACAAAATTCAGGCACATGTGTACATACATACATACATACATACATACATACATATGTATATATGTGCATCTATGAAGACATACATATATGTAAGAAAATATGCATCGACACATACATATACATGCATAAATTTAACTATGTACATACACACATACATACATACATGCATACACACATATATATGTATACACATCTACATAGGACAAATATAAATATATATGTATATATGTACATACGTATATACATATATATATACATACACATATGTTACTGTATTTGTGCAGAGTTATATATGTGTGTATGTACATACATACAGACACATATATACATGTATGTACGCATAGCTTTATATATACATATCTATACATTCATATATATGTATGTGTTGTTTTATAGTTTTTTACACACTTGTATTTTATGGATTAATAGACCTACTGTTTCTTGTTATTTGTATTTCGTGCACATAGGCATCACATTGCAAATGCATTTGAATCTATTAAATAGCAATGAAAATTAGGTCAAAGTAATTGGGATATATCTGGATATAAAATCATTAAATTTGACACCATTGCAGCCCCAAGTCTTCACAACATCATTCATTTATGGAAATTGTAGTTGCATCTATTCAAAATAAACAAGAAAATAGATCACAGTTAATGCAAAATGTAGATCATAGACATATCTACATATATATATACATATATATATGCACAAAGATATATATCTATATGCACACACACACACACAAATATATATGTATATGTATATATGTATATATATGTATGTATGTATGTACACATACCTGTATATATATACTTGCATATACGTATGTCTTTGTGTGCACATATGTACATACATACACACATATAAAAACACACACACAAACACACACACACACACACATATGTCTAAGTGAACAACAAATTCCCTATCAATAGATGTAGGCTTAATCATTTTACATCTGCACATTCTCCAATTAGTTGGACCTAATTTTCATTTCTATCAAATAAATTCAAGTGCAGTCACAGTGCATGCATGCGAAGGAAATACTAATTTCATTCTTAATCATGACAAGCATGCTATCATGCCAAGTACTTCACTCAACAAGAAATACTAACCCATAAACACACCCGAACAAAACACCTTAGCAAATGTCAAAATAACGTAAATGGGTAAAAGCACAAACCTGTGTCACACTTTATAAAGGAATTGACCAACACTAAAAAATATTCTGAAACTTCGACCACATAAAAGTGGTCTTTATGTTTTGAATTTCAAAATGGTGTAAACTAATGAAATGTAGAAACTTTGATGTAGTTTATTCTTGTAATTTTTAAAAAAAATTAAAAATTGTTTTCATTATGTTTTTATCAATTTAAGGACAAATTTTGGAATGCTGAAAATTTCAAAAAAGAGTGACTTCATGGGCTGTTAAGAAACAAATTGAAAAAAACGTCATTTCTCCCTAATTTTTTTTTCTCCAAATAGATAACTTCAATATCTTGTGATGGAAAAAAAAAATCACATTGTAATGTATATTTTTCTTGTAATAACATTTTAAAGTCAGACATGTCAGAATTTGACACTTTTCACGGGCTATCAACTATTTTCATTTTTTTTAATCATTTTTGAAAAACAAAATATACCCTTTTGAAGAAAAATCTCTCCTCTTGTGCCCCATATAAGATTAAAAAAAAATTAATAAGTTTTACTATCCTTTTTTTTTAATTTCTAATTAGCCTCTTTTTTAATTTTTAAAACCTACTTGCATTATTTTAAAAATAAAATATATTAAAATTAATAAAAATATTATAAAAATTATATATTTGGATTTTCCACTCTGAGTTCTACAAAAGGGTATTTTTTATTTTTTGAATAAATGTTATTTTGACTAGAGAAATACTCTGCCAAAGTTGAATGTTTTAGAAAATTCTGAAAAAATGATGAGTTGGTTGCCATGTACGATGCTAACTAGACATTCTTAGCCGAGAGGGTTTCGATCGAGCATGTTTCGGGCAAAAAATATTCAGCTGAAAATTTCTTGATATTTCTAAACCATAAATACCAGGTACACTCACTTTTCCATTTTTTTGGCCATCCGTATTCGGTTGAGTAACTTTCAACCGAAACCTCTTCAGCTGGAAATTTTCCTGCCATTTCTATGCCACATGGTTTTAGCCGAAAGCAACTCATCCTAATGTCTTCCAGCTGAATATAGTTCACTCGGAACTATTTATTTTTCCAAAAGTGTGACACACTATTATGCTTTTACCCAAATAACACTTTGTTCCAAATAGTGTAAACTTAAACCCCATGAAATACTTCAAATATGAGCAAACATATAGACACTAACCCATAAAGAAAAGTGTAGAATAGACATAGACACAAAAAATACAAACATTAACTAAGAATACACATTCACAAGCTTACAAAGGCTTCGTTTTTCACCCCCCATAAAACAGATATAAACCCTTTCAATAGAGATGGGCTTAATGATTTTATACCCAAACTTTTTCCATTTATTTATAACTATTTTTCATTTTCATTTAATAAATTCATATGCAATTGCAATGCATGAGTACACACACCAAAAATTAACCATAAAATGGAGAAATGAAAAAAACCATAAAACAATTTGGTCAACAACGTTAAACCTTCATACCATAACACATAAATGACAATTGCACTACAATAGACTCACAATAAATGAGAAGACACAACCAGCTATTTCCATTCTTAATCATGGATATCAAAGGAATCCACATTAGTAAATTATAGTATTAAGTATTCAAGTCGACAAAATAAAACAACCCATAAAAGTAGTAGCCGATTGCAAAGTACCCAACAAGAAAGGCTAACCCATATCTACACTGATAGATAGAAACTCAACAAATGGTAAAACAACACAAACAATACATTCCTCAACATAATTAGAACCTCAAAACCCAAAAAATATTTAAAATACGAACTATTCTAATTTTCATCAAGTACATTGAAATGCAACTAACTATTTAACTTAGCAACAGACACTAACCCAGAAAGAATACCGAAGAATATACATACACACAAAATGAAATCAACAACTAGAAATACACATTCACCCATAAAATGCAAATATGTAAACCGCTATAAAATAAGACTATAGAAGACATACAATCTTACAAAGGCTTCACTTTTTGATCCCCATACAACATATACAAACCCTTTCAATAGAGAGGAGCTTAATGAGTAAACACACTAGAAATTAACGATAAAATGAAAAAAATGCAAAAAACTATACAACAACATTGTAAAATATGGAGAAACTTACAAACAATTTGTTCTTCAATATGAAATTTGTACACATAAACCCTCTCAAAAGACACCGATTTCATGCTCATCAAACAATCTGACCCAAACAATAGGGAAACGAAAAACTAAAAGCATAAAAAATACACTAACTTACAAACACCACCTTTTTGGCTTCCAACACTGTAGATGAAAAACCCTTTAGCCTCATCAAACAACTTGACTCAATGAACAAGCAATGCAGGGAACAATTCACTCAACAACATTAAACCTTCACACCATAACACACTAATGATGGTTGCACTCCAACCTACTGACAATAAATGAGAAGACACAAATAGTATATGCAAATGTACTGTTCAATACATCACACATCCCCACAAAGAGTCCATGTCAAGACATGACTATACAAAAAAACTCATGAAATATTTCCAATAATGAAACTCCCTATGATAATTATTATTATTATTATTAAAAAAATTACAAAATGCCAAAACGATGAGGAAAACTACACTCGCCATCACAAAATTGCAAAAAGAGGGAAAATTTTCACTTTTTTCTAAATACTCCCTCAAACAGTACCTATACTTTAGCTGTATTTTCTGGTGCCATTCCCCACGAATGAAAATTGTAAATTCAAATGTACCACTCACGATTCCACTTGTCCCCAACAAAATTCCATGGAAAAACATGACTATACAAAAGAACTCATGAAATATTTCCAATAGCAAAGCTCCCTACAATAATAATTATTATTAAAAATATTTCCAAAATGCTAAAACCACGAGAAAAATTACACCCACCAATCACAGAATTACAAAAATAGGAAAATAATTTTTTCTTTTCTAAATACTCCCCTAAACATAAGCTATACTTTAGCTTTATTTTCCAGCGTCACTCCCAAAGCACAATTTTAATATGTAAGATTAAGGTGATAACAATAGTTCCCCACCTTATAAAGGCAAGCACTAATAATGAATAAATAAATAATTTACATGTTGAATATGTGTCAATAAGAGTTTTAGATGTGTC
Organism: Sequoia sempervirens; assembly: GCA_007258455.2. Lineage (NCBI taxonomy): Eukaryota > Viridiplantae > Streptophyta > Pinopsida > Cupressales > Cupressaceae > Sequoia > Sequoia sempervirens. The sequence continues at coordinate 384,311,890 of VDFB02193867.1, read as the reverse complement.
CATAAGATATTATATGTCTTAATAGTCTTTATTTTGTTGTTAATTAGTTCTTGTTAGACCTATCATGTTAGATTCTACATTTGTGGGGAGTTGTTGAGCTTTATTTGAAGCCATAAATTATAATAACCTTTGAGTTAAATAAATATTAAAGAATTGAGCTTGTTGTTCTATTATATTATCAAAGCAATATTGGGTGTGACTTGATCTTGGGTGTACATAGAAAGATGGGATCACCTTAAAAATGATAAGAGCATTGAGAGGTTTTTATTGATGAATTGGCCTCTAGTATGCCAAAATAATAGTTTGCAATGGGAAACCTAAAATCATAGGCAAAGAAAATAGGAAAATCGGTGAGTGTTCCTATCTCCAATACCAAAAATCTCTTTGTGGATCATGTTAACAACATTGCTCTCAAATAGCTAATATGCACGTCAATAATCAGTGAGATGTTAGATGTAGTCACCAGAATTGTAGATATGGTAATTATATATAATTATCAATTAATTCTAATAAAATATTATGTTAAATTTTAGGTTTGTACAAGAAGAAATGAGAGTTTCTTTGAAGATAAAAGCCATGGACTTTCTACACCTTGAATGGCAATTCAAACTGCCCTATACTGATGTCACAGTTTTGACATCTCTGCTTCCTGTCCTTCTCTCTATCAATTTTCAGTCAATAATCGGGTTAATCTATTCCACGTGCCCCAGACCATAACACTACAATTCAAACCACCCAATACTAATGTCATAGTTTTGACATCTCTGCTTCCTGTCCTTCTCTCTATCAATTTTTCAGTCAATACTCGGGTTAATCTATTCCACGTGCCCCAGACCATAACACTGCAATTTCAACTCTAACAAATGCTATAAAGACATGTTGTAGGAGTTCTGGTTATTTGCACCATCCCCTGAGAATCACACAATGGAAGTGGGTTTGATTCATGAGTTTGTCTTTACATTGGATTTAGCTATCTTTTTAGCAAGAATAGGAAGCTTCCACCTGGGCAATCAGGATGGCCTATTTTAGGCTGCTTGCCATTGCTGGGCTCAATGCCTCATGTCACTTTGATAGAGCTATCAAGGAAATATGGTCCAATAGTCTATCTTAAAATGGGTACCTCTAAAATGGTGGTGGTCAACACCCCTGCTGCTGCAAAGGCCTTTTTGAAGACTTTGGATATAAATTTCTCCAACAGGACTAGCAATGTATTGTCTACTTTTTTCTCTTACAACATACAGGACATGGCGTGGTCTTCCTATGGAGACCATTGGAAGATGTTTATAAAGGTATTTCGTCACAGCCTTCTAAAATATCTATTTTTTTTCTTGTCTGTGCTACAACCCATCTTTCATATTTCCACCTTTGTTTTCAATTACCATTATTACTGTGTTGTTCCTCTAGGGGAAGGTTTCCGAGCATTATGTTAATAATTTTTGATATGTTATTTTTTGTCCCCTCATTGTTTTTCCTTGGAAGGCGCTCAGGTTGATGGCAATGGCTATCCATTAAATTTATTAAGTGGGATATTTTAGTAATGGGAGATATGTCCATAATCTTGTCTTTCTTTATGTGCATAGAGGATTGCTAGCTTTCTTAGCCCTTTATGTTCTTAAGTGGCTATGAGGTGGCAATTTTTTATTTCTTAGTCATTTGGTATTATAGTTTTCAAGCTAATATTTTCATGGTGCCTATCATTTGTGCATTTGTAATGGGTTTGTGTGGGCAATGGCACTGTGGTTTTAATAGCTAGAATGCATAGAAAACAAAAGGATAAAATGCTTCATAGCTCTATTTCTAATAGGAGGCTTAAGTATATATTTTTCCATGCCTCCTTTGCATCCATGATAAAGTGACATGGGGCTAGTATCAAGAAATTTGTAGGAAAGTGGTGATAAGAAAGGATTTTGTTACCGAAAAAAATGAAATATGAAATATCTATTTGTTTTCTTGTCTGTACTACAACCCATCTTTCATATATGTGTTTAGGGAAGCTTTTTACAGATGATTCTAGTATCCATTAAGCTTTTGTTTTAGGTTTAGATAGAGATATATCATTAGCTAGATATATGTCTCCTCCTTAGGCTTAAAATTGATGGCCAACCCTGCCTGCAACCAAATATTTTGTGACAGTTATCTATTTGTGGTTGTATCTAAATGTTATATCATATCTTATTTGAAAGTAAAAAATATAAAATTAAATATATATACAATTATAATTTTTCAAAAAATTTGATGGTATCAAAAAAATATATCATTTCATGTAGTGTATATATATATAATTTTGATGGTATGAGAAAAATCTGCCCTTTCTTGTAAGACAGTCTTCATAGCCATCAAATTTAAGCTCTACTCCTCACCAAGGAAATTTTTATTAGTTTTTAATTATAGTTGGAACTATTTTAAATTTGTTTTAATGAAAAAAGTAAATTATAATCTTTAGATAGGTGATTATTCACCCTTCTACTTTGATGCAATCTATAATACCAATTAGACTTGTGGTTTTTTGGTTTCAAAAGATTGTTAGGGAGTTTCAAAAATCACCACAATAATCCTTGCATCTGAGACCATGATTCGATCTTGATCTCAAATAAGACACCAAATCCAAAACTCATCCCACACTGCTCGTCAATTGTTTCTAAGCCTACTACTATCATTAAACCCTCTACATGTTCTTTCCTTTTTGGTTATGTGAACTATATAGTGTGTCATTCAATGCCCAATATGAAAAAACAACTTTGTTCTAAAAAATGAGATGAATTATGAAACGGTTAAAATTATTTAGCAGTGGTCAATAGTGAAACAGTATGATGGATAAGTTGTGGTGTCGTTCTTGCCACCAAGGTTCAAACTTCATTGGGATGAAATTTTTGAATGTTTAAATTGAGGATGAGTTTCCCATCTGTGATCTCACTGATTCATAGCTCTTATGGAAAGTGTTTATCTATTAATTTTTAGTAATGAATTGGTATAACTTTCTATTTATAATGTTATATTTTTTTTTGAAAGAAATTGAATTTTAAACTCTTTTTTAATCAGCTATGCAACATTCACATGTTGGGTGGTAAGGCATTAGATAACTAGCAGCCAGTAAGAGAAGTTGAAATAGGTTGCATGCTTAAATCCATTTTGGTTCAGAGTTGCAATAACCAGATAGTAAATGTGCTAGACCTACTCAGCATCTGTACATCCAACATTTTTGGTCAAATGATTTTAAGCAAGCAAGTTTTTGAGGGTCAAGGGGATGAGGCCAATCAGTTCAAGGATGATGTAGTGGATCTCAAGGCTATAGTAGGGAAATTTAATATAGGTTATTTTATACCTTCTATTGCATGGATGGATTTGCATAGGATACAAGGGAGTGTGAAGAAGATCGTAAAATGGTTCAATGATACATTAAATAAGATCATTGCAGAACACCACGCCACCACTAACAAACGAGCAACTCCAGATTTCTTGGATGTGCTTATGTCTAAACAAAATAATTTTGATGGTGATGAAGAGTGGCTGTCTGATAATATCAAGGGTCTTCTTCTTGTAAAATAACTACTTTTGATACAATGCATTAGAAATATTATATCCTTTTATTTATTTAAATAAAGATGAAAAATGAAGTATAGAGTTTCAAGCCCACACAATTATTTGTTTATGTAGAAAATATTGAATTATTAAGAATATTAGTGTGATCAACTATCATTCAAGTTTCTTTCAAATAAGACTAACAGTATTTTATGTTCATTTGATTTGTCAAAAATTAATTATAGCATGAAACTTTTTGGATATATTGATAATTTTCTCTACTAGTGTGTGAAATGTTTGTTTTAATATATAAATCTTTTAGGAAATCAAAATAAATTAATGTGCAGGTTAATATTAAATATTCAAATAGAAAAGTAACTAATATTATTGTTTATTTTTCTAATGCTTATAAAAACGTAATTAACCATTTAAAAAAAGTCTATTAGTTAATTATAATTGGTGGACCTCATCTTAGATTAACGTAACTTGCCACTATACTATATAAAATTGTGTCTTTCTATAATCATTTTATATTAGTTTAAGATATACTAATGTGCACTAGTAGATAGTTGGATTGAAATATTGTGGATTATTCTTCATATTATTTTGAAGTGAGAAAATTAAATTATAATTTATTTTGTTTTATGTGTTTTGCAAAATATGTTCACTGGAGGAACTGACACATCAAGTACCATGATAGAATGGGCACTTTTCGAAACTTATCCTAAATCCCAAACTTCTAAAACATGCCCAGGCTAAAATGGATGAAGTTATTGGTAAAGATAGGCACCTCCAAGTATTAGACATTCCAAAGCTTCCCTAGTTAGTGGCCATTATCAAGGAAGTATTTCGTAAACACCCTCCCACTCCTCTTAGTCTTCCATGAGTTTCTACAAGGCTTGTCAATTTGGTGGTTACTACATACCTAAGGGAACACGCTTCACACTCAATATCTATGGTATTGGAAGGGACCCAGAAATATGGGACAATCCGCTAGAATTTAATCCTAATAGGTATGTTGGTTCCAAAATTGATCCATCTGGTGGTGACTTCCAACTCATACCCTTTGGTGTAGGAAGGCATATGTTTCCTAGCGCTAGGATGGAAATTGCTATGGTAGAGTACAATTTAGGGTTATTGATCCATGCCTTTGATTGGGAGTTGCCACCAGGGAAGAAGAGCTTAAGCATGGAGGAATCTTTTGGGTTAACACTCCCAATGAAAGAGACTCTTATGGCTAGAGCTACCCCTCGACTAGCCCTCCACTTATATTAACTAGCACTTGCACTAGGAGGGGTGCAAGGGGTACGTCAATAGAGAAGTATATGTATGCATACATGATAATTTATCTACAGTGTTTATATAAGTTTGTAATAGAAGTTTGAAATTAATATAGAAGATATTTTATTTATAAATTTTAGAAACAAATATATTTTTCTTTTGAATTATAATTTTTGGTATAGCAATTTGAAAGAATGATTCTCAGTAGTATAAATAAAATTTGAAATATACCTTATCTTTCACATTTATTTTTCTTAATTACATTTATTTATAATTGACATTCAACATTGAAAATAAAACAAAAAAACTCATATTATAACTATAAACATTAAAACTTAAAAATAACTAACATATCCCAATATTTGAAAATACAATGAAATAATTATGAAATAAGATTAAATAATTAACATATTTTGAAAAAGTAAAATAATTAAATAAATATTAAATAAATGATAATAAACACATTAAATTAAAAAATATTGTCACCAATATTTTATAATAACTAACATGTACCTCAATTTGTGCCACCATAACAATGGTGGAAATGTCTACTATTCTAAATGTTACCCCTTCCCTACCATTTATTTTAGCAAAACTATCACCTCACATGTCCCTTGCATAGCCACATTCATGTATTATATCACCTATTAATGAAGCTCTTAAATGATGCATCTACACCTATTGTATAGTGGTTAAGGAATTACAGAAAAATGGGTGAGAAGTAGGAGGGAAAGACGTAGCAATACAATGTGAAGGCACATGCAGGTATACTTCCATTCTTGAAGGCTATCACTTACAAAAGCGACACTACTCTTCGCGTTGCTCTCATCGATTTCATTGTCTACAGTCAATAGATTGTTGGAGAAAGCTATTTGCAGATTACAAAAGAGGAAATTCACCAAGCAATGGGTATGCCTATTTCAGGTAAGGATGTCTCCCTCTACAGATTCGACTGGGTTGAAATTACAGTGCATCTTACCAGGTTTAAAATTGGGGAAAATAATTTAGGATTAATCTCCTCTAAGATTATTTCATATATTCAAATTTCATTTAATATTAATGTCCATTACGTAACCAAGAATCAGAAAATACATGAAAACAGAGCAAGAGAACAAGTAAAAGGATTTTTGTTACCCCTAAAAAATATAGCCCTTGATGAATGAAACATCATAAAGGGTCATCTTCCAGTCATGAATACATGAGTCTCAAAACCTTCTAGTGTGCTTTTGAAATGTTTGAGCATACATACCTTCTTCATTCTTCATTTGAAGCTCATAACCCTAAATTCCACAAAACACAGGAATGATGGGAGCACCTGTTTTGACAACATGAAGTACTTTATTACTTAGTAATGATGTGTCATTAGTATTTATCATAAAACATTCCATTTTTAACTTGAGTTGTTCCCCTACAGGACAACACCTTTTGTGGAGTGAAAAATAGTGGCATGTAAACTAGATTTTTATTACTATATATCACAATTTTCATCTTAACTACGAAAAGGTGAAGAGTCATAGAGAAACATAAATCTAAAATTCCATTTTAGTTCTTTATCTTTTATAAAAATATGTAACTAGCACTTGCACCGAAAGGAGGTGCAATGGTTATACCGATTGTATTTTATATTAGTGTGAGTCAAAAATTTTAGAATACTATTTTGCATAAAGTATGTTCCAAACTTTTTTATAGTAGATCCTATTTTTGAGGTGTGCGCATTTGTTATAGTTACACTAATCCTTCAGTTTAATGAGTTTAGTCTTTTGTTACTGTGAACAAGTTTGAGTGTTGCATAGAATACATAACTCATGGATTATCTTACTCATTGTTTTTGCAATGTTGTATATGGAGTGCAAAAGAGTTTATAAGTGTTTTTGTTTTGAAGAATTGTAAACAGAAAATGATATTGTATTTCTCACATGTAGGCAAATCAATTATAGAAAATATGCTATACTTGAGTCCCTCCTATATTTGTGAAAAAAGTCCCCTTTAAAATCCTATGAGAAATGTGTACAATGATAATATTTAAATAATTTATATATTAAAAAATATATGTAAAGCTTTCAAAAAATTGCAAAACAAACTTTAACTTAAAAATATATCAACAATTTTAGTGGAATAACTAAAAATCAAATCACTAATTTTTTTGACAACATGAAGCACTACAATACTTAGTAATGATGTTTCGTTAGTATTTATAAGAGAAAATTCCCCATACTCCTCTTTTAACTAATTCGCTAGCTAAAGTGCAGAGTGGAACACGGTGTTTGCTACAATATCCAAAGGAAACCAAACTTGATGATGTAGATCTAGAGTTGTTGGTAGAAAGGTTTCTAGTCACAATGGGCTCATAAATTGTTTAGGAAATAGCAGTTGAGGTTTTTCGAGTAGGATCCTTTTGGGATTGGGATAGTAATAATTCCAAAGAGAAAATTATTGGTGATAATCAAAATACTCTCAGCACTCAAGAACCTTTTGAGATGCCCTACAATCAGTTGTCGTCATAGATTCTTAATGAGCCAGAAGTATATGAGGAGGGAGAAATTGAAGGGGAAGACTTTCAAAATTCTTCATAATTTGACTATACACAGACTCTTTCCATCTCCTAGACTCCTTATCAGCCCTCTACAAAGAAGTTTCCATTTAAAAGAGGCCATAAGTCTAAGGTTAGAAAAATGCAAGAGGAAATAGATGTAGGGCATCAAGCTAGGTTGCATGACTCTTTGATATCTCCACCAAATAAGTGTGTGAGGAGAGGATGCTGCTCTCCTTGGGTACAATGAAGATCCTTTCATGGAATGTTAGGGGCATTAATGCCCCTGACAAACACGCATGCATCAAATGTCAAATTAATGGATGTGGTGTCAATTGATATAGTCCTTCTCCAAGAAACCAAAATCTTAGACGATATATACAAATTGACAATTCAAAAGTGGCATATGTGGCAATCTATTCATTCCCCTACATAAGGGGCTTTAGGGGATTTAGTAGCATTATGGAATTTGAAACAAGTTTGTACATGGTTCTCCATCAAAATGGAAACAATTGGAAAGTGTTAGAAGTAATGAAATTTGATATCAAATTTTGGCTATTAAAAATTTATGGTCCCACACCTATAGGTGATAAGAAAGTCCTCTGGGATCAGTTATCTCAAGTTATCATGACATTGGGAGATGCAAAATTCATCCTAGCCGAAGATTTCAATGCCATTCCATCTCTTCAAGATAAGGTTGGAGGTATAAGCCTACCTACTAAAGTCATGACTAATTTTAGATCTTTCATTAATACCAACACTTTGTAGGATATTTTTCCAGATAATGGTAAGTTCACTGGACAAATCAAAGAAAAGGATTTCTTCAAATAGTAGTAAGACTAGATCAATTTCTTCTATCCCCAAATTGGCTTAATTTGTTCTATCAACTTGCCTTTGAGATATTGCCTTTTCCCGATTCTGATCATTATCCAATATCTCTTTCCATTGCAAATATCTCATCTCCTCCTTTTAAATCATCATTTAAGTTTTAGAGCATGTTAATTAGACACCCTAACTTTGTGGAGATGATTCGTCAATGGTGGATGTTTGCTCCTTTTGAACCTGGGATGATGATGTTTTGTTTATGGAAAAAATTGATACATGTTAAACAAAAAATCCAAAAATGGAAAAAGGAGATATTCAAGAATATCTTTCAATAGAAGGATCTAATTCGTGAAGAACTAGAAGACATCCATACAAACATTATACAAGGTCTAGATGATTTGTTGTATGATAAATAAAAGAAATTACAAGTAGAGTGGGAAGAACAAAGTGTTAGAGAAGAAGCCTATTGGAGGCAGAAATTGTGGGAATTATGGTTAAGAGAAGGTGACAGAAACACTAAGTATTTACATGCCTCTACTCAGATTAAAAGAGCAGCTAAGGTGGTCCAAGTGGTCAAATAGATTCCAATGGGAAGTTGGATCACAAAAGAAGAAAACATTGGGAAAGAATGATTTTTCTTGGATCTTTTAACTTCCCCAAATGATAGAAATCAACAAAATGAATAGGATGGGGAAGAATCACTGCAAGCAATCTAGACACTCATATCTATAAAGGAAAATGAAGAATTATTGAAGCCATTTACAATTGAGGAGCTTAAAATGGTAGTTTTCTTTGCCTCCTAACAAAGCACCAAGGCTTAATGGCTTTACTACTCTTATTTTCTACAATTGTTGGGAAATTGTGTGCTATTATCTCTTATAGGCATTAGAAGAATCACGTAGAACTGCAACTTTTCTCAAGCAATTTAATGTAACTAATATTGTTATCCTTCCTAAAGTTAGCAACCCTTCCTCAATCATAGAATATAGGCCTATTTATTTGTGTAACACAATATATAAGATTTTTTCAAAGGAAATATATTTGAGGCTACAACCTATCATTCAAAGGATAATTTCACAAGAACAAAGGGGTTTTGTTCTGGGGAAAGAAATATATGAAGGAGCGATTGTGGCCTATGAGACCCTACATTCAATAGTAGTTAAGAAAGTCCCCTCTATCATTGTCAAATTGGACATGATGAAGGCATACGATAAGGTCAATTGGAGTTTCTTGAGGAAAGTAATGTTTAAATTGGTTTTTCAGCAAAATGGTGTCGATGGATTAGTACATACCTACCAGGAGCCAAACTCTTAGTGATTCTCAATGGTTCACCAACAGGTTTTTTCAGTGCCTCTTAAGGTGTAAGGCAAGGTGACCCTATGTCTCCCTTCTTGTTCATCATTATGGCAAAGGCTTTAAGTATATATATCATTAAATTGAACTCTTTCAACTTATAGAAAGGAATCCAAATAGATAATACAGATATGGCAGTTACTCATTCCCTATTTGCAAATGATACAAACTTATTCTAGGTTGCAACTCTGGAGGAACCTAATAAAATTAAGGATATTTCAAGTAAATATTCTTTAGCATTAGGACAACAAATTAATTCCTCAAAGTGTAAAAATTCACATTCTTAATATAAGTGAGGCGAATGAGAAAAAAAATATCAATATACTAGGGTTTGAAAAAGGAACCTTACCGTGCTCATACCTAGGGATACCTTTTTTTGTAGGCCCAAATAAAGCTACTTATTGGGAAAAGGTAATGGAAAGGTGTTGGATTCTATGTATTTTCTTCTAATATGTGGTTTTCATTGATGTCAACACTATTAGCATTTGGTTTATTAGAGGCTATATATGCCAAAGATATTGAGAAAATTGTAAAATTAAGTGTTCTAGGTTCCCAGTGGAACTGTGTAGATGATGAAGGCATCTTGTTCTTTACATTGAAGTTGAGCCACTGTGGACTAAAAGATATATTCTCGAGTGTATCTAGATCATCTACCAGAAGTTTCAGAGGTCTGCATATAGATTTCGTCATGTTGTGGTCTAATAGTATTTATGTGGTCTTTATTAGTGTTCTTGAGTGAAGTTTGTGTGATTCTAGAGATCTCAGTTGCTACAAATGTTTCTCTATTGTTTCTTGGTCTCTTGGATGTTTCTAGATCATGCTCTATCTTTTTGGTACATCCAAATTGATCAGTTTCCATGTGGTCAAAGATCTTTTCTTCTACATGTTTGGTTTTTCATGTTCTTGGTTGACATGATGATGATAGCGTGTCATGGATCTTTGAAGTGAAATTAATTGAAGTCTTTTTGTGTTGGAGATATTAATTTGGGTCTCTACTATTTTGTGGCTGACTTTGGTTGATTCACATTAAAAATTTATTTGTAAATTTGGGCTGACATTGAAAATATGTTTTATTTTCATGGCCGACTAAGTTATTGATGAAATTCCATGTAGCGGATATATAAGAACTATTGTTTCATCAATGTAGTGTGTGGAAAAGGTTCTTTGTGTTTTGGGTGTGCTCTTATGTGTGTGTGTGTGCAAATATCATTTGATTGCAAAGTAGAGTATGAAGAAGATCGAGCGAAGTGTGAAGTAGTTTGTGAAGGATTTTTCTATGCTTAATTGGAATTGTAATCTAGCTTGTGCAGAAGCTATTTTCTCAGTTCATACCCTCTGAATTTTAATCTTATTCTATATTGTTGGGTAGTGAGCCCCTTCTATAATTGAGTAGTGAGCTCTAGGGAGTGTGCCAAAATGCATGTGCATTCCCTTTTATTGATTTCATTATACTTTTAATAGGGTATAATCTTGTGGACTAACATCCACTATGGTTTTTCCCCTAACAAGGTTTCCACGTAAAAAATATTGGTGTTCTCTATCTCTCTGATGTGTTAATTGTTTATGGTTTATTGGTTATTCATCAAATCTGAGAATTAAGTTAAGTAAAGTTTGAAAATTTTATTATTCTATGACAACTAATTCATCCCTCCTCTCATTTTTTTGTCCTTGTTTTACCAACAATTGGTATCAGAGCAGGTTCCTCTAAAGAATTCTAAAAGCTTGAGGTGATATGAGATTGCAACATTCAAGAAGGATAGTCCAAGATTTGATGGAACTAACTACTCACTATGGGAAGTCAAGATGCAATGTCACCTAAGGTGTATTGGTGAAGCTTACTGGAAGATTACAAAAGATGCATATGTTATTCCTTAGAATGGTCCCTCCACTGCTGATGAGATCAAAGATGCTGAAAACAGTATCAGGGCTGTTGAAGCTTTGGTGAGTGCTTTGACAAACTTGGAGATGGAAAATATGGTAGGACTGTAGGTAGCTCATGAGATTTGGACGAAGCTGGAAAATTTTTATGAAGGAAATGCACAATGAAGATGGCCAAGATACAAATTTTAAAAGACAAGTATGAGAATTTGAAGATGGGTGAAGATGAAAATATCACTTCTTTTATGCAAAGAGTAAATGAAATAGTGATGGGTATTACATGTGCTAGTGGTTCTCTGGATGAGGATGAAATTATGGCTAAGATACTCAAATCCTTGCCTCCATCCAACAAAGTGAAGGCTCACACCATTGGAGATCTCATATCATTAATAATGATGTCAAGAGACACATTGGTTGGTAAGCTTGTTGCTTTTTAATTAAGTGAATTTGGTGAATCTATTCCAAACCTGAATCAATAGTAAAGGCTACTGTATCTAGAAGTAACAAGAAAATATATGGTTCGGGAGAATGCTCCAGAAAGATATCCAAGTATGATGAAGAATTGAAATAGCTTGAAGATAAAGAAAGAGAGGTAGAAGAATTGGAAGCACTAATTGCAAAGAAATAAGGTAGAGGAAAAGTTATGTATGAAGGAGTGTTACCTATTAAATGCTTTCCATGCAGTAAAATAGGTCATTTTGCATCAAGATGTCCTAAAAGTGTTCCTAGATCTAAGCCCAACAAGTCTAGAATCCAAAAGAAATGCTACTTTGCTAAAGAATGAGTGACTAATGATGAGTCTGATAAGGGTAATGGAAATGAAGATGAATGGGTTTTCATTGCTATCATTGAAAATAGTCCTATGCCTATTGAATCTACTAAAGATGAGAAAGCTCTTGCAACCCGAGTTGAAAAAAAGGATGAGTGGGTTATTGACAATGGATGCTCACATCATATGAATGGTGATAAAAACTTTTTTTTAAGTCTATAGAAGTATGATGGTGGTGTTGTAATATTTGGAGACAACAATGTTGGTGTGATTCGTGGCAGAGGTTCTATTTGTCTTGGTGGTAAGGATAACACTAATGATGTTATTTATGTTGAAGGGTTGAAGCACAATATTTTGAGTGTTTGACAGATGGTTGGAAAAGGCTATGATCTACAATTCAAAGATGCAAGAAGTGATGAAGGAATATTTTTAGGTTAGTCTACTAGAAGCAAGGGCTACCAATGCTATAACAGAAGACTAAGAAAGATGGTTGAGAGTGAAAATGTCAGAGTTGATGAGGAATCTATCAAATCATCCAAATATTATGGATATGATTCAAATGAGGACAACACAAACAAAGGGAATAACGTTCAGAAACATAATCAATTTCAAATTGTGCCATATGTTCCATGTGTTCTAGTAAAGCAAGCTCAATTCATTCTAGAAAATCAAGTCAGGAAGTAGAGACAAGTGCAAGTGTAGAAGGAAAATTAGAAGAATCAAAAGTTCAAGAAAATTCTAAAATTCCAAGGTATGTAAAGCTAAACCATTCTAAAAGCCAAATTATAGGAGATAGGAATAAAGGAGTGCAAACTAGAAGAAAGATTGCAGAAGAGTACTGCTTGATTTCCAAGATTAAACCTAAAAATTTAATTGAAGCCTCCCAAGATGAATACTAGATGTAAGCTATGAAGGAAGAGCTGACACAAATTGAAAATAGTGACATGTGGATACTGGTTCCTAGGCTTAAAGAAAAAAATGTGATTGGTATGAAATGGGTGTTTTAGAACAAGTTGAATGAACAAAGTGAAGTCATCCAGAATAAAGCAAGACTGGTATGTAAAGGGCATTCTCAGATGGAAGGTGTTGATTTTGAATAAACTTTTTCCCTTGATTCTAGAATCAAAGCTGTTAAATTATTTCTTTCTTATGCCACATACAAGGACTATAAAGTCTATCAGATGGATGTGAACCAAACATTTTTAAATGGAGAACTAGAAGAAGTATATATTGAACACCCAGATGGATTTCAACTAACTAACAAGGAAGGTATGGTTTGTCACTTGAAGAAAGATCTATAAGGACTTAAGCAAGCCCCTAGAGCCTAGTATGCTAGATTGGACAAATACTTGCTAAATCTTGGATTCACTAAAGGTACTGTTGATATCAACTTATATTTCAAATTGGATCATGATAAAGAGTAAATTATAGAAGTCTTTGTTGATGACATCATTTTTTGAGGAGATGACAATCTATGTATGAAGTTTGTTGATGAGATGACAGATGAATTTGAGATGAGTATGATTGGAGAGATGAAGTTCCTTCTAGGATTGCAAGTGACCCAGTTACAAAAGGGGATATTCATATCTCAGTCCAAATATGTTAGAGAGTTACTGAAGAAATTTGGGATGAAAGAATCAAAGCCTGTTGGTACTCACATGGTGACTGGATGTAAGATAACACAAAATGATGATTCTCCTAAGGTGAATCAAACTAGATATAGGTCAATGATCAATGGATTGCTTTATTTAAGCCAGACTACACCAATATTATGAATGTTGTATGTATGGTTGCTAGATTTCAAGTTGATCCAAAAGAATCACATGTTAATGATGTTAAGAGAATCTTTAGATATCTGGAAGGAAGAGCTGACTTTGGACTTTGGTAACCAAAGGATGATGATCTCACTCTGAGTGCATATACTGATTCAGATTGGGTTGGAGATGTAGATGATAGGAAAAGTACTAGTGGTTGTACTTTCTTCCTAGGGAAGAAGTTGGTATCTTGGTTGAGAAAGAAGCAAAATTCCATTTCTCTATCTATTGTTAAAGCAGAATATATTGTTGCTGCAAATAATTGTAATCAAGTTATATGGATGAAACAGATGTTGAAAGATACCAAGGTGATATATGAAGAACCTATTGCCATATACTGTGATAATTCAAGTGCAATAAATATTTCAAAAAATTTGGTGCTACACTCTAAGACTAAACATATATCAATCAAGTTTCACTTCTTGAGGGAGAAAGTGAATGAGAAAGAAGTCAGATTGGAGTATGTGCCTACCAAAGAATAGATTGCAAACATATTTACTAAACCATTGCCGAAAGATACTTTTGAGTATCTTAGAGGAATGCTAGGGGTAATTACCCCTCCTGATAAGAACTAAGAGATGCATTTACTTGCATCAATCCATGAGCTGCATTGCTATATTATGATCTGGATTGATGTTTCCATGGATGCTACTCAAGGGGAGTAGTTAGATGTGTAGATATGTGGTCGAGAGCATGTATATGGAGAGGTCATGGTTACCTTTTCTATTGATGTCAAAGGGGGAAAAGTGTAATGTGAAAAATATTTTTAAGGGTCGAAGAGAAATTGAGGAGAAGAGTCAAAAGCAAAGGGAAAGGAAGTGTTTTGGGTTGATGGTATTTTTCACATCATGTGTTTCCATCAATGCCAAAGGGGACGATTGTCGGGTGCTATGTATGTGATATTGATATGTGGTTGGCATTAATATCAACACTAATAGCATTTTGTGTATTACAGGGTGTATATGTCGAAGATATTGAGAAATTTGTAAAAGTGTTCTAGGTTCCCAGTGGAACTATGCAGGTCATGAAGGTGTTTTGTTCTTTACATTGAAGTTCAGTTTTTGTGGACTAAAGGGTTTATTCTTGAGTGTATCTAGATCATCTACCAGAAGTTTTAGAGGTCCACATATGGGTATGTGCAGTATCATGATGGGCCAAAAAGTGGCAATATGATGGGTATGTGGTTGACGAATTTTTTTTACCCAAAATTGATGAAATGAAAAGGTTTTTAAGGAGATTCTTAGCTTTCCACCAATATAAATTATGCTTTAATTTGAATTTAATAAGTAATTATTATTCATTTTCTATTTGGATTAAGACTAAAGTCCTAATTGATAGGCCGATTGAAAAATATCTATAGCTTTCAAACAGTATCATATTTTTTGAATCCAAAACATGCATCACAATCTATGCTTCACATACTATAAGATTGAAAAAAGAAAAATTGAATTTCATGTAGTTTTGACCAAGCTAAGATGGTTAGACCTACAAGTTTTTATATTTTTTAAAAGTTATAATAAAAAATTCATAATTAATTATTTACTTGGAAAAAATTACAAAAAGATATGCATCACATCAGGACATGAGTCCTCTACTTATATCTAAAATATTATAAAAAAATATTATCATTTTATTATGGTTAGGGTGGTCAGACGGACACCTACTTCTTATTTTTTCCCTAAAATTTAAGTACTACTACATTGAAATTTCAAATTTTCACCAAATATATATATATATTATTTATTTATTTATACAAACCTAGTAGTTTAGAAACTACATTCAATTTTCTACAGATTCTATTCTTACATGTTTTTGAAATAATATAGATAACTTATTCAAATTTTTATGTCAAGTTTCCTAACTTTGATTTTTCTAAAAAATTTGCCACATAAGGGCCTATTTTTCCATCATAATCCTACACATACCCATATAGATTTGGTCTCTATCAGTGTTCTTGAGTGAAGTTTGTGTGATTCTAGAAATATCAGTTGTTGGGATGTTTCTCTATTATTTCTTGGTGCTCTTGGATGTTTCTAAATTGTGCTCTATGTTTGTGGTACGTCCACATTGATCGGTGTGCTCATGGTCAAAGATCTTTTCTTGCACATGTTCAGTTTTTTATGTTCTTGGTCGACATGATGATGGTAGTGTGTTGTGGATCTTCGAAGTGAAATTAATTGAAGTATTTTTGTGTTGGAGATACTAATTTGGGTCTCTACTATGTTGTGGCCGACCTTGGTGGATTTTCATTAAAAAATTATTTATAAATTTGGGCTAACAAAGTTATTGATGAAATCCTATGTAGCAGATATATAAGAGCGATTGTTTCATTGGTGTAGTGTGTGGAAAAGGTGCTTCCTATGTTGGGTGTACTCTTATGTGTATATGTGCGAATATTATTTGATTTCAAAGGAGAGTATGAAGAAGACGAGCAAAGTGTGAAGTAGTTTGTGAAGGAGTTTTATGTGCTTAGTTGGAACTATAATCAAAATTGTGCAAAAGCTATTTTCTCAGTTCATACCCTTTGTATTTTAATCCTATTTTGTATTATTGGGGAGTGATCCCCTTCTATAATTGAGCAATGAGCTCTAGGTAGTGTGCCTAAATGCATGTGCATTCCCCTTTATTGATTTTATTATACTTTTAACAAGGTATAATCTTGTGGACTAACATCCACCATGGTTTTTCCCCTAACAGGGTTTCCATGTAAAAAGTATTGGTGTTCTCTATCTCTTTAATGTGTTAATTGTTTATGGTTAATTGGTTATTCATCATATCTAAGAATTAAGTAAAGTTTTAAAAGTTTATTATTTTGTGACAACTAATTCACCCCGCCTTTCTTAGTTGTATATCCTTGTTTTCCCAACAAAAGGATTAAATCTAGGAAAGCAGTATGGAAAGCTAGATGGATTTCTTTAGCCTATAGAATCCTTTTAGTTAAGGTTGTGCTCTCCTCAATACCAAACTATTATATTGTAGTCTTAAAGGCTTCAAAATCAATAATTTCTGGAATTGAAAGATTGATCAGAACCTTCATATGGAAAGGAAACATGGACGATAGCAAGAAGGTTCATTTAATATCTCTTGAAGCCATCTCTCGAGGGAAAGCACAAGGTGGCGCATGTGTTATGAACCTTTTGAAGCGTAACAAAGAATTTGGAACAAAATTAGCCTAGAAAATGTATATGAATCTGCAAGCTAAGTGGTGTCAAATAATGCAATGAAAGTATCTAGATAAAAATGACCCTGGAAGGATTTTCACAGTTGTTGACCCTCCAAAAGGTTCATCCATTTGGAATTTCCTAATTTCTTGTAGAAAATTAGTAAGTTCATGTACATCTCTTGGGAGGTAAATAATGGACAAAGGGTGAACTTCTAGAAGGATTCTTGGAATGCTAATCTTCCTCTACAAAACATCCTAGAGCTTCTCCCAATAATGGAAACTTTGAGAGATATTGATATTTGGGGATAAAATTTTTTAAATTATGTTCATTTGGTAGATACCAGCTCAGGTAAGGTAACTTCGAAGAGAATTTCACATCCCTCATTATCAACCCAACAATGTAGTATACTTGGTGCGGGAGCACCTTTTCACCTCCATGGTTCTATTTTGTAGATGATTCCATTTTCCATTTGTAGAATTCATTTCAATGTCATTTGATGAGTATTAAGCAAAAAATGTTAAATTGTCAACAAATAATGTCAATTTGCAAAATGTGTAAAAGTTGAAATTAGGGGGTTAATGAGGTTTTGGTCAGTTGAGGGAAGTTAGGAGGTTAGAAACAAATCATACATGGTATAAATTCCTTTAAAATTTCTTTTGTAATCATTTTGTGATCGTTGGTGATTAATGTTTTGAGATAGAATCAATAAAGGCACTATTTTATGCATTTTCTTACAAAAATTCTATGTTTCTAGCCCTTGTATGGATTTGTACAAGCTCAAGTGCATGGATAATGGTTTGTAAATGATAACAAGGTTAATAACCTCCCATTTTCTTTTTGTCTCATGTAAATTGGTTGAGATTTGTGCAAGATATTTAAAATTTGCTGCTGACATGTGAAACCCTAATTTAGGGTAAACAGAGGTATGAAAAATGATGTTTCTCACATTTTAAACATAGAAATATCTCTATTTTCAGTGAGGACATCCCTTGGCAGATATAATTTCATGTTCTAAAGGATTTGGTGCAAAATGTTAAGGGAAAATTGAGTAAGAAAGCATTTTTTGTCTCGAACTATGTCTTAGATTAGAAACAGGGTAGTTAAGGGAATAAGGGTTACGAAACTTATGCAAATATATTTGTGAATGGAATTTTTATGGTTTTTAAAGCATAAGTAAGTCAAAATTTACATTCTCCAAGCATTGGTTAAGGAAATTTGATGGTGGTAATAACACAATCAATAAGCATTGTTTGTGGGAAGACTAAATTAGGCCTAATTTATGGGTAAATCTATAGATTTTGAAGTATGTGTTACAAAAGGCCTATTACCCAATTGAGAATATATTTTTGAAAAGCCTAAAAGGTACTCAAATGTGTAAAGTGATTTAGGTTCTTGTGTATAGTTTGGAATAAAAGCTTTGAAAAACTGTTTTGTAGACTTACAAGCTTTGCACTCAGTTTGTGAAGGAAGTGTAACCCAAACAAGTGGCCAGTATTTTTGAGGGTTTGTGAAGAGTTATATTTTTTTGTATCAACCTAATTAAGATTTATTAAGTGGAGAATTTAGTTATTTGTGCCTTGAAGAGTAAGGTTGGGGTTTTGTGGTCAAATAGTGTCTTTGTTATGTATTGGAGGATAGTCATAAAGAATTAATGGAATATGGAAGGCATAGACTTTGTGTTTGTTATTTTGGGTTGAATTAAGGATGTTTAAGGTGTCTAGGAGGTCTCTTAAGAAATTTTTAACTCTAAATGCAAAGATGAGTGTTTGAACCAATTGATTAAGAAGGAAAAAGTGAATGAGTAAACTATGAATGTTTGAGTTTTGGCAAAAAAATGAGAATGAGGTAATTTTTTCCTCAGCTTTGCATCAATACTGCAGAATATTTTAGAAACAAGGATAGTGTATCTTTCTTCCAAACCAAATAAATTATTATGGCTCCCTCAAAATATGGAAATTACATGGTAAGTCAAGGTTGTAAGGTGTTAAATTAGGAACCATGCCATCTTCTTGTCCAAAGGGCCTTTTCATTCTTTTGGAATAATAAAATTCTCCACAAGGCAGGAAGTTTCGCATGGTTAGCATTGAAGAAACGTATTTTAACTAGCGATCGGTTAGCCAAACTAAGAATAGTGGATCATTTTATGTGACATTTGTGTTATGAGGAGTTTAAACATGTTGATCATTTATTTATCAATTGTAAAATTGCACAACAATGTTGGGAATTCATTCTTAGTAAGCTCAATTTATGTATGCCCCTTCCAAACTCCCTATGGGACTTATTTCAAAGTTGGCCATCGCTCTACAAATCATCATTTTTTGCTTGCATATGGAGAATTGTACTAGCTCTTGTAGTATGAAATCTCTGGTGGGAGAGGAACCTGCAAACATTTAGGAAAGTATCTCGTTCCATAAATATTGTCAATGCAAAAATTGAAAATGCAATTTCTAAGGTAGTCAATACCAACACTTGAGAAACTAAAGATATAAGCTCATCATTTACTAGCTAGGATAATACCATTTTACAAAATTGGAAGCAGATAAAACTCCCTTTTCCTGGTAGTTTATTGCAATCAAAACTGGTGAAGTGTGATAGAAAGAAGGTAAAATAGAAAGCTCCCCTAAATGATTTTATAAAGTTGAATTTTGATGGTGCATCGAAAGGAAATCTGGGAGAGTTTGGGGCGAGGGTCTACATACACGATCCTCAAGGTAAATTTTTAGCTTTATGCTCCAAGTATCTTCATAGAGGAACTAATAATTTAGCTGAAGCTAAAGCTTTAATGTTAGTGTTGGAAATGGCCCTAGAGATGGGTATTGAAAATCTTCATATTGATGGAAAATCCTTACTGATAATTAATTTGACCAAAGAAAAGAGCATACATAATTGGAGTATTAAATACATCCTTCAAAAATTATGGGATCTTCTTCATAATTTTAAAAATTATATAATAACTCATACTTACAAAGAGGGAAATAATTTAGCAAATTTTCTAGCTAACATGGGTAGTTCAAAGCAATAAATAAGTACTTCATCTGACTTAACCTTACTTGACAACTTTCCACATTTATGCCAATTGATTGATCAGGATGGTTGTCACCTTAAGTGAGTGATGCCATTCATATCTATAGATATGAGAACCATATTAGCACAAAAAAGTACAATTTGGTAGGGAAAGTTAGCTTTTGAAGTCTCTTTGTTAAATTTGGCATTATTTATCATGATTATACCTTGGTTCTCACCTTTATATAGTTTCACATATGGGAATGATTCTGTCTGTCAAATGCAAATAGATGGGTACGTTGAGGATATCATCATGTGCTCCAATATTCAGTGAGCGATCTATCCAAAGAAGTGATAGGACAAGCTATACATACAATTGTTAGCCACACTTATATCCACCAGTCCTTTGGCAATTCTTGGTGGCTATATGTTTAATTTTTGGCTACATTTAATTTTTCCACTTCTTTGGTGAATGTTTGGTGAATTTTTTCTGAGTTGCATGATGGTATCCCTATGATACCTTTCGTGTGTGGTGGTACTTCACATTAATATTTGCAAGAGAGGTAATCCTTTTCGCATGATCAGTAATATTTTAAAGGATTTCCCTCATCAATATTTATGGATATGAAATAGTTTCCATTATTACCACCAAAAATTGTGCAAAGGCTCCTTTGGGACTAAAAAATGGTGTTTTATCACTCATTTTAGTAGTTTCTTTCAAGCAACTTCTGCAAGTGACTAATTCTTAATTCAGTAGCAAGTGAAAATATAGTGGAAACATGGCACTCCACCCTTGGAATTTGTGAATTAATTTCCCTATTCAATCGTAGGAAAGGCCGTTTGAAGATAGTTCCTCTCAATCAGATTTGAGCCTCATCTTTCAAATGGATTGTATGTGTGAGTTATGTGGAGGATCATCATGGAAAAAACAACCCTTAAGTGGTGAAAAATTCAGAAAAATTAGAGTTAGGAAACTTGACGTTAAAATTTGAATAATTTAAGTATATTATTTCAAAAATATGTAAGAATAGAATATGTATCAAATTGAATGTAGTTTCTAAACTAATATTTAAAAAAAAAAAAAAATCTATTTGTTGAAAATTTGAAATTTCAATGCAGTAGTACTTAAATTTCAGGGGAAAAATAAGAAGTAGGTTTTTGTCTAACCATCCTAACCACAATAAAATTATAATATTTTGTTAGAAGATTTTAGATATAAGTAGAGGACTCATTTCCTAATGTGATGCATATTTTTTTATAATTTTTTTCGAAGTAAATAATTAATTATGAATTGTTTATTACAAATTTTAAAAAATATAAAAACTTAGATGTCTGACCACCTTAACTTGGTCAGAACTTCATGAAATTCATTTTTTCATTTTTAAATCCTATAGGACGTGAATCATAGAATCTGATGGATGTTTCAGATTCAAAAAATGTGACGCCATTTGAAAGCTATAGATGTTTTTCAATTAGCCTATCAATCAGGACTTTAGTCATAATTCAAATAGAAAATGAATAATAATTATTTATTAAAATCCAAGTAAAGCATAATTTATATTGGTGGAAAGTTGAGAATCTCCTTTAAAGACTCTTTTCATTTCATCAATTTTGGGGAGAAAAAATTCATTAGGCACATACCCATCATATTGCCAATTTTTGGCCCATCATGATCCTACGCATACCCATGAGGAAGATGTGATACGCTCAGTGCTGGGAGTGGAAATAATTCACCTAAGAGCTCGATGTTCACTATTCCCTTCTCAGGTGCTCTAAATTTTCTTGTCAAATGTTATGGATTTGCTTCAATCATTAAGGGAGTTAGAGCTAATTATAGCAAAATTTGTAAACCCTCAATTTTGTGATAAGAATGAGTTGTTTTATCTTGTACAAAAATATAATTTGATCTTTGGGGATGGATATATTGGAGGCTTATTCCCTCGTGAATATATAAAAGAAAAAATTTTGTTTGAAGAAATATTTGAGGCTATCAAATTGGGGCTTCAGATTCACAATGACTATGTCCTATTATCTACTCTAAACAAACATGACAAGCGAATTTGTGTATCTCTAGAGACCAAAATTGAACAAAATTTCTACGTCATTTATTTCATTTGGGATTACGCAGAAAAATTTCCCTTAAGACATTTTTTAGTTGAGAAAATACCAGTGCAAATTGAGCCTGCAGCTCTTGTGCATAGAGAATTTCATGATTTATCAAATGCAGAGTGCACCATTTTTATATGCTAGGATTCCAAGGCAGCCAGTCGACTAGAAATTGTGGCTCAAATAGATGAAGAAGCTCCTTTTGTGGGTTATGATTTTTTTGCAAAGGAGATGCCTCTTCCAAACAAACCCGAGTAGCAAAATGAAGAAGATGTGGTGCAAGATTAGAATTCAACTTGTGCAGAGCGAATGGAGAAGTAGCATAAGTTGGGTAGTTTAAAAAAATTATTTCATTTTTGGCAGAGGCTTTTGCATGTGTACGTTTTGAAAATTACGCCTCATTTTGTACCAATCAAGTATCAGGTCCTTAGAGGGGTTAAGGTGGTGGTACTGTAGTTAGTTTTTTGAAAAATCTAATTCTTCATCCCCTACATGTGGGATAATTTTGTAATCGACTATAATACTCAAATCAATTTTTTGTATTGAATGGGCTATAACCAGAGGTTTTTTTCTTGTTTCTTTCTTGTTGATATGCTCTCTAAACTAGGTTTATGTATATATATAATATTGTCATGTGCCCACTTTTGTTGAAAAAAGAAAGAAGAGAACATTCACCATACAACTTGAGTTATTCCCCTATGGGACAACACCATCTGTGGAGTGCAAAATAATGGCATGTAAACTAGATTTTTATTATTATATATCACAATTTTCATCTTAACTATGAAAAGGTGAAGGGTCATATGGAAGCGTAAATCTAAAATTCCATTTTAGTTCTTTATCTTTTACAAAAATAGGTAACTAGCACTTGCACCAAAAGGAGGTGCAATGGTTATGCCAAGTGTATTTTATATTAGTGTGAGTCAAAATGTTTAGAATACTATTTTGCATAAACTATGTTCCAAACTTGTTTACTTAGAAAAGAATTAATTTCAAAATTAGGGGATTAAAAATCATGTGTACAATAGAGTACTATTTTTGAGGTGGGCACATTTGTTAGAGTTACACTAATCCTTCACTTTAATCTTTTGTTATTGTGCACAATTTTGAGTGTTGAATAACATACATAATACATGGATTATCCTACTCATTGCTTTTGCAATGTTGTATATGGAGTGCAAAAGAGTTTATATGTGTTTTTGTTTTGAATATTTGAAAATAGAAAATGATATTCTATTTCTCACATGTAGGAAAATCAATTATAGACAATATGATAGACTTCGGTCCCTCCTATATTTGTGAAAAAATTCCCCTTTAAAATCCTCTGAGAAATGTACAATGATGATATTTAAATAATTTTATATATTAAAAAATATATGGGAACCTCTGAAACAATTGCAAAACAAACTTTAATGTAAAAATATATCAACACTTTTAAAGGAATAACTAAAAATCAAATCACTAAATTTTTTGGCAATATGAAGTACTACAATACTTAGTAATGATGTGTCCTTAGTATTTATAAGAGAACATTTCCTATACAATTTTTATTATTATGTATCACAATTTTCATCTTAACTATGAAAAGGTAAAGGGTCATAGGGAAGCGTAAATCTAAAATTCTATTTTAGTTCTTTATCTTTTACAAAAATATTTAACTAGCACTTGCACCGAAAGGACGTGCAATGGTTACGCCGATTGTATTTTATATTAGTGTGAGTAAAAATGTTTAGAATACTATTTTGCATAAACTATGTTCCATACTTTTTTACTCAGAAAAGAATTAATTTCAAAACTAGAGGATTAAAAATCATGTACAGTAGACTCCTATTTTTGAGGTGTGTGCATTTGTTAGAGTTACACAAATCCTTCAATTTAATGAGTCTAATATTTTGTTACTATCCACAAGTTTGAGTGTTTCATAGCATGCATAACTCATGGATTATCTTACTCATTGTTTTACAATGTTGTATATGGAGTGCAAAAGAGTTTTTATGTGTTTTTGTTTTGAATATTTTAAAATAGAAAATGATATTCTATTTCTCACATGTTTAATAAACTATGTTCTTGGTTCTTCCTTTCAATAGTGGTAAAGCAAACTTGTGCACAAGTTTGACTATTGCAAAGCATAGATAACTCATGGATTATCCTACTCATTATTTTTACAATGTTGTATATGTAGTGCAAAAGAGACTATATGTGTTTTTGTTTTGAATATTTGAAAGTAGAAAATTATATTCTCTTTCTCACATTTTTTATAAACTATAGTTGTGCTTCTTCTTTTTAATAGTGCTAAAGCCAACTTACGCATGTTTATTGTTATTTGTTTTGTTCCGTATCACTAAGGTTAGTTCTATGATTAGAAATTTGGATGGATAACGAACAAATGTACCTATTCTACAATGGCTACACTTATTGTTTCATCCATGTCTTCTTCTTCTTCATATGTTTCTTCCCAATCTTCTTCATTATTGTTCTCATCGTCTTACAATCAACATACAACTTTAAAATTTTAACTTTGCATTGATTCCTATATAAAAATGAAAGGATAGTCAATATTTCAAGTTAAGAATTATTATAGTCCCTTATTCTCAAATACTATATTACAATATAGTAGCTCTCAATTTTTTGAGTGTAAGCGAAACACATTTATAGTTTCTCAACAACATCCTTAAAATTCTCATGTTTCTAAATTCGATTGATACACATTCATAGTTTCTCCACGATACTCTTAAAATTATCAGTGTTAGTCAATACATATGTATATATTCTCTCTACAACACTCTTAAGATTCTCATATATTTTTAATGCTAATGATGAAAATTCATAATTTCTCAACACTCTTAAGATTCTCATGTTTCCTAGTGTCAGCAATAAAATTCATATTTTCTCAACAACACTTATAATATTCTCATGTTTCTAAGTGTTTGAAAAAATAAAATTGATTATGAAGGATGGAAGAGTGGACTTTTATCCCATATAAAAGTGACTTTTTGAGGATATATGTCTGCAATAATTAAATTTATACATAAGGGAATCTTTTATTGGGTCAGCTAGAGTATGTGTAGTGTAAGGAAAATTGAGCAAGGGAAAGTAGCCCTTAAGTATAGGAAAACCATGTCATAGGCTCATGTGGCCACATGAGGATTGTCACATGCTTTGAGCCATTTGAGAGTCAACAAATTGAGTCATGAATACGAGTTTTTCTATTATGTTTGTAGTGGAAGTTACCTCCCTAATGAAATTAATTTTATTTTTCCTCTTTCTAATTAAGGTTTCTATAAAATCTAGTTGATAACTAATAGGGGTGCTTACTATATGGTCCCATGGGGGGGTTTGGGCTTCTATTTTCATGGAGCAGGAAGTCTCATGGGAAGAAAACAATTGTGCTATGGGATTAATTGGAATCTTTTTCAAAAAAATAGGAGCCCCTACCATTTAGGAATGCATATTTCAGCTGGTGAAATTGGGGATGGGACTAGAAATTTCCCTTACAACTAAAGAGTATTTTATGCTAGTTGTCTCTCATTTAAAATTTAAAATTCTTATTAGAAAATAAAAATGAGAGAATTTTCATTTATTTATTATTTTTTATGAAAGCACTACAGGTCATTCCTTAAATTTTGGAGATTAAAATTTTAATCAGAATTGCAAGATTAAATCCATGAGACCAAGAACTTTGAAATATTCTTAAAAATAATAAGCAACATATGTTGAGATTTTTAAGGAAGCCCCACTCCATGAGACCTTACCCTTAGTGTAAAGTACAAAATGTAGTGTGTTATGCAATTAATGAACTCTATCTAAAACTTTCTAATCCCAATCATTTCCACACCTACAGGCGAATACCAGATCTTTGGTCTCTCATACAACTCTCTTCTAATCAATATTACTCATCTAAAAGGAATCAATAATAACTTCTTAGAAATTGCACACCAATTCTTTTTACTTCCAAGAAAGGGACCCTTCACAATATCAAGATCCAATGTGTTTGCCTCGATTGGATGTTATGCCAATGGATCATTTTTTCCTACTACCCTTCAATCAAGCTACAAAATAGTTGGAGAAATGTGCACCATTTCTTGTTTTGAGCATGCTATTTAATGGGCAATTTGGAAGATTTGAAGGTCTTAATGCTTACTTAACCACTGCCTCATTTTAGATAACAAATATTGTTTGGATGGACAATTGTTATGTAAGCTAACATTTTATATGCTTTGTTTGTTAACATTCTGATAGTTGTTTTGCAAATAAAATAACATTTCTCTTTTAGAATTTAGCTCCTCCTCCTACACGTAGCTACATGAACCTGTGTCACAACATTTGATATCTTTTTTTTTAAACTGCAGTAATCAATCCCCCCTAACTTTTTTCATGTGACTGGTGACGCTATGTGACACACCCTTCGATACCACTGGGATGGTCAGGAGACTAGACCTCATGACCTCTTGCCTGCAACAGGATGCTTTCACCAATCGAGCTAGGCCCACCGCCCAAGATTTGATATCTTTTTACATTCAAGGAAAAATTACTTTTTTCTTTGGGTTGCATGTTGTGGTTTGTCCTTTCTTATGTAGGCTATTTGTGGGAGAGGCTCCTCTACGCAGGGCTCATTTTGGCTAATCACGCTAAATAATTGCTCTAGTATTTTCTCGTGTACATGGTCTCTCCTCTGGCTTTCACCTTCTTCTCCATCTCCTCGTCTATTTTCTTCATTGTGATTGGGCATCCTTTGAGTTTGATGCACATCAAAAGAGGACTGAGTAGTTGTAATAGCTTCTGTAAAGCCATTTCCACACTCAGAGCACAAAAGTTCAATGTTATTCTTGAAACCCTCTTCCATAAAGGGAAAAACATCTTTGCTACAAACTTGAAGCACTTTTATCCATTTCTATTATTTGACCTTTGGTAGCCCTTAGTTTAGCAAAATGGGTTGAGAATTCAAAATTGTTTTTCAGATAATGCCAAAATTATATGAATTGGCTAACAATTGCACAGTGAAAATTTTGGTCGTTTATTAAGAGTTGTTGTAAGTTTGAGCCACTGCTTTCAAATTTGTATCCATTTGGTTGAATTATGGAAACGACTTGAGGCAACACTAAAGTAGGATTTAGGAACAATGGTAAGAGAAGATATGGGATGATATTTTCTACTGCAAATCTGGGTCAGGCACTATTATTTGCTATTTGGAATACTCACGACTTTTGAGAGGTCGATCTCATCACCATGATAGTGACACTACAATTGGATTGACAGTTGTAAGTGGTCCCTTCAGGGATAGGGCAGACAATGGCAGAGATTCTGAGGTGTCTATTAGGATAATTGAAGTAGGGGAGTAGGAGCACGTGAGAGTAGGAACAAGGCCCTAGTGAAATCTGATTTACAACCATTTGGGGAAAAACTTTCAATCAACATACCTTCATTTGAGCGTAAATTAAGCTTTCCCTTATGATCTAATCTATTTATTTTGGGGGGCCCTAGTTTTATTGGCTAAAGCATCCTATTGCAGGTTCAATAGGTAACAAGGTTTACTCTCTTTCCAAATCTGTGGTGCCAGATGACATGTCGCACCAACACCACCGGTCATGTGAACAAAATTTACTAGGCACGCTACAGTTTATAGGGGGATGGATACCCAACTGATTCCTCCAGTCTAACAAATATATATATATATATATATATATCTATTTTTAGTGAATAATCAACTTCTTATGATCATAATGTTAAGATGTGTTTTCTAATATGTTATGTATACATTCTTTGCTATGGATGTAAATAAAATCAATACTACTCCTCTTAAAAGAGCTAAGGAGGAGGACAAGTTAGCTACCTAGTTCTGGCATATTCATTTGTTGTGCTAAAGCCCAGTGTGGTTGAAGGAGATGTGACACGAAGATAATTTTGATGCCTCCCAAAAAACCCATCCAACACACTATTAAGGACTATGCCAAAACCACATCTGCTACTTTGACTGGCTCTGGCCTTTTTGGAAAGGTTGTGGTTGCTTTCATCAAAATACACACACAGGGAAATGAAACCATTACAATTATGAGGACAATAGGATGTGTTACACACCATATGCAACCCATGTATATGACTTGCATTGCACCCAAGATAAAGTTTCCTAGCTAGGTTTAGGCACAACTTGTCTCCACAAAGTATTCTAAATACAGTTAAACATGAACTAGTAATGATGTGTACTTAGTATTTATAAGAGAACATTCCCTATACAACTTGAGTTGTTCCCCTACGGGACAACACATTTTGTGGAGTGCAAAATAGTGGGATGTAAACTAGATTTTTATTATTATATATCACAATTTTCATCTTAACTATGAAAAGGTGAAGGGTCATAGGGAAGCATAAATCTAAAATTCCATTTTAGTTCTTTATCTTTTACAAAAATAAGTAATTATATGTATTCATTAGTATCATGTAATAAAATATAATATATGTCCTAGATCATAACATATGTACATATAATTTGTAAAAATAGTCATCTATAAATCACTCTAAAGAGTGTATCATATATATGTGTGTGTGTGTGTGTGTGTGCGCATATACATATATATGTATATACACACATATATACATATATGTGTGTGTGTGTATATATATATCACACTTTTAATTTATTTTTGATATATCAATTTTTTATCAATATTTATCATCTCTCATTTATTCTTAATATTACTTTTGTAATAGGGTTGGGAAAGTCCAAGCATTTAATTTTAATTAATTAAATCATCAAGTTCTCATTGTGGAGAACCAAGTTCAAATCTTAAAGAGATATCTACTATGCAATTGTAAGTTGTGACTCTTGGTCTTCCATATTTGGCTTCTAGTGTGGAGGTAATTTCTAAATAAGTGGATATCTAAGTTGTGACTCTTGGTCACCCATAGGTGGTTTCTAGTATGATTTCTTAATATTAGTTGATATTAGTCTCATAGTTGTTCTTTCAAGAGCTTGTATGGATCTCATGATAATGTGTGTATATGATTAGAATATTTGCAAATGATTATTGGTATGAAAAAATATGGATGAAAATAAATTAAGAGAAGGATATTTTGTGGGAAGAGTTTTTTCGTTCTACTAGGGCCTTGGCTTTGTGGTGTGTATGTCAAATTGCACTTTCTTGCCTCTATTGTAGTGTAATTTCAATCGCTAAGTTTGTGAGAATTTTGCACCCCTATATATGGCCTCAATATTTCATTCCTCCATAGCAACTACTACTAGAGATGAAGGTTTTGTTATAATTGTGAAACAAGCAAAAAACCATGAGCCATAGGATCATATAATGAACAAATACACCTTCCATGGAAGAGATCTACAAACAATATGTGTAATATTCCTCAACAAGAAAAAGCTATAGAATGCAAGAGATAATAAAAAAGATATTAAAGCTCAAGTCAATAATTACAATGAGAGTTGAGTGTTATATAGGAGCAAAACCCTAAATTGTGCTCACTTCAGTTAATAGAAAAGCACTTACTTAACTAAATAAATCAATCCTATGTTTAGTTTAACTCATGAGAATTAAATAGACTAATAATCAATTAAAGATTAATTAATTATTAGCTAATGCTTGATAACTATAACACCCCCCCTTAAGATGAACTTAGGGAGTAGCTAAAAACCCTAAAAAGAAAGAAGGCATGACGGCTCTCGAAAAACAAGGTTTAATGAGGTTCCCATGTACAAACAAAAGATCTCTTACAACTAGAGAAAAGGAGAAAAACATTGTGGGAGAAAAATCCTCACCAAAAGAGAAATACAAGTGAAGGACTAAAGAAGCCTCCAAATAAGAGTGAAAGATGAAGAAGCCTCCAACAAAAATTTGTTCCAAAAGATAGGAACAAAGGATGAACAAAAGAACACCACTAAAGCATGAAGAAGTTGCAAACACTATGAAAGAATGATTGTTGTAATGCCAAAACAAGAATCTCCATTGAAATAGATGATGATCAGGATCAAGAAGACGAGAATTTGTATGTGTGCCCCCAACGAAACTACTTGAATCAAATGGAAAACAAAGATAAATCATTTGGAAATCAAAGATACAAATGTCAAGATCAAGGAGACTATACTACATGAGTGCTTCAATGACACTACTCAAATCAGGTGGAAAACAAAGGAAAACATCTGGAACTAGAAGATACAAATGACACATGAAGTAGTATGAGTGACCAAAATGACACTACTCAACATGCATGAAAACTACAAGTCAAAAATACAGGTACCCAATAGTCTTTAATCAAATGAAAATGAAAGTTCACCTTCAAAAATAGGAATGCAATCAAGTGTCTATATGGTAAATGATCCATCTCACTGAAATGTAGCCACTGCATCTAAAAGTACATAGGAACAAATATTGCATAAATAGCTCACTCCAACGCAAAACCAAGGAGGCATTAGCACCAATAGTAGCAACCCCCCAATAATGCTAAAAAGGGAGAGGCGTGATAGGTATATTGAAACTGAATGCCAAAAATAAATACATGAAAAAGAATCAGGAACATCCGAATGTGCAAACATGAAAGTACCGACACATATAAAGGGTGTGCAAACAAAAGACACACACACATGAGGCTGATGTCATGGAAGGGACACTCACTTGACAAAGGTATGATTGCAAAAAAAGGAAAAAAATCAAACCCCCCATGACACTTTATAGCATAGTGCGAGTATAATAAGGCACAAAGTGATGTACAAGATCATAAAAAGGATACATTAGAATGTTGAGGCACTTTAAATCAATGCATTTACAGAATGAAAGAAAAGCATACAATGGAAGCCCATACTTTCCAAAAAGGACTACCTGCTGAAAATACAATTCTTTGACATAAAATGTGGAAACTATTAGTACCATGACGGAGTACACAAAAAAAAACACACTTTCAAAAACAATGGCACCCAAAAAGGAGTCCAAATGTAGAAGATATGGCCTGTTGAAGTCTCCAAAATGAGAACTTGACAACAACAACACTGAGAAAATAGAATTATAGAAAAATTTAGAATTCCAAACTAGAAAATACTTACACCATTGTGAAGAGTATGAAATTCTACCCCATTTCAAAAAAATTGCATTGGAAAGGACCACTGTATGGCTGAGATATGGCCTCTGAAATATGAGGTGCAAAACTAAAAATTCCAACAGAGAGTGGCTAAGTAGGGAAAAAAGGAATTCCACCAAATTTAGCAAAAAATATCACAAATAGAGGTCCACCAATTTTAGAATGCATGGAAAAAAGTCCTTGTAGATTATTTATTTTGCAAAAATAATGCAAAAAATAAAAAGTGCATGCATTGATGAATGTTCACATCTGCCTCCATGATTAAAAATGATCTTGTATCTATGTAGAGGATAAAATCAACTTTCCAATGTCCCTTGAATCGAAAAAATCCAATAACGAGCCAAAAGTTATGAATTTTAAAAAAGTTGAATCTAGCTTGTAGGAAATGATTTTTTCTATCAAAAAATTTTTACTTCTTTTTTTATTTTTGAAAAATCTACTCACTATTTGTAGACAATAAAAAAAACCTAGAAATATTTTAATGCTTTGAATAAAACCTAGAAATATTTTTTTGATCTAGCAAGTAGAAGATGATTTTTTATTTTTTTTGACCTTCAACCTATAAAAAAATGACATGTGACACTTTTTGGACAATAATTTTCTTTAGATCTACTCAGGACATGCAAAATCTAAAAGATACTTGAATAAGATTTTGACCTTGGCTACAAAACCCAGAAACCATTTTTCCTACAAATGAGTGGAAGATGGAATTCTGAAGCAAAAATAAAAATGACCCCAAAAATTTCCCCCACCTCCAAAAATTGCAAAAGAAACAAAGGGGATTCAAATTTGAAGCCTATAACCCTTGTTGAAGAAAATCCCTCATAAATCGAGAAGGGGTTCATTGAATCCATGCACTGATACCATGTTAGAATCATGAAACAAGCACAAAACCACAAGCCACATGATCAAACAATGAAAAAATACACCTTCCACGCAAGAGATATGCAAACAATATGTGCAATCTTCCTCAACAAGAAAAAGCTACATAATGCAAGAGACAATCAAAAAGATATGAAAGCTTGATTCAATAATTATAATGCAAGTTGAGTGCTAAATAGGAGCAAAACCCTCAATAGTGCTTATTTTAGTTAACAAAAAATCACTTAGTTAATTGAATAAAGCAATCTTAGGTTTAGTTTAAGTGCATGAGAATAAATTATACTAATAATCGATTACAAATTAATTAATTATTAGCTAATGGATGATAACTCTAATAGGATTGGAAACGATTCCCTATGGCATCCCTACTCAAACATCCTTAGAAATTTATTCACAAGGTTTTCTAAGAGGTATGTTCCCTAAAACACTCCCAAATGTTGTTCTTTCATTCCCAAGTATGATAATGCTTGGAAATTGCTAGAAAATTTAACTTTAATTAGTTATTTTGTGGGTAGAGTCTACCCTAAAAGCATACTTCAAGACTAGGTTCATAGGGTCTAGACCCCACATGGGATCCACATAGATTCCATGTAAAACCTAAGGGGTTTATCCTTATCCATTCTCTAGAAGACAACCATGTTGAGGTTATCCTCCATAGGGTCCCATGATTATGGTTCTTTGGTTTCAAAAGGTTGTCCCAAGGCTTCATAAATCACCACAAGAATCTTCAGAACTAGTACTCTTATCTCCATGGGATACTTCCCTGCAACCTTTGTTTTAAAAAATGAAATGAGAAAAAAGAGGCTATACTCACCTTTTTTTGGTAAATTCTTGTGAGAAAATTTTAATTTCCTTTGGATTATGTGTAAACCACATGATTATGAGGCCATGAATTGATGAATTTATTTAGAGGATGATATGGGTGTTTTAGATAATTTCTATTATTATCATTCAGTTTAACAATTGAATAATTTTAATTAATAAGAAAAGGGTAAATGATCTTTGATTTATTGGTGAGGTTGAATGGTTCTTAATGCATCCATCATGAACCAAATCTTTTTGAGTGTAAGCGTATTGTCTATGTAGTCATGAGAATGCAAATTTTCATTTTTTAATTTTCAATTAATTAATAAATACAATCACACATGCACTTTGTTGGCTCTGTAGATGTGAGTGCTAGACCCTGAAATGATAAGGGATGAGGTCCAAGAGGTTTCAATAAAAAGCTTGTGCTTCCTTAGTATTGAATAGCTAATTTTTTTTGTGGATGATATAAAATCATCCATTAAAAAAAAGATAAATATTTATCACTTTTTAATGTAGATGTGATGTAAAATTATTATTAACTATTTGATTGTTAAACAAGATAATATTTGAAAAAATACTTCATTCAATCAAAGAATTTATCTGATAGTCTATCTTAAGTTCTCTATTCTTTGAATAGAGACAAGCCATGCCATCAACAAACATTTCAAAGTGTCCATCATGCTTTGCTTTTTGTTGACTATTGTCTATCCAATCCCTAAAATTTACATTTAAGTGTATTTATTAATTAACTGTTTGAATTTGTTATTTTCAAATAATTAATAAATATGATCAATATGCATTATGAAGTCTGCATAAATGTTTCCCTTTTCATCATACTCTGAAAAATATTTTTTCTCCTATTGAATTCAGACAATAACCAAATTAAAAACATAAATAAAAATAAACCAAATCCTCACTTATCTTTTGAAAAACTTCAATAGCTTCTACAAAGTTTGACCACTATAATTTCAATCCTCTTTCCTAATAGGGGAGAGGGGTCCATAGTGGAGTGGGGTCCAATAGTGGGGATAGAAGTAGTCCTTAGTGGGCCCCAGAGTGGAGCACCTTAATATCCAATTGCAAAAAAAATTAATCCATAAAGTACATAAACCGACAATTCATGTGATGCCACTTTAGCGCACCAATAAAACATGACTTAGTGCAACACTATCGGTCTCACATTTGTTTTGGGCCTTTATGGATACCTCCACAAAAATCATGTTGATGTGGCATCATATTTGATGATGTGGCCCTAAAATGAAATGTAGAAGCATGTAAGTTGCCAAATAAACTATTGTACAAAATTGGAAGTGATTTGAAATTTGCACATAGGATTTTGAGAAATGTGAAGTTAGGGTGTTCCACTATTGGTAGCTAGTAAGAGAAGCTGAGATAGGTCACATGCTTAAATCCATCTTTGTCCAGACCTATAATAACCAAACAATAAATGTTCTAGGTCAAATGATTTTAAGCAAGTGAGTTTTTGACGGTCAAGGAGATGAGGCCAACCCGTTCAAGGACAATGTAGTGGAACTCATGACTAAATCAGGGTATTTTAATATAGGTGATTTTATACCCTCTATTACATTGATGGATTTGCATAGGATATAAGGGAGTATGAAGAAGCTATAAAAATGCTTGAATGATATGTTAAATAAGATGATTGTAGAACACCAAATCACTGCCAATAAATGAGAAAATCTAGATTTTTTGGATGTTCTTATGTCTAAACAAATGAATTTTGATGGCGAGGAAGTGAGGTTGTCTAATGATAATATCAAGATACTTCTTTTGGTAAAATATCTACTTTTGATATGATGCATTAGAAATATTATACCTATTTTCTTATTGAAATTAAGATGAAAAATGAAGTATAGAGTTTCATGCTAAAATAGTTGTTTGTTTAGGTAGAAAATATAAAATTATTGAGAACAATAGAGTGTGATAAACTAGCATTCAAGTTTATTTTAAATAATACTAACAATGTTCTATGTTCATTTGATTTGTTAAGCACTAACTATAGCATAAACATTTTGAATATATAGATAATTTGTCTTTCTAGTTTGTATGAAATGCACATAAGTGTTTTAATAAATCTATCTTTTATAGAATGATAATACAAAATAGGTTAATGTGCATGCTAACATTAAATATTCAAATAGAAGTGTAACTAATACTATCATTTATATTTCTAATGCTTGTTAAAAATAATTGATCATTTAAAAAAAATATCAATTAAATTTAAACTATGCAAATGAGTGAAAAAGACCTAAAAAAATTAAACCATGGACATGAATTATAAGGTCTTATGATTTTTAAATTTAAGTTGAAAGGTTATAATTAGAGGACCTCATTTTAAAGATTAAGGTAACTTTAGTTGTACTAGATGTAAACTTGTTTCCTTTTATAATATTTTTATATATGTTAAAGATATACTAATGCACTAATAGATAGTGGGATTGGAATATTATGTATTATTCTTCATAGTATTTAAAGTGAAAAAATTAAATTATAATTGATTTTATTTTATGTGTTTTGTAGGATATGTTCACTATCGGAATTGACACATCAATTAGTGTGATAGAATGGATACTTGCTGAGCTTATCATAAATCCCAAAATTCTAGCACATACCAAGGCTGAAATGGATGAAGTTATTGGTAAAGATAGGAATCTCCAAGTATCAAACATTCTAAAGCTTCCCTACTTAGTGACCATTTCCAAGGAACGCTTTTGTAAACATCCTTCCACTCCTCTTAGCCTTCCATGAGTTTCTACAGAGGCATGCAAAGTTGGTGGCTACTACATACCTAAGGGAACATGCCTCACATTAAATATTTGGGGTATTTGAAGAGACCCAAAAATATGGGACAACCCCTTGGAATTTAATCTTGATAGGTTTGTGGGTTCCAAAATTGATCCACGTGGTAGTGACTTTCAACTCATACCCTTTGGTGTAGGAAGACATATCTTTGTTGGCACTAGGATGGGGATTTCTATGGTAGAATATAATTTAGGGTCATTGATCCATGTCTTTGATTGGGAATTTCCACTTGGGAAGAAAATCTTAACTATGGAGGAATCTTTTGGGTTAGCACTCCAAAAGAAAGAGCCTCATGTGGCCAAGGTACCCCTCAGCTCTCCCTCCACCTATATTAGATATATATAAGATTATTCTTTAAGGATATTTTTAAATAAAATGTTGAATTTATTATGCATGAAATAAAATAATAATAATTGTACTATTTAATTTAATTTATGAATGGATTACTTTGAATAGTTCTTATTTGTGATGCTTACAAATATTATAATTGATGTATCTCAATGTATATTCAATGTGTTAAAATCTATAATCAATATAATACTATGAATTTATTTTTAATGAACTAATTAGTGTCATTTTATCAAGGAAAATCAATGATATGAAATATCTAGACTTAAGTCCCTCATCTATTTGTGAGAAAAGACTCCTTTAAAATCTTGTGAGAAATGTACAATGACAATATTTAAATATTTTTATAAATTAAAAAAAAGATGTAAGCCCCTCAAACAATGATACTCTAGATCTGAATTTGCAAAACATAAAATATGAATCATAATTCATACATCAAGAGCACATATGATATTATATGATAACATGAACAAGGAACTCTCATAGCGTATAAATATTGAGGGAATCCAATTCTCTAGTATTCAATTTTTTTTATTTGTAGCCCTCAATCCTTTTTTATTCCTTTTTTCTTTTCTAAACTCAAATGGAGCTCATAACATGATACTGTAGTTACGGTTCATGACCCAATCATAGATCAGAGGTTTCTCCAAGAAGGGACTCAATTTACTTATTATTATTTCTTTTAAAGTTGTTACAGGTTCACACTGAGAATTAATGAGAATACGATCATAACTCGTACTTCTTTGTTCCACATGAGGTCAAAATCCAAGAACATAGAAATTCATCATTATACAAGTTGGGCAAGCTATGTTAAAATTAAAAAGAGAAAAGAATCAGAATATAAAATAGAAATTAAGAACAAAACACAAGAGACACAAAATTTATAGTGGTTCGGAAATTGTCTACATCCACTAACAATAACAGGGGAATCTCTTTATTAATTATCAATCTAATTACATATTCAATAAGAACATATATATATAAATGGTATCCACTCCAATAATTAGAAAAATCCATCTATGAGAGAAACTTGCCAATTTAGGCAAAAGGTATCCTTATCGAAAAACTTGCCAATTTAGGCAGAAGGCATCCTTATCGACAAAATTTCCAATTTGGGCTTCACCAAACCCAACAATCTTCCACTTGAAGACCAAATTGGAAAGTTTGTCGATAAGGATGCCATCTGCCTAAATTGGTAAGTTTCTCTCATAGATAGATTTTTCTAACTATAGGAGTGGAGACCGTTATATATATATATGTTGTTATTGAATATGTAATTAGATTGATAATTAATAAAGAGATTCCCCTGCTATTAAAAGTGGATGTAGGCAACTGTCGAACCAATATAAAATTTGTGTCTCTAGTGTTTTGTTCTTAATTTCTATTTTCTATTCTATTTTTTTTGCTTGTTTTATTTCCATTTTCTCTTACTAGTAGCCAGTAAGAGAAGCTGAGACAAGTTGCATGCTTAAGTCCATTTTTGTTCAGAGTTGCAATAACTAGACAATAAATGTGCTAGACCAACTTAACATCTATACAACCAATGTTTGTAGCCAAATGATTTTAAGCAAGCAAGTTTTTGAGAGTCAACAGGATGATGCCAATCAGTTCAAGGACAATGTAGTGGAGCTCGTGGCTAGAGCAGGGCAATTTTAAATATAGGTGATTTTATACCTTCTATTGCATGGATGGATTTGCATAGGATACAAGAGAGTATGAAGAAGATAGCAAAACAATTTGATGATATGTTAAATAAGATGATTGAAGAACACCAGGCCACTGCTAACAAACGAGCAATTCCAGATTTCTTGGATTGCTTATGTCTAACTAGAAGAATTTTGATGGCGAGGAAGAGAGGTTGTCTGATGATAATATCAAGGGTCTTCTTCTAGTAAAATAACTACTTTTGATACAATGAATTAGAAATATTATATCTTTTTATTTAAATAAAGATGAAAAATGAAGTATAGAGTTTCAAGCTTACACAATTATTTGTTTATGTAGAAAATATTTAATTATTAAGAATATTAGTCTGATAAACTATCATTCAAATTTCTTTCAAATAAGACTAACAATATTCTATGTTCATTTGATTTTTCAAACATTAATTATAGAATAAACATTTTGGATATATTGATAATTTTCTCTACTAGTGTGTGAAATGTTTATTTTAATATATTAATCTTTTAGGAAATGATAATACAAAATAAATTAATGTGAGGCTAATATTCAATATTCAAATAGAAGAGTAACTAACATTATCATTTATATTTTTGATGTTTAGAAACAAATAATTGACCATTTAAAAAAAATCTATTAGTTAATTTTAGACTATGCAAATGAGTGAACAAGAAATAAAAAGTTTAAACTATAGACATAGAATTATAAGGTTTTATGATTTTTTAAATTAAAGCTAAAGATTATAATTGGGGGACCTCATCTTAGATTAAGGTAACTTGCCACTATACTATATAAAATTGTGTCTTTCTATAATCATTATATTAGCTTAAGATATACTAATGTGCACTAGTAGTTAGTAGGATTCGAATATTGTGGATTATTCTTTATATTATTTTGAAGTGAAAAAAATAAATTATAATTGATTTTTCTTTATGTGGTTTGTAGGATATATTCACCGGAGGAAATAACACATCAAGTAGCATGATAGAATGGGAACTTTTCGAGCTTATTCTAAATCCCAAACTTCTAAAACATGCCCAAGCTGAAATGGATGAAGTTATTGGTAAAGATAGGCACCTCCAAGTATTAGACATTCCAAAGCTTCCCTACTTAGTGGCCATTTGCAAGGAAGTATTTCATAAACACCCTCCCACTCCTCTTAGCCTTCCATGAGTTTCTACAAAGGCTTGTCAAGTTGGTGGATACTACATACCTAAGGGAACACACTTCAAACTCTATATCTGGGGTATTGGTAGGGACCCAAAAATATGTGAAATCCCCTAGAATTTGATCCTAATAGGTTTGTTGGTTCTAAAATTGATCCATCTTGTGGTGACTTCCAACTCATGTCGTTTGGTGCAGGAAGGCATATGTGTCTTAGTGGTAGGATGGGAATTGCTATGGTATAGTACAATTTAGGGTCCTTGATCCATGCCTTTCATTGGGAGTTACCACCAGGGAAGAATAGTTTAAGCATAGAGGAATATTTTGGGTTAACACTCCTAGAGAAAGAGCCTCTTATGGCTAGGGCTACCCCTCGACTAGTTCTCCACCTATATTAACTAGCACTTGCACCAGGGGGGGTGTAAGGGGTACACCGTTAGAGAAGTATACGTATTCATACATGATAAATCCTTTGTAGTTTTTATATAAGTTTGCAATAGAAGTTTGAAATTCATATAGAAGATATTTTACTTATAAATGTTTGAAACAAATATAATTTGCTTTTGAATTATAACTTTTTGTATAGCAATTTGAAAGAATGATTCTTAGTAAATAAAATTTCAAATATACCTTATCTTTCACATTTATTTTTCTTAATTACATTTATTTATAATTGACATTCAACATTGAAAATAAAACAAAAAAAGTCATATTATAACTATAAATATTAAAACTTAAAAATAACTAACATATCCCAATATTTAAAAATACAATGAAATAATTATGAAATAAGATTAAATAATTAGCATATTTTGAAAAAGTAAAATAATTAAATAAATATTAAATAAATGATAATAAACACACTAAATTAAAAAATATTGTCATCAATATTGTATAATAACTAATATTTCCCTCAATCTATGCCACCATATCAATGATCGAAACATCTACTATTCTGAATGTTACCCCCTCCAAACCATTTATTTTAGAATGGTTGATACATGGAAGTAGCAAAACTATCACCTCACATGTGGCTTGCACACCCACATTCATGTATTATATCACCTATTAATGAAGCACACAAATTATGCATCTACACCTATTGTATAGTGGTTAAGGAACTGCATACAAATTGGGGAAAATAATTTGGGATTAATCTCCTCTAAGATTATTTCATATATTCAAATTCCATATAATATTAATGTCTGTTAAGTAACCAAGAATGAGAAAATACATGAAAACAAAGAAAGAGAACAAGTAAAAGGATTTTTGTTACCCTTAAAAAATATAGCCCTTGATGAATGAAACCTTAGAAAGGGTCTTCTTTCTTTCCTTAATACATGAGTCTCAAACCTTCCAATGTGCTTTTGAAATGTTTGAGCATACACACCCTCTTTGTTCTTCATTCAAAGCTTGCAAGGCTGAATTCTAGAAAACACAGGAATGATGGGAGCTCCTATTTTGAGGATGAGGTGGAGATCCTTCAAGCACCAAACTGACTATACATAATTGGGAAAATATATGACAGTATGAACAAAGGCTATGTGAATAGCTTCTTCTATTGCTTGAGGCACGTTTTCCCTAGCTTGGATTGAGTTATTGTTGAAAAAACCCTTGAATCCTTTGTTTTCAAGAGATTATGAAAGATGAGGTTGGCTATACTTTCCTTCACATCAAGTCCTTTGTGGTTAAGAAATACATCATATCCTATCTTGGTGGGAAGCACTGGATAATGCATAAATGATTGATTGATTCTTGTCACATCTGCTCTTCGATGTTTAAGAAAAGTGCCACTCCTTGTGAGAATCCCTGAAGAATGAACAAAAGATTGATTGATTCCCATCGCATCTGCTCCTCAATGGTGAAGCAATTCATCATATACAATCTTGGAGCAAAGTCATGAGTGATGCATAGAGAATCGATTATTTCTCATAACATCTGCTCTTCGATGGTTAAGATATCCAGTGTTAGTGCATAGAGGAGATAGTGGGTGATGAAAGGTAGAGATAAGTTCAAATCATATCACAGGCAATGGAGAAATCTGATTGTAGGCGGTGGAAAAATTTGATTGTAGGGGTTGGAGTAAATGCAGATTTGACGGAGATTGTAAGTCACCTACAAAATTTAAAATTCACCTCGTTGGATGTCTTCAACTTTGCATTTCACTGAAACCATTAGTAGTTTTGTGGAAAATTTTTGTAGTTTGCTAGCGTGAGATAGGTTTCCAGCACAAAGCTCCTACAATTTTTGTAGTTCGCTGGCGTGAGATAGGTTTTCAACATAGAGCTCCTACAATATATAGTCTATCGGCTAAATATATATGAGATCCTTCTTTAATGATATTTTTCAATAAATTGTTAAATTTATTATGTATGTAATAAAAACAATGTTTAACTTGATTGAAAGGGTTTCACAACAATTATGGTATTTGATTTTATTTTTGTATGAATTACTTTGATCAATGCCTACTTTTGATGCTTAACAATATTATAAATGATGTATCTTAATGTATATTCAATTTGTTAAAAACTATAATAAATATAATACTATTAAGTCATTTGTAGTGAACAAACTAGTGTCATTTTGTCAAGAGAAATCAATTATAGACAATATGATAGACTTGAGTCCCTACTATAGTTGTGAAAAAAGTCCCCTTCAAAATCCTATGAGAAATGTACAATAGTAATATTTAAATAATTTTATATATTAGAAAATATATGCAAATTGCAAAACAAACTTTAATGTAAAAATATATCAACACTTTTAAAGAAGTCGTATGCAGAGTATGCATAACTTCGAAACTATTGTCGAAAGGAAACTTGATGCCTTTTGGGGATTTTTGAGATAATAAGTCTTTCTTTTCTGCGCTTCACTTGGAGATAGGGATTAAGATGCTCTCGTCGAAGGGGATTGGATCCTTTTTTTTGGGAAATCCACGCTGAAAAATACCTTCAAGGACGTTTTTAGAAAGGGCATTGAGAATTTTCTGTTTGGCTGAGTTTGGCGGAAGGGAGAGGAGGTATTGCATAGTATTCACTCTCAAGGATGGAGGAAGAAAGAAAAAATTGGAGACGGAGCATAAGGAAAAGATTAAGATTCGGGTAACAGAAGGAGGTCGAAAGGAGGGAAGATAGGAGGGCAACGAAAAGCCTGAGAATGGCCGGTTCTAAAAGCCATGGCCATATACTTATGGGAAACTCCCCCGAATTGTAGCAGGTGCCAACCCCTTTTAACGCCTTTCCTTTTGAATTTCGATTCTAACGGTTCATTTTTGTTTTCATCGTGTTTGGAAACCAAAAGGGGTTATAACAGTAATTTCAAATAAATACTTTTATGTTCCTTCTTAAATAATCCCGATATCTGTAACAATCTTTTGAAAAAGTCCCCACAAGTTTTGATTCGTTTGGAAATTGAATCCGTCTGTTACCCTTGCTCTGTGGCTGCGTGCACTCTTGGCAAGAATCCACTTTGCCTGGCATGCATTATTTCCAGACTCTCCCAGCCATCGAGGTATTTGTGTAGTCGAATTCATAAGAGAAGTGGAATGAATTCGTATCCTAAATCCACTATCCAATTTAATCAAGTGTTTTTGTCCAAATCTTTAATCTTAGCTCCATTCTCGGTGTGTCGCATCTCACAGAAATTCCATTTGTATTTTAATAATATCCAGTAAAATTCCTAGGCAGTCTGAGCTGTCGATTAAAGAAGTCTTCACATTGAGATCGATCTATAATCTAGTAACATTGAGTGCTAGACAGGACATGATGTACTGCTGATCTAAGTAGTCTCCACTGAGAGGTTGATTTTAGCCCTATTCGATGTAGGAGATCGCTGTTTTATACAACCTATTGGATACCCATAGTTAACAGCGATAGGTATATTTCTGCCTGGGTTAAGGCCGGGCTTAAAGATCACATACTAAGGTTTGACCTCTTCGGTGGCGCGTGGGCCCGTCCTTATCCTCTTCCGTCGGAAGTTTTTTGTCTTATTGTCCTCCCGTTCATTGTTCCGTTTTCTGTTGCACTCGCCTTTACTCTCCAGTCACTGTCACCGTAGCAGTTAAGTTTGAATTTGCACCCGCCCAATCCAT
Source organism: Sequoia sempervirens (assembly GCA_007258455.2). Taxonomy (NCBI): domain Eukaryota; kingdom Viridiplantae; phylum Streptophyta; class Pinopsida; order Cupressales; family Cupressaceae; genus Sequoia; species Sequoia sempervirens. The sequence continues at coordinate 384,268,779 of VDFB02193867.1, read as the reverse complement.
TTCTTTACACGAGGTGTGGAGAGTGAACAAAAAATATTTGTGCCCTTACAATGCTGCAATAGGCCTATTACTTGTGAAGCAATACGAAAATAGCTCTACATTTGTGACTGGGCGGAAGCATACCAAATTATTCATTGAGGACGTGCATAATCCATTTAAATCTCAGCATTTAAATCTATTTTCTGCAGTTCCCGTGACATACATTTTTCTCTGATGCGCAATTGTACTTTTTGCATCGTATATGATTTCTTAGAATCCATCAAATGCATCAATCATGCAAACATAGCGAGTCAATATTCTTGTACTTACCTGTGATGAGCAATGCCAATTTTGGGCAATTTTTAGTATAATATCTCATGACATTTAATTGTATGTATAATAGGAGGTTTTGTGGATATATTCTTGCCATTTTGTGCTACGCCAAGGAGTAAAGATGTGTGTAGAAGTAGATGAAAGAAGGGCTTTATTCGACATATGTGATAATGCTGATAAAAGGTTCTTGTGGGATTTCCGGCAACCAACAGAGAGAGGATAGCTTCAGTTAATGCCACCCTACAGTTATAGTGCAGATGTAGCTAAAGAAAGTCGGAAATTGAGTCTTGTTGAAGCGGCGGGGAATACCATTGAGTGGGTGCAATCTCTTGGCTTCCTTGCTCACAATATTTCCTCACAACCTGGAATCGCTGTCCTTTGATTTATTCTAATCTCATTATTTATTTTCCAAATTGTCTCCTCACAACTTTACAGTGCTGAATGGCTGTAGTTCAAATGCATTATATGTCGTGTAATTGACAAGATCGAGTCCGTCAATGCTATCATATCTAATGGATTGATTATTCCAAACAAGTAGTTTCGCAAGTTTATGATTCGTTAAATCAAATACTTGACATAATTTTGATGCACTTTACCTTTAAAATGGAATACAAAATGTAGACACCTAAAAATGGTATGGAGAATCCAATTAATTAAATATGATTTATTTGATTAATTAATCTTAATTCATCTACTTAGTAAATAAATAAAAATATTTATTTATATTAAGTTCACTAGTAATTCTTCTATTTTATCATATTATTTTCCTCTTAATTAAATAAACAAAATTAAATACTTTTTTTTAATTTAATTATTATCATTATTATTTATTTTATACTTTATCCATCAATTCTATCCTAAAATTAAATATACAGCTTCAATAGTTGATATTATTTAATTATCTCATCACATTTCTTCTTAATTAAATAAAGATATCCTAAAATCTTTAAATTAATTATCATATTTCTTTCTATTTAATTTAATAAATAAATTCTATAGTTTGTTTTATTAAATTATTTATCTCTTTTTTTGCTGAATTTAAATAAACCAAAAATATTTAAATAAATGCATAAATCTAATCCCTCTATACACTCACCTATAAAATTAGACTTTTCAAATCTAATTAATGCAACTGGTATTCACAGGAAGAGCCTCGGGGACAAACCTACAGGAAATCCTCTCAATCTTCTATCTCAAATCTTTCCTCTCATCTTGCCTGGTGTTTTCATGGGGAGGAACAATCCTCCACGATCAGCTCCACCTTCTCATCTCATACCATTAAAAATCCCCATATTGAATCTCAGCCTCTGTTGTGTTACCCCTATACAAATGTGTTGCCGGGAATCTATATATACAGCCTTTTGAAGCATCAAAATGACCCGAGAATCATCATCCTTATGCAAACTTACTCTGCAGGAATTAGTACTCAAGCAACCAAGCAATCATTTAGCATTAGCATTTTAGCATCATCATAGCATCATGTCATCCGTAGATTTCATATCACGGTAGCAGCATAGTTTCTTTTTACTATAGCTTTCATCCATCAAGCTACATTTACAGTAGCTTCATATCATCTAGAATTCATTAGAAATCATCACATCATTGCATTTAGCATCCATTCCATTATCTAGATAGGCATTTTAAACAGTTACGGTGCTTACAAATCTGAGAGCTTCTGTAATTTGATAAATATTTTGAGATAGGAGACAATGAGATGCTTTCAGGCTTTTCTGTATTTTAAATTAGTTTAATTCATGTTTAATCTTGATACAATGTTTCATTAAGAGGTGTATTGTATTGTATTTAGTTTACATTTTTCACACTTACATTTTGGTACCCACCGTGGGGCCTTACCCTATGTTTTTAACAAATTTTTCTGGAAAGTTTTTGTACAAGAGTCTGGTGTGATCTGTTTTAGTGCGATCGGAGGATTTTATAGTGTTTATGAGGACTGTTCTAGTGTGTTTGATGAAAATTATAGTGCTTCTGAGGACTGTTTTAGTGCTTTTATAGAAAAGTACAATGCTTTCTATGACTTTTTTAGCACTTCAATTTCACAATCCAGCACGGGTTGGCAATATTATTCAACATCTGTTTAGTGCTTTTTTCTATTTCTATAGTGCATCTATCTGTTTCGTTAGCACTTCTGTAAATTTCTATAGCGCTTCTGGAGATTTCTATAGCGCTTATATCCATTTTTATAGCGCTTTTAATAACTGTCATAACACTTCTCTATAACTCATTTTCTAGATCCGACGCATCTGCGACCAGTAAATTTCATTTCTTCAGTTGGACTAAAAATAATCAATTTAGGATAGACACTTTTTTAGTTGGTTTAAAATGGATCAATCCTAGCATAGTCACATTTTTCAATTGGACTAAAATTTATCAATCTATGGTAGTCATCAAACATTTCAAATTTGGATTTAAAATGAACACCATGTCTTTTTGTGAAGCAATATCTTCATTGTGTAGCAACATCTTCACATAGATAGAAATTTTTTCATTTGGGCTTTAAATTTTGAACAAGTGGTTTATGTGTTTGAATGGTTGATAAGCATATGCTCTCCCTTTAATTGGGTGATCCAAAAATCCAGACTCATCCTTTTTATGTATTCTTCAAAGATTTATTACATTCTTTAGAAGGCCTGCCATAGTGGGAAAAATTATTCACCCTACGGGAACGACCTAAGTGGGTTCAAACCAAAGTCAAGCTTTTCCACCCCATTATAAAATTTAAAGCAAATATGAGGAAACCCACTTTTTTTGGAAGTGTATAAGATAACCATCCCCAAAACCTTTATTCTAAAGGTTGGGAGGTCTCCTGAGGGAGTTTATCACTTGCCACTCCAAACATAAACCCTTTCTAAGAACCTAGTGTAGTATCTAGCCGAGTCAGTAACCAAACATTATAATACTCGCAGTGTAAGGGGAGGGAAGAATCTACCCCCAAGACACTCACCATATAATTTCCAAGGACCGTTTCCTTAGGGGATCAAGAAATCTAACCTTGAGTATGCACCTAGAAAAGACAAAAACACGGGCGCCCTCTAGGGGGTGACACGGTTGTGTGAGTTGACATAATTTTAAGTTGTGAGCTATTGAGTATAATGATGACTTTTTGACCATTAAGAGTGAGTCTATATAAAGTGTTTTATTGTTATCAAACTAGTGAAAATAGGACCATGCTTGGTTCTTTTGAACATACACTATTTGTTTAGATTACAACTCTTTAAAACAACTGTTCATTTGAGTGTTGTGTATTCCAAAATCATTAAAATTCAGATAAAAGATCATCCAAAAAATACAAAATAAAAACTGAGAATACATGATTAAAGATTGGAAATCCAAAAAATTTATCAAGAATCCCTCAGAATAGGAGTCAAAAATCCAAAGAATAGGAAATTGAAACTCAAACCACCATGGCTGAAATAGATAAGGATCAACTGAATGATTTATCTAATCAAATGGAAAAACTTCAACAAAAAAATTGGGATATGCAAAGGGAAACAACCATAGAGAGATATTTTTTGCCAAACATCTACCCATGTCCTCTTGACCAAACAACGAGCATGAGACCTTCTTCACCAAAAACTACATCATCCAAGTTCAATGTCGTTGAATTTTTGCAAAAGTTCAATAATCCCAAATCTAAATCTTCAAACATAAATGATATTGAGCAATCTTGTCATGTCACGCATTTATCTCCATCCACCATAAGCCAAAATAAACTTCAAGATTCTTTCACTCAAGTTAACAATTCCATCCAATCATCCTCTTCTATCATATCTTCAACATCCAATGATTCATGTCAATCTCTCAATCCAAAGTATGCTACCATAGACTCCCCTACACATCAAGATAAAAATATTATTTCCACTCCATCTAGTGATATCAAAATTCCACAAAATCTTCCAATCCTTGATTAAGATCCCATTTCTCAAGAATCTTATGATGATCCCCTCCTTTCACTTTTCATCCAAAATGATTCCCTTCCATATCAAGAGACAAGTATCCTTCCAAGTTCTTCCACATCATCTAATCAATCCATACCATCTCATGATTCTATTGCATCACAAGAGCATGATAGTTCTTCCATCCTATCTAATGATGTCTCACCAATTGATGATCAAGACATTCTTTCTACAAAATCTCATGATTCCCTTCCTCATCAAGACCAAGATATGCTTCCATTCAAGGATACCCTTTCATCCCATGAAGATGTTTATCCTTCTCATGATCAAGATATTCCTTTCATACCACTTCATAATCCTTTTCCATGTCAAGATCAAAACACCCCATCATCCCCATGTCAAGAGCCTATCACACCTATTCAAGTTATCCATGAACCCCACACCTATAAATTTGGATCCTCCACCTTTATCAATTCTGGTTTACTTCCAACCTCTTATCCATTATCCAATATTCATCCCCCATAATTCTCTTTTAATCCAAACCTTTGCATAAATCCTTAGATTCTTCCATCATATCATTAATCTTCCAACATTTAGGAGTCTAATTCCCATTTACGTGGTTTATTAGAGGGATATTTGGTTGTGAAACTTGATGCTTAAGTCCTTCCTCCATTTCCCCAGCCATCCATATCTTAACTTCTATATTCCTCTTGCACTCTACACTTAGGGATAAGTTTTGTCCATCTTATCATTCATGGTCATTATCCTTTCTATTCCCATTCCTTACATTTCCACCTTTGATCTTGACAAGGTTAAGGATCTTCTTGAACATCATATATCTTATCATATACACTTTATCCATATCTTCCATACCATATCTTTCATCTTATCCTTATACCATCATTCTTACTAGATACATCTTTTCTTCTCATCCTTGGTCTTGATGAGGAATAGGGGGAAAAAAACTTGGGCCTTGTGTCTATATCTTATCTAGTTGATCTTGATCATACCATTCATTATTTTTATCCTTGCTTTTTTCCATTTCATATCTCCTAGCTTATCAAAATCCATGTCATCATGTCCCTTTGCAACCTTCAATCTTATCATGCAAATCATATTTGAGCCTAGCTATAAAACATTATCCAATCCTCATATCTTTTGTCAATAAATCATCAACAATCATCAATCTTATCATACTTAGGGGAATCAATGATCCTAAGTACTTATCATCATCATGCCTTATGGATTCAATCATTCTTGGCATCTTAATCAATCAACCATGATCATCTTTTGACAAGAGATATGTTGCTTGTGTGACATGTTTTGCAGTGAATCTTACATTTTGATCTATCATTTATCCATGGTTGTATTACCCCTATTATGGGGCATCTTGTTCCTTCAATTAGTCATCTCATCCCATTTCATCTTAAATATCTTGAAAAATCCAACAAAAAGAAAAAGAAGCTACAAAATCCAAACAAATAAAAAATTAGAAGAAAAAAAAAATTCTTAGAAAGAGAAAAATACAAAAAAAAATTCAAAAAAACAAAAAAATACAAATAAAATCAAAATAAAAAAGAATGCAAAGGTGCAATAAAAACATATAGTGAAAATTTGGAAACATGTGCTATTTGTGATTTAAAACCATCTCTCCCATCTATTTGGACACATGTCATGGTCATTTGATTCCTCCGTCATTTTTTTTTACATCCATTATCATTTCCTATCACATGGTCATATCTCACCCTGGCTTGGGGGCAACATCTGAAAATCATTGGGGGCAACATAAATTTTGAGCTTCACAAAACAGATGAAAGCAATAGAAACACTGTTCAAAACACAACCCAACATGGAACATCAATCACCATCAAAAGCACATTAGACATCCATATCACAATAGAAAATCCAAAAACATGATTTTGTGTTAGTCGAACTACGTTGTCTTTGCATGTATAACGTAGGAAAAACTAATCTTTGATCAGCCCCCAAGGCCCCTAGGATAGGTCTTTAGGTTAGTTTGATCCAAAATCTTGAAAACACAAAAACATCACAAAATCAGGATGGATGATCTAATTTGAATAAATGATTGAATACTATAAGCAAGTGAAAGATATGTTGTACTTTTGATCAATGTTATTATTTCTTTAAAGCAACTCAATGATGTATTGAACTAGAGAAGCCAAAAAGAAGAAATGGTATTTTTCTTTGTTTGTTGTCTGTGAATTAATCACAATTACTGTGTGAATCGTCATGGGAAGTGCTCTACAAAGTATCATGGATGACATTCCAATTCACATAGGAAAGTTGTTAATTCTTGTCTATTTTATGCAAGAATTGCTCAGGTCATCTCAGTTTAATAATACCTCAATGCTTATGTTCACTTACAATATCAAAATCATGAAATTAGTGCTCAAGTCATCATCAGTTTACATTATACCTTTGATGCTTGTACTCACTTTTAACATTTTAAAAGCTCAATGATGATAAAAAGCATGATAAATGGACTGTTAAGATCCCAATGCTTGCATATGTAGATTTTCATGGTTAAATTAGATTGCATTCATATTAGTTTTGCATCTACATTATAAATTTTCCACATCAACTGATGATATCTACATCGACCTACACCAGATGCGGAATCATGTCCCACGTCTTTGGGAAGAACTCTAAAATCCTCCTATGATCATAACATATTGCAAATCAGCAATATTATCAATCAATCAAAAATCAATCAGCCTATCAATCTATTCGGCTCCAGTGATACTCTGATAAAATCTCATGAGCAACTACCATTGAGCCTCGCCTATCATAAGGTCAATCAATCATCAACCTATCATTGATTCTCGCCTATCATGATGACAATCATCAACCTATTGATCATTGATCTTCATCTATCATGAGGTCAATACATCAAATCAACCTCATCTATCATGAGGTCAATCATCAATACATTGAAACAACCTCTCCTATCATGAGGTTCATCAATCAAACTATAATTATTCCTCACCTATCATGAAGATAATTATCATCAATCAATCATCAGACATCACCTAGCATGAGGTCGAACATCATTTACTTGATTAGGAGTATCAATCAATATCGAATCAAAGGTTGACATGATCGAAAATCATCAAACACCAGGAGGCTTAATTCAAGCCTCACTTAGAGGCACTTTCTTCATCAATTATCAGGAGATAAGTTATTTTGTCATCAAATCTTCATTGAGTCTATATTAAATCATCAGAAAATCATAAAAAAATTTAAAAATTCTATAAAAAAATATATATATATTAAAAAATCATTAATTTATCTCCTGACGGGGCATATATCCATCAATCACCTGAAAAACATGTTTGGGGCATTCTGAAAATTTTCATTGATACTAGTAGTAGCAACACAAAATTTTCTTTGAAGCAATGCGTAAACACATCACTTCAAAGAGGGGAAAAATGTAGACACCTAAAAAATGGTCTGGAGAATCTAATTAATTAAATACGACTTATTTGATTAATTAATCTTAATTCATCTACTTAGTAAATAAATGAAAATATTTATTTATATTAAGTTCACTATTAATTCGGCCAGTATTGGCATGATGTGATGGTTTATAGGTGGCATTGTTGTTCTTGCCACCAAGGTTCAAACCCCATTGGGGTGTTATTTTTGAATGGTTGTATCTGGTTCATAGCTCCGATCAAAAGCGTTTACCCCTTGAATAATAAAAAAAAAAAGTCACTATTAATTCTTCTATTTTATCATATTATTTTCCTCTTAATTAAATAAACAAAATTAAATACTATGTTTTATTTAATTATTATCATTATTATTTCTTCTATACTTTATCCATCAATTCTATAATAAAATTAAATATACAGCTTCAATAGTTGATATTATTTAATTATCTCATCACATTTCTTCTTAATTAAATAAAGATATCCTAAAATCTTCAAATTAATTATCATATTTCTTTCTATTTAATTTAATAAACAACTTCTATAGTTTTTTTTATTAAATTATTTATCTCTCTTTTTGCTGAATTTAAATAAACCAAAAATATTTAAATAAATGCATAAATCTAATCCCTCTATTCACTCACCAATAAAATTAGATTTTTCAAATCTAATTAATGCAACTGGCATTCATGGGAAGAGCCTCGAGGACAAACCTAGAGGAAATCCTCTCAATCTTTTGTCTCAAATCTTTCCTCTCATCTTGCTTGGTGTTTTCATGGGGAGGAACAATCCTCCATGATCAGCTCCACCTTCTCATCTCATACCATTCAAAATCCCCAAATTGAATCTTAGCCTTTGTTGTGTTACCCCTGTACAAATGTGCTATCGGGAATCTATATATACAACCTTCTAAAGCATCAAAATGATCCAAGAATCATCATCCTTTATAAAAACTTAGTCTGTAGGAATTAGTACTCAAGCAACCAAGCAATCATTTAGCATTAGCATTTTAGCATCATCATAGCATCATGGCATCAGTAGATTTCATATCATGACAGCAACATAGTTTCTTTTTACTGTAGCTTTCATCCATCAGGCTACATTTATAGTAGCTTCATATCATCTAGAATTCATTAGAAATCATCACATCATTGCATTTAGCATCCATTCCATTCTCTAGATAGGAATTTTAAATAGTTACGGTGCTTACAAATCTAAGAGCTTATGTAATTTAATAAATCTTTGGAGATAGGAGACAATGAGATGCTTTCAGGATTTTCTGTGTTTTAAATTAGTTTAATTCATGTTTAATCTTGATACAATATTTCATTAAGAGGTGTATTGTATTGTATTTAGTTTACATTTTTCGCACTTATACAAAATACAACTCAAGGAATAAACTTGACAATACTATTTAGCTTCCTCTTGAGACAGACCTTTGTGTTTTAAAAAATAAGACTTTTATTTTAAGCTACAACTCATTCAATCACTGCTCACGTACCTTCTTCCAGATCTCTCTCATTGTCCTTCTCTTTATGTCTATCCCAAGTTTTCTTCCCTCTTGGGTTGTGTCACTTACACCTCTATTTTATTTTGATCATATAGTTGTGTGTGACTATAAAACAAAAACCTGATATGATGTGCTTTAATCGTGAGAACAGTTTTATGCTCTTCTATGTATCTCATTCATTTATAGTCATATTGATGGAACAATACATTATTAAAAATTGGATAGTTTATATGTGAAATAGCTAATTTAGAATAAATGAAAATTCTTTCTTTACTATATGTATATATATATATATATTTGTAACAATAATGATAATTTAAGTTTTATGATTATTTAGTTGTGTAGATAAGTATAATGGAAAGTAACTAATAGAAGAAAAGAGTTATTTGTATGTAGAAATTGATGATAATGGGTTGTAAAAACCATTAAGTAGTTTAGTTACTAGGAATGGGTGTTATTATAATTAATTATGAAATGGTGAAGTTTTGGATTTATCAAGTTAGAGGTTTTAACTAAATTTACTATTTCAAATTTTGGGTATTTAATGTTAGTTAAAATTTAGTTACCATTGTTAAGCAATGGTCTATTGAAAGTTGATCTAAAAGTGAACTTAAGTTAATAGGAAAAATTTAGCAATTAGATCTACTAAGAGTTGAAACAAGTAAAATGTATATAAGTATATTTATCACATTTAGATGTTGATTTACAACTATTATTAATTAGTTCTTATATACTTGAATTCCTTGGTAGAATAAGCGGATAAAGATCTATTTGTTTTTCAATAATAGAGAGATTTGATTAAGTAAATTGGATTAGATGATCAGTTCTTTTATTGTAGAATCCTATCTCTTTCAAAATTATTTTATGTGTAAAGTATCCATGAAATTAATTATTGTATAATTGTTGAAATAGATAATTGTGAATTATTGTGTTAAGTAGCCAATGAGTGAATTGTGTGGGAGTTATGTATTGCATAGTCACTTTTTTTATATGTTTTATTGTGTTACTCTTTTGTGTTTGATTTTGGGTTAAGGTGAAGTTGGCTATTGTTGCCACTTTTCTAGGGGGAAATATTGTGTTAGTAAGTTGTTAGACTTCCAAAGGTTGGAGGGGAGTATGGTTTTTGCTTGCAAGAGTTGGTATGGGGGTTGGGTATCAAATGAGGCTACTTGGGTAACCTGAGATGGGGGTCGGCAACCTAGGAGGATCCATATTGAGTAACTCATATCAAGCATGAAGTGTTTACTTGATTTTTATGTTGTTTCACTTGAAAGTCGGTGGAATGTGCTATGCACCCCATTGGGTCCCCAGCCAAAGATCGAGTTGTGTAGAGTTGAACTAGTTGTGGTGACTTTAGGGATGTGCCAGAGTTGGAACCAGTCTTCATGTTTTGTATCCATACATTTATGTTGGATTGTTTCATGATATAGTACTATTCCCATTCATGTTGGGGAAGCATTATTGTATTGATATAATCCTTGAACGATGTATCTCTATATCATAAATGTGATGATTGTAGTCTCTAGTAATATCTTATGGTCATCGATGGATGTTTATTGTTCATGTTATGGTTATAGATTCTTGGTGCTATTATGTGGTTATTGCTTCACAATATGTGATCCTTTAATGGTGTTGTGTAGTGTCCCCTCCAAAGTGAGACATCTGTATCCAATAGATTAGCCTATCATTGTGACCCTCGTAGTCTAATGAAGGTGTTGAGAGGGTTTTATGAGGTTTGTATCACCTCCAACACTCAGTGATGTTTAGCTCTGGTTTCATTTGAGACTTCTAGGGCTCAGTTTCCTCAACTTACTATTTATAGTAAATCAAACATGGACAGTATGGGGCCCTTACTATTTTTAGTAAGGCATGAGATCATATCAAGAATCATCAGATGAGTTACCAGTTCAGATGGTGTGTTGAGAAATTATGTATTTATTAAGTTATTAATGTTATTTAATTAAAATAACATTAATTAATTAAAAGGTGGTATTTTAATGTTATAAATTAAAGTTATAACTTGAGGGTCAAAACATCATTAAAAGGGAGCCAAATTAATGAATTAATTTTTGAGCACCAACTCCTAAGTCGAAGGAAATATTAAAAGATGCAAATAAATGATATTTTAATATTATTAAATTGCCTTTTTGGATAAATTCAAATTTCTCATGAAGGCCTATATATTTTATTTGGGAGTTATTTTGGGGGGATTGGATTATGATTGTTGTTGATGAAGTTTTTTTCGAAGAGTGGAAGCCAAGGGTTTTCAATCCTTGTGCCATTGGAGAAAGATAGTTCTTCAGTGTTTGCAGCCATTTGAAGTAGTGCAATACCTGTTGAATTTTTCATTTTGAGGGCATCATCCAGTTGTTCTATTTGAGATTTAAAGTGAAGAATTTCATCTAGGGTTGAATATTTATTGAATATTTGAAGACTATACGGTTGTTGGTTAAAAATACATCCCAGATGCATTGTGGAATTTATTTATTGTTCGCTGCAATAGTACCTACTACAATAAACACTACAATAGCTATGAATAGTAAATCACTATATTACCCATGAATAGTGCCACTACAGTGCTGCTACAGTATTCAAGGGATTTCAAAAGGGTTTCCAAAGTTAATCTCCTTGCAGATTTTAAAGCGCATTAAAGATATCTTGAAGAATGTTAATTATTGTTGTTGTGCCATCTCAACTTGGTACATAGGGTTTCTATAGGTGTGTTGGTGGATATTTTATTGGTTGTTGAAGGGTTTGAATAGCAGCTGTAGAAAAAATCCCTCCTTGGGTCAGACAACATCATTTTCTTGGTGCATAAGGGTTTCTATACCATCTGCTATCAAAAAGGCAACTTGCAGAGGGAAAATTGACCCAATATTGAGTTTCTTTTTTGGCTGGAAGTGAATAACAACTTTGCATGTCATCTATTTATTTCGGGTATTCTTGTAATAAACTATTCTCTTGAATATTGAGCAATAAAACATAGTTTGGAGGAGTTGATTTCATAGATGCTTGTATTTCCTTTATGTTTTGCATTTTATTTTGCTATAAGAATTTTCAAAAAACAAAAAAAAATCAGATCACAAAACAAATATATCCAACATCAGAAACTAGGGCACGAAGTGTTACTACATGTTGTATCTGTGGAAATATTTATAATTATGTTCACAGGTGTGATGGATAGTTTTTATTTATATAACATTTTGGATGTACACTCGTCAATTATTAATTCTATATAGTTGTTAAGTGGTATTCTCGTAATTAGTTAACCATCCTTTTTGGGGATCATGTGATGTTAGAGTTATTCCAATGTAATGGAGTCATATAACCCCAAGGGACCTAGTTAGTTGGTATATATATATGTGTGTCTATATGTATGTATGTATGGTTTCTTTACTACTGATATATGTTAATGTACACTTCATAGTAGTTTACCTTTTTTTTTTTAAATTGTGCTATCTTTGTTAGTTTCAAGTTGTCCTTTGGGGTTTGTGTGGTGGGGCTTTATAGTCAAAATGTTTAGAATATTATTTTTCATAAAGTATGTTCCAAACTTTTTTACTCAGAAAATAATTAATTTCAAAAATAGGGGATTAAAAATCATGTACAATAGACTCCTATTTTTGAGGTATGTGTATTTTTTAGAGTTACACTAATACTTCACTTTAATGAGTCTAATCTTTTGTTACTATGCACAAGTTTGAGTGTTGCATAGCATACATAACTCATGGATTACTTACTCATTTTTTTTGCAATGTTGTATATGAAGTGTAAAAGAGTTTATATGTGTTTTTGGTTTGAATATTTGAAAATAGAAAATGATATTCTATTTTTCACATGTTTTATAAACTATATTCTTTCTTCTTCTTTTCAATAGCAGTAAACCCAACTTGTGCACAAGTTTGACTATTACAAAGCATACATAACTCATGGATTATCTTACTCATTAGTTTTTCAATGTTGTATATGCAGTGCAAAAGAGATTATATGTTTTTTTGTTTTGAATATTTGAAACTAGAATATTATATTCTATTTCTCACAGTTTTTATAAACTATAGTTGTGTTTCTTCTTTTCAACAGTGGTAAAGCCAACTTGTGCATGTTTATGTTTATTTATTTTGTTTCATATCAATAAGGTTCGTTCTATGATTGGAAATTTGGATGGATATAAAAAAAAATGTACCTATTTTGCAATGGATACACTTATTGTTTCATCCATATCTTCTCCGACTTCATATGTTTCTTCCCAATCTTCTTCATTATTGTTCTCATCATCTTACAATCAAAATACAACTTTAAAATTTTAACTTTGCATTGATTCTTGTATAAAAATTAAAGGATAGTCAGTATTTCAAGTTAAGAATTATTATAGTCTCTTATTCTCAAATACTATATTACAATGTAGTAGCTCTCAAGTTTTTGAGTGTAAGTGATACAAATTTATAGTTTCACAACAACATTCTTAAAATTCTCATTTCTCTAAATTCCATTGATACACATTCATAGTTTCTCCACAACATTCTTAAAATTATTAGTGTTAGTCAATACACATGTATATATTCTCTCTACAACACTCTTAAGATTCTCATATTTTTGAATGCTAATGATGAAAATTCATAATTTCTCAACACTCTTAAGATTCTCATGTTTCTTAGTGTCAGCAATAAAAATCATATTTTCTCAACCCTTATATTATTCTCATGTTTCTAACTGTGTAAAAAATAAAATTGACTATGAAGGATGGAAGAGTGGACTTTTATCCCATATAAAAGTGTATTTTTGAGAATATAGGTCTACAATAATTAAATATATACATAATGTAATCTTTCATTGGGTTGGCTAGAATATGTGTTGTGTAAGGAAAATTGAGCGAGGGCAAGTAGCCCTTAAGTAGAAGAAAACCATGTCATAGGCTCATATGGCCACTTGAGGATTGTCACATGCTTTGATCCATATGAGAGTGAATCAACTGAGTCATGAATATGATTTTTTCTATTATGTTTGTCGTGGAAGTTACGTTCTTAATGAAATTAATTTTATATTGCCTCTTTCTAATTAAGGTTTCTATAAAATCTACTTGATAACTAATATGGGTGCTTACTATATGGTCCCATGGGGGGCCTTGGGCTTCTATTTTCATGGAGCAGGAGGTCTCATGGGAAAAAAAATTGTGCTATGGGATTAATTGGAATCTTTTTCAGAAAAATAGGAGCCCCTACCATTTAGGAATACATATTTCAACTGTTGAAATTGGGGTGGGGCATGAAATTGCCCCTATAGCTTAGGAGTTTTTTATGCAACTTGTCTCTCATCTAAAATTTTAACTTCTTATTAGAAAATGAAAATGAAAGAATTTTCATTTATTTGTTATTTTTTTTTAAAGCACTACAATTCATTCCTTAAATTTTGGAGCTTAAAATTTTAAGCAAAATTGCAAGATTAAATCCATGAGACCAAGAACTTAAAAATATTCTTAAAAAATATAAGTAGCATACGCTGATATTTTTAAGGAAGTCCCCCTCCATGAGACCTTACCCTTAGTGTAAAGTATGAAATGTAGTGTATTATTCCATCAGCCAACCCTATCTAAAACTTTCTAATCTCAATCATTTCCACACCTACAGGTGAATACTAGATCTTAAGTCTTTCATACAACTCTCTTCTAATTTATGTTACTCATCTAAAAGGCATCAATAATAACATCTCATAGACTACACACTAATTATTTTTTCTTCCAAGGGAGGGATCCTTCACAATATCAAGATCCAATGTGTTTGCCTCAATTGGATGTTATACCAATGGATCATTTTTTCCTACTACCCTTCAATCAAGCTACAAAATAGCTGGAGAAATGTGCATTTCTTCTTGTTTTGAGCATGCTATTTAATGGAAAATTTGGAATATTTGAAGGTCTTAATTCTTAATTAACCACTGCCACATTTTAGATAACACATATTATTTGGATGGACAATTGTTATGTAAGCTAACATTGTATATGCTCTATTTGTTAACATTTTGACACTTGTTTTACAAATAGTATAAGATTTCTCTTTTAGAATTTAGCTCCTCCTCCTACACATAGTTGCATGAACCTATGTTGGAAAAATTATATATATATATATATATATATATATATGTATTTAGACAATAGGAATCGGTCCCCCCTAAAAATATTCACGTGACGAGTGACACTGGCGTGACACACCCTTTAGCACCATGGGGATGGTGGGGAGACTAGACCTCATGACCTCTTTCCTGCAACAGGATGCTTTCGCTAATAGAGCTAGGCCCACTTCCCAAAATTTGATATCTTGTTGTGTTCAAGGAAAATTTCCTTTTTTCTTTGGGTTGCATGTTGTGGTTTGTTCCTTTTTTATGCATACTATTTGTGGGAGAGGCTCCTATACACAGGGCTCATTTTGGCTAATCATGCTAAATAATTGCTCTAATATTTTCTCATGTACATGGTCTCTCCTTTGGCCTTCATCTTCTTCTCCCTCTCCTTGTTTGGTTTCTCCATTGTAATTGGCATCCTTTGAGTTTGATGTAAATCAGAAGAGGATTGAGTCATTGCAATAGATTTTGTAAAGCCATTTCCACACTCAGAGCACAAAAGTTCCATGTTATTCCAGAAACCCTCTGCCATAAAGGGAAAAATGCCTTTGCTACAAAATTGAAGCACTTTTATCCATTTCTATTGTTTGACCTTTGGTAGCCCTTAGTGTAGAAAAATGGGTTGAAAATTCAAAATTGGTTGTCAAATAATGCCAAAATTATATGATCTGGCTAACAATTGCACAGTGAAATTTGTTGTCGTTTATTAAGAATTGTTGTAAGTTTGTGTCGTTTCTTTCATATTTGTATCCATTTGGTTGAATTATGGAAATGGCTGGAGGTAACACTAAAGGAGGATTTAGGAACAATGGTAATAGAAGATATGGGATGACATTTTCTGCTGCAAATCTAATTAAGGAATTGTTATCTACTATTTTTTAGTATTCAGAACTTTTGAGAGGTCAATCTCATCACCACGATAGTGACACTACAACTGGATTGGTAGTTGCAAGTGGTCCCTTAATGGGTAGTGAAGAAAATGGTGGGGGTTCTAAGGTGTCTATCAGGATAATTAGAGCGGGGGAGTAAGAGCACATGAGAGTAGGAACAAGGCCCTAGTGAAATATAATTTACAACCATTTGAGAAAAAAACTTTCAATCAAGAGACCTTAATTTGAGCGTAAATTAAGCTTTCCTTGATGATATAATCTATCTATTTTGGGTGGGGGGCCTAGTTCAATTAGCTAAAGCATCATGTTGTAGGCAAGAGGTCACAAGGTCTAGTCTCCCCCCAAACCTATGGTACTAGAGTGCATGTCATGCAGTGGCACCACTCATGTGAAAAAATTTTACTAGGTGCACTGTAGTTTATAAGGGGACATATACCCGACTGATTTCTCTAGTCTAACAAAAAAAATCTATGACAATCAACTTCTTATGATCATAATTGTAGACACATAAAATGTACTAATTGACATTGTGCATCTGATCTTGACCACTAACATCATTTCGTCCTGAATCATCCTTCGGTCTAACCATTTAATCAAATACCTTTATCTAATTAAATTCATCAATATTCCTCTCTTAATTAAATAAATCAGTTATCTAAATTAAGTCACCTCTTCTCGATAATTAAATTAACTATTTTGATCTAATTATCCTATTTAATTAAATAATTAATTTTATTTGATTAAATCTCTTAAGTCTATCCATTAAATTAAATAAATTAAAACCTTATTTATTTTAATCTAACGTCATCTCTTTTAATTAAACAAATCAAAATCTTTATATAATTATTCCCTTATCACATTCTTCTCATATTTGATTTAAATAAATCCATAAATTTAAGTCAAATAGGTCACATCATTTAACCCCTTCATTAAATTAATTAACTTTGATTAATTTAATCTCCTCTCAAGTCCCATCCTCTAGCTTTTACCACTTGCACATGAAAATAGATTTAATTGATTTATTCAATCTCTATTTTCCTCAGCAAGGCATCTTTTAGGGAATATTCTTCAAGTTTGAATTCAAAATCTAAGTTGACATATACATCCAACAAGGAATTTACTCTCTCTTACATGTCCTTTTCCTTGAGCCAAGTGGCATTCAATGCATTCTTCTTCCCTCTTGCATGTCATTTCAACAATTTCAAAATTCAATTATTTGCATTTATTAGCACAATCCTCAAAACTTGCACATCCTCCATCCACTCATAGGTTGACAAGTGGAACTTTTCCATTGGATAATTCTTAGTCCCACATTGCTCTATTTTGGACATTTATCCATCAATCTCATCTATAAATAAGAGGCTAAACTCCTCATTTGATCATCCACAATTTGAGTAAACTTACTATGCTCAAATCATTAGCAAATTCCATCCATTATCATTGAATCTTCACTAGGTTATGCAGATTTTTCCATTGGAGCACTCATCAAGCATTAACAAAGTGGATACAATTTCTTCATCAAATCACCATTGCATCATTGGAGTTGGGAAAGGGCCAATTTTCACATCAAATTGGCACCAATTCCCCCAAGAGATTAGGAGTTTGTTTTCCTTAAGATAGGATTTGATATGCTTTTAAATTTCATTGTGTTCTTCATTTCATATTCTATCTCTTTTACTATTCAAATGAATTTCTTGAGGAATCCTTGTTCTTGCTTACATTTCACCTTCTAATGTGTTTGTTCATGTTGTTTTCAGGGATTGGGATTGGGGTTCACACATTTGGCACTAGAAGGAGGGAAATCTCACCTTTCAATCATGTTTTTTGAATCAAATTTACATGTTTTTCTTTGTTTACAGGTTTAGCGTTGTTTTTCAACACCGCTAGTTCTCCAATGTCACTATATAGGACTGCTGCAAATTCAAAATTTGATGCTTCAGTGCTCCCACCCAGGATTTTAAATTCTAAACTGCACTGCTTGACCAATCAGACCCGTGAGAATTTTCAAAAAAATCAAACTGCACCTCTGGGAAAAAGGGTGACACATTCACGCTCATTGGCCTGACTGCAGAGCAATGTTGACTGGCAAGCGGCACTATATAGCACTGCTAGAGAAATCAAATTGTGACGCCTTCACAGATTGCATCGATGGAGGGGAGTATGGAGTGAAATTTAATTTTTAGCACGTGTATTTTTCCAAATTCTACTTCTTCTATCTATTTTCTGTCTTTTTGACCTCTATTTTGCAGAATATAACTGATTTTTCTCGTAGGTTGAATCAATTAGAAGACAAAAAGGAAAAGAACCATGATGAGGTCATTTCACAAAAATAAGTGTTTTTAAACACTTTAGTGTTTGTTTAACACTATTTGAGGATTCATTATCCCTCTTAAGGAAAATTTGTTATCTTTTTATGCTTAGGATCCACTAATTTCATTTGGGCTTTAAAAAGAACTTTTCAATTTTTCTACAAAAGGCTTAAAATGAATATTAGGACTCGAATCTACTAAATTTTGTTTGGAATTAAAAATTGAACAAGGCAATTTGTCACACTTACTTTGGTGTTTTTTTTTAAATGAACTCACAATTGATTTGAAAGGGTAAAATGAACATGTTGCTAATTTTCCTTTTGTGATTGCTTACTTAAACTAACATCATCAAAAAGGATGTATGCACTTCTCTCGCACTTTATAGCTATCTTGAGAATCAAAAGTCCTTTTTTATGATCTTAGGTTGAGATAAAGTTATCACCTCCACACTTCATTTTGGGTTTAAAAGTGAACAAAACACTTTGCGAGTGTGAATAAACTTATTGCATATGTTCTCCCTTTGTTTCTAAAAAAAGGTTGATCTAACTATGAATACGTTTATTCGCTTTTGTTTATCTTAGAGGGCTTTCCTTGGGGAAAAAGTACTCACCCAAGGGAACGACTCAACTAGTAACACTCTAAAGCCAAGAGTATTTCCAACTGGGATATAAATATGGGTATTGGAATAAATGCCAGTATCACATGGTTGGCTCCGACAAGATGGATCTAAAAAGGGACTCTCGTCTTATGGGTCAATCTCTGCGAATGGAAAGTCCTAATTAAAACCCATGTTTTACAATTGCCAAAATCCTTGATCTATTTGTTGGTGCAAGAATGGTCATTCTAAAGCCGCCCCACACTTTTACGGTCTTTTAGTAGAAATGGAAATCATGCCATGGGAGTTTCATGGGTGTTGATGCTTGGCTACCCCATATAAGTGAGTGTCGTGGAGGGGAGCCAGTGTGGTCAACCATCTAACCATTCACTAAAGATAAGCGTAGTTGGACTTATCCAAGTGGGGACTCAACAAAAATTGTCTTTCATATCCATAGGGTCATACTTATTCTTGGTTACAAAATGCTTTGCTTGTTCAAAAACATCTTGGAAACAAACACTTAAACATCATCATCAAAATTTCAAACCCTTTAGGAGACAAATACAATTCACCCAATTCATGTGTTATTGCTTTCCCTTGTGATTTTTATCCTTAGAGGTTTCTAAACATTTGAATTACATCTCAATTTTTCTACTAAAGTTAAACAATAGGTAACCCATGCCTTGAATTCATCAAATTTACACATAACATACTTTGTGGGATTTGAAGAAATTAAGACATTGGACATCTAGTCTGGAAATCTAATCAAAGAAATGTTTGTGGTAAAATAAAGTCACTAAGCAAAGATCAAAAAATAGACTCTCACATGTGTTGAAACTTCATGATCTCCAAGAAAGTCAAAATACCAAAACGAAAGTCCTTGATTCAAATCTAGAAATGTATGCTCAAATTAAACCCCTTCTTAGTTATAAAGGTCTATAGAAGCATTGCATGTTCTTCAATACCGAGGTCTAGGTAAATAAAGTGTCTTTTTTAGGTTCATCCTAGGATCAAAAGAAATCAAAATATTTTTTCATCCACCCTTCAAACATCAAACTAAAAATCATCTCACCATCATCTTCTGAGAAATATTGAAATTATCCTTCATGCTAGGCTTTTTGGAAAAAATCAAAATCATAAAATCCTTGAGACAAAATCCTTGAAAACTTTATCAAATCATCTTTTTATAGGTATGTGTAGGCGCATCCTTTTGCATATGCTTAGTCAAAGTTATCAAACCATCTTGTTTAGCTAGGTATATGTAGATGCATCCTTCTTCATATGCTTGGTTAAATTATCATCCTGTTTGAATAGGTGTGGGTAGATGCATCCTTCTCCCTACACGTATTCAAATTATCATCCTTTGAGAAAATTTACCCTTTAGATAATCATCCAACATATTAGGGTCTATTTGTTCAATCAAAGCAAACCAAAATCAATCAAGCCAAGGAAAATCCAAAAAATCCAAATAAAAATCCAAAACATATCCAAAAGTCCTAAAAGTCTAGCATTCCCCTCAAGATTTATCAAAAGATTAAACATCCACATCATCCATCTGTTGCATCATCATCATATCACCTTCTGATCCTCAAGACATCCTAAAAATTTCTCTTTTGTGCATAAAATAAGATCAATCCAAAGAATTAGAGATTCATCTCTCATATTCTTGAAAATTGATCCTTGTTTTATGGTTCAAACTAGATCTCAATATAAGAAGAACATGGAAGCTAACAAAGAAACACCCACTTCAAGTGACCTAAGCCAAACGAATGCCAAAATGAATCATGTCGAATCAAGCAATCCTTTAACTATCTCATCATCACAAAACCCACAAGAGGAAATTCAAGAAGAAGATCTTACCTTTGGGATGTCGCATGAAGCAATAACTGAAATGCTCCAAAATCTAGAAAACCATAAGATCATCAACATTATGATGAGGCTTAACCCTTCACTATACATGCTCAAACTAGCAAAACAAGTGGCCAAATTACCTTCCAATTTCGACGTGAGCTCTATAGTGTAACCAACTTTGGAGATCATACCTCTAATTTCATCCATACTCCCCATCTCATCTACACCCCCATCCCAAAGCATCACTCAAAACATTCCTCAAATCACATCTTTTTCTCCAACTTAACCTAATGTCAATAAGGGAAATGCATTTCTTAATGCTATTCAAACACACCCCCTTGTCAACAATAAAGACTTGGATGAAAATACCATTTTGGAACAAAACATACCCCAAAATCCATTACATAAGTATGTCCATCTCACTTTCCATAATCCTTTAATGATCCATCATCATCATCCTTCCGTGCAACACCCCAAACCACTCTCATCACAAATTTGCAAGAAGAAGGTGACATGTTCAGACCTGGGGGAATTTTTGACACCACATCATTTTCTCAAGAACTCACACCCCTCACATTTTCACCTCTTCCACCATTACCACCATTATCCACACCTCTACTTGTCTTGGGAATCCCACCTTTACCAAATATCAATCAAACCAATATTCCAAACACCAATCAAAGCATCACGGAAAACTCCCAAAACTTGTCATCGATATTGCAACAACAAATGACAACTACACAAGCAATCATGACATCATCAACCACCCCCTAACAATTCAAAGGATGGTCTCTCAAGGACCAACCACATCAATAGCACCATCCACCACTCAAACCACCAACATGACATCACCGCTCACCACCACCACAAGCACCATTCCGAATCCACCACCACCTCCACCACCACCAAACTCCAATTTATCAAATCAATACAACATGGCATTGCAAGCCGCTCACCAAGATGCTTAGCAAAAGGAATTCCTACAAGTGCAAAAGATAAAAGCCGCACAAATAGCTACTCAACAAGTCGTGCAACTAGCTGCCCAACAAGCTGCACAAGCAGCACAAAATTCTCAAGCTGCCCAAATTGCACAGCAAGCACACCAGGCTGGACAAGCCCAAGCTTTATTCCAACAACAAGCCGCTCAAGCTGCTCAAGCAGCAAAAGCCGCATTAAAAGCACAAAAGGCTTCCCAAACCCAAATTCTATTACAACAACAAGCGGCACAAGTCCAAGCTCAAGCTCAAGTGCATGCCCAATATGAAGCACAAAAAGTACAAGCACAAACATAGTTTCTTGCACAAAAACAAGTAGCACAACTACAAGCATATCAACAAGCAATAAAAAAATATCAAGAGTAGCAAGAAAAAACCCAATTTGCAGCCCAACAGTAAGTGTTGTTGTAACAACAACAAGCACAACAACAGGCTCAACAACAGGCAATCTTAGCGCAACAACAACAAGATCAACAACAAGCATTGTTAATAGAGCAATAAGTGCAAGCATACCTAGCTCAAAAAAATGTTCAAATACCATCAAACAAAACACCAACCAACCCACCCATCCAACCCAGAATTGAAACACCTGAGAACACCTTCATCCCACCCCCTAATCTACAAAATGATGTAACGACACAAATTAGGTTGCTCTCGCAACAAGTGCTCGATCTTCAATTAGGGCGAACCACAAAAACACCAAGAAACTTGTGTCCCTATCCATTCGACAGGAGCCTTGTGATGAAAACATTCCCTAAGGGATTTGAGATCCCCAAGTTTGACAAATATCATGGGATGGGAAACCCTGAAGATCACATCAGGGAATTCTAGGTTCATTGCATGGAAGTCGCATATGACGATACCTATCTGATGCGGCTATTTCCTAGGAGTTTGGCTGGCCATGCTATGGAATGGCTTTCTCGCCTACCTATAGGAATCAAAACATTCCAAGAAATTATTGATGGATTAATTAAAAACTATGGATGCAATATCGCAATGGATGTCAATCTAAAAGAACTATCAACTCTGAAACAAGGTAAGAGTGATCCAAGGCCAATCAGAGCAAAAGGACCATGCCCGAGGAACAACAATTTTGCACCATAATATCCAACCTTGATGGCCTCTTAGAATTCCATCTCAAGGTCCAAGGGATCACCACATATGACCAGTTGATCTCCAAGGTGCTCAATGTCGAACGAGCCCTTATGACTCAACTTGCGGGATCAACTTCATACCTCGAACAACAAAACAACTGCCCACCCACCAATTACAACAACAAACCTCGCACATGGGCAAGAAACAAAAATGTTACCAATGATGGTGTCATCGACACTGAAGTGGTCATCAGTGTCCCTCACCAAAATACACCCGCACCACAAATCCAAATCCAACACCAAAATAATCATCAAGCAACACAACAATCAAGCAATTAACAATCTCAATGATTAAAGGGGACCACCACAATAGAACAATAATTACCCCAAGTGAAAGTACACTGCTCTTGGTGAACTACTTGAAGTCATCATGAAGAAACTTATAAATGAAAAACTCATCAAATCTCCCACCTATGAGAATTACCAAGAATTGGATGTGAAACCTCCTTGGTATAATGAGAATCAACTCTACGACTTCCATAAAATCAAAGGGAATACCATGAATAGTTGTATGAGGTTAAAAATAATAATTCAAGATCTCATCGTTCAAATAATTATAAATGTGGAACAACCAATGGGAAACCAAAACCTTAAGATATACACAAATTTGATGCCTAACCATGGAAATAAAGGGAATAATAACATAGATAAGGGGAAAGAAACCTTCAAGAATGTAAATCATGTGTATGACCATGTCGTTGCATCCTTGGATGACTACTATGCTACCATCACCATAAAAGGAGCCCATGCTGATTGTGGAGTCACCACAAGAGGCGGCAAGGTTACCATCGCAGGATCATCCCAGCCAAATAGAGTCCCTACACCTAGATTTGTTCCCAATGGATATAATGTCCTTGATCAACTCCAAAGAATACCAAAAAAAATCTCCATCATGGAGTTACTAAAATCTCATCTTCCCATAAGAAAATCCTTGTGGAAGGATTGGCTTCATCCACTATACCCGCAAATCTTGATGCAGAACAATTCCAAGCTATGGTCGGAAATATCATTACACCAAATCTCCTCACATTCTCTGATCAATATTTTCCTGCCCAACCATCTCATAACCATGCACTCCACTTAGAAGTCCTAGTATAAAAAAGAAAAGTCAAAAGGGTCTTGGTGGATGGAGGTGCATGCTTGAATATTTGTTCTCTCAAGCTCATCAAACAATTAGAAATATCAGAGGATTCCATTGACAAAGGAAAGGGTATCACAATAAGAGTGTATGATGATCAAGAAAGAGTGTCCCAGGGCACAATCAAAATCCCTATTCAAGTAGGGCCATCTATCATGGAAGCCACTTGTTAGGTCTTGGACCTCAACTTGCATATAACATCCTCCTAGGACGCCCATGGGTTCATGCAATGTAAGTAGTAGCATCAATTTTCCATCAATGTGTTAAATTCACACATGAAGGACAGAAGGTTACCATCCATGGAGATCCCGAACCATTTTCCTACTGCAAAAGCCTCAAGGCAAAGTACTATAAAATCCCCCAAGTACCAAAAAATGATGAGTGCCCATCTACACCATACATTGATCCTACCACTCTCACTTCCACTTTTGTGACATAGACACCCGCGACTCCTGCCATTCCCACCATCTCTGACATTAAGGTCATCATCCAAGATAACGGTTGTGGAAACTACATGATCCCTAAAAATAATTTTGTGATAGGAGATTTACCACAATCTCCTAGACCATGGGGACGTCCGCAAGTAAATGAAGCCTCCACATCTCAAACATCTCCTGAAGGCTATCCCAACTTTACAAGTTGGGAAGATCTTGGCCAAGAAGTTATTGAGGCAGATCCATCTCATATGCTATACCAAGATGAGAGAATAGTAGCTGATTTACCAATGGATGATAGAAGCAAGGGTTTGCAAATGATGCTCGCAATGGGCTATGACAAAAATCAAAGACTTGGGAAAAATGATAATGGGCTTATAATACCTATCATTCCAGAGACGCAAATGAGAAGTCTTGGCGTCAGATGTACCCCTCCAAGTATAACCATACATGGCCAAGGTCCTCCAGTTAGAAAGGCCAAACATCCTCCTTAGCAAACTACAGCTGAACTACGCTTACCAGTATCTACAGGTCACGTCATAGATAACTTCACATTTGATATAACCAATGTCTGTAGTAGTAGTGATGACAAGGATCCCATGACCAACTTATCTAGGCTATTTGAGGATACCACTCTTCTCATGATTATCACCCTATCCTTTGAATCAGACCATCAAAATCATGAAATCCGTGGGTGAAGCCACATAAGTGGTTTACACTTTTGTGGAGGAAGGAAATTTCAAAATTTCCACACTCTTCATAGAAAAGTGGTTCGGCCGAACCATATGGCTCGACCGAACCATTTGAATGGTTCGGCCGAACCATATGGTTCGGCCGAACCCATGGCTCGGCCGAACCCAAAACCGAGCCAAATAAAAAAAACATATTAAGGGGGTTCGGCCGAACCCCCTTAATATGACAAAACCAAAAAAAGTGTGAAAGTGCTTTCACTTTCACACTTTCACTGTGAATTACCAGTCACTGTCCCTGCGCGCGGCGAACATAAACCGAACGGCGACCCAACAAAATTTCTCACCAACGAAAGCAAAGTTCGGGTCGTTTTCTTCAAACTTCATCATTCCAATTCGCATATCGACCACTATTGAGCACGAGGTATTTAAAATTCCTTTTTTTTTAAGTTCAAAATGCATGTATTTGTTTAATTTCGAAACCCTATATGCAAATTTTTTTAAATTTGTTGAATTCAAATTGCACTTGTTTGAACGTTTTTAAAGCATTTTTAATAGTATTTTGCTTCCCCGTTTTGCATAATCCAAAGGTTTGAGTAAGGAAAAACGAGTTTCCTCCGAAAATTAGTGCAAAAAAACATTATAATAGCTCTCAACATAGTCTAAAAAATGAAGATAAATACATTCCTAAAGACTAGAAATGTAGGGTTAAGCTCACAAAATAATTTTAAAACTACAAATTTAGGGTCAAACTTGTAGATGAAAATGCAAATTTCATACATGTAGGAGTGAACCGTGAAAGTCATAGCTTGATTTGTTAAGGTATTATAATATTAAATCTTATAAAAAATCAAGAATCATATCATTGATAACATTGTCTTCATGTAGTGTGTACAAATTGAAATATAATTGACTAAAACTATAAGTTACTCTTATTGAACAATTTCCTCATGTAGTGTGTATAAATGGAACCATTGATTGAAAATATAAATCAAACCATCAAGAACAAAGACTTGATTGTGTCTTCATGCCCTCAATTAATATCATTTACAAAGTTTGGTCTTGGAAACCATAAAATTAACAATTACATTCTCTACCCTATTATTTGATGTATTATAATGCAATTTTCTATACTACCAAGCAAATTCAATGGTCACAAGTTTGTAGAGACACTCTAGAAAAAGATCTATCATGTGTTTAAAATACTATTCATATTGTAACACTAGAGATTCTAAGTAATATGAGAATCCCTGCATAATTTTATATAATGTATTTTCATCATCACTAACTATAGTAGACTAGTTTCTATCACTATTCAATTCATCTTCTTTCATTAGTCCATCATGACTTGATTATTCATCCTCCTTTATATTTAGAGAATAAGAACAATATATAGAACCACTACAAAATCTTCACACATATCACTAAAAGTTGATGTTTGGTATAAATGTATCCACATGCAAACAAGAGCCACCTTTGGACATTACTATTATCAAAAGGACAAACCTTATTAGAGCGAGTGCAAAAAGATGTGGGGCCAAAAAGTGGCCACCCCACCTTTTGGCCCCATCATATTAAGTATCAAGCATTAATGTTGAGGTACGCTATTCGAGGAAACTTGAATGATGAGTAAGTGAAGAGAGAGTGGGACTTTATTGTTCACAAAGTGGGAAGAAATAAAAGCAAAGGAAGTGGAAATGGGAAACATGTAGAGAATATGGCAAAAATGGTGGAAATCAAGGAAGGATTAAAAGGAAAAGAAAGAGGGAAAAGGGGAGGATAGAGGCAAAAGGAGGAAGAAGGTAGTGCAAATTATACATTTTTGAAGCTTGTGAAATTCGAGTATGTAAACCTAATAGTTTTTACTTGGTGGTAATGAGGTATGATTTTTTATGAAGGTTCTTTTTAGTATTTTTATATGTAATGTAAGAGAAAAAGCTATTCTTGTATGAAATTCTAGAAATCATGTTAAAAAGCATTAGCTTGTAATTTCTACTATGTGAATGGAAATCTATTGCTCTACCTAGGACATTTAGAAGCTTGTGTTGCATTCATGAAGCCAAACATAGTAGATATTTTTTTTACTTTATGTGTGTTATTGGAGATAGGGTTTTAGTATATAGAACCATACAATAAAATGGGGTAATTCCTTGTTTGAACTAAAAACCCTACTATTTTTTAGTGAAGGGATAGCTAGCTATAACATTTTGACTTTCACTTGTGAGTCTAAACACCCATATGGGTTATTGTTGCTTTGTCTTATGGATTATGGTAGTAAATTCTTAAGATGTATGTAAATCTAGAAGACCAATGTTGAATATTTATTTGTTGATAGGCTAAATAGAGTTAGAATTAGTATGGGTTCATTACATGTATGCCATTCAACATTCATGCACATCATATATATGTGAGAGAGATAGTGATAAAGAGAGATAGAGATAAAGGGTAATATAGATAGATAGAATAATCACAAACCATTTGCTATGAATATGCACAAAATATTTATATATTGATCTTGATAAGGTCATGAAGACATACATAATACATCATGAAAATATCATATACAGTGACATGAGGCCAACATTGTCTCTTAGACTACAAAATATCACCAATATATATTCATGAAAATAGTTATGAATGTGTCATAAAGATATAAAAGTGTTTATGTATGTGTAGCAAATGCTATTAATGAAACATTATGCCTCTCTTTGCTTGACTAGAAACTGAACTTCGATCCCTTGAATTAGTTATTATCTTGCATTGTGTTGATTGTGTGTGCCCCTAACAATTATGCAACTCAACCTACACACACAAACATATTATAAAATTAGAGATTATACCAAAATTTATAAATAAATAAAATATTGTTTTAAAATGATATTAAAATAATAAACACACTTACAACAAACTAATACTCAACATCATCAACAAAGGGTTGTCCTCAAAAGAGGATGCTTACAAAACAAAACCAAAATGTGTGTGTATCCATATATACATATATATACATGTATGCATACACATATACATATACATACATGTATATACGTATACATAAATATACATACACACATACATACATACATACATACATATGTGTGTGTATTTATGTATACGTATATATGTATACATATATATATATACATATAGAAAATAAATGTATGTATATACATATATACATGCATATATACATATGTATGTATACATGAATGTGTCTACATATCTACATATACATATATACATATATACATATTTAGATATGTGCATGTGTATGTATACATATGTAGATATATTCACATATACATGAATATGTATGTATAGTACATGAGTAATTTTTTTAATGAAAACCATGTTTAGGAATGAAAATATCCAATCCCTTATGCTTCTAAACTAAAGTTTGCAATGCTTATGGTTCTTTTGGCCTTATAGATTCTTGAATCATTTTATAATATAAAACCAAAATATAACCTACTTTGGCTCTAATAATTGTAAACCCTTTAGGAATTCTAAATTGTTGCATCTTGTCTTGATTTTCCCACCATTGTTATTCCTTTTGAAAATTTTACAAATTAGGCAAATAATCCTTGCACTTATATAGAGGATCCTTATGTATGTTCTTAAAATTATTTAAGGTTAAATGACTTAATCTAAAATAAAGGCATATACGGATCTCTTGCAATTGTAACCTCTTTGCTAAAATACTTTGGAACTAATAGGATTCAATTGTGTTTTATGACATAGGTCTATATTACCACAATGATGTATGTATAGGTGTACATTTTAACTTGGTTAGCTTTCCTAGCAAGTTCTTCATTACAACAATCACTCCACCTTGTCACTCAATCAAGCCCACTAGAACATATATTGGAATTTAACCTCTTTCATACTAAAAGAAAAAGTAATCATTAATTATATTTAATTTACCATATAATTTGATCTAAGTAATGCATTTTATAAGATCTAATTGGTGTATTTATAAAAACTATTTTGTGTTTTGGGCATAGGTGGTCCTAGAAAATATGCATAAATAATAAGATAGACTATGGATTATCTTTTAAATATTGTTCACGGTTTTTCATGTCATATTTTTATAGGAGGTCCTCATAATTGGTATTCTTGTATGGTATTAGAGCCAAGCTAGGTGCATTTGACACCTATGTTGTGGCTCAAGGGAGTGTGTTGGAGAAATGATACACACCTAAGTCATAAAAAGACTCATCACAATGTGAGTCATTAGCTCAATAGTAGAGCATCCTAACACCAAATGGGAGGTCCTAAGTTTGAATACTAGTTAGTCCATAGAAATTTCTATAAAAGTCGATCACTAGTACATAAGAAGAAGAATAAGTACCCTTATAATTTTTATTAATACCAACAAATTATCGTTCCTCACATACATAGGCGAATCAATGATTTCAAGCTCGTCAACATGTATATGTACCTCAATCTCATGACCCTCATATAAAACCATTTTATTAGATTTATTTAGTGTAAAATATTTAAATTTTCATTAGGAGGAACAATTGAAGGATTGACCCCAATATTAACCCCCTCAACCTAATTTTTTTTTTAATGAATCAAATCCTTAATCAATTATTCCTTAATCCCATAAAATGTTGAGTATAATTACAATTAACTCTACAATTTAATAACAAAATTATTTCTCATTATATCTTTTGGGAATAACTTTAGATTTATCTAATGGCCTAATAGAAGGAAGGGTAATCATGCAAGCACTAAGTAAATTTTGAAGCACATTTTACAAAGGAAAAAGTTGGAGGCTTTAGAGTCATAATTATATTAGAAACATTTATAATGTATAGTTTGTACAATGGTCATTTCCATTATTTTTTACTATCCTTTTGGAAATAATTTTTCTTTTTAAATTTACAAGGGTAGGATGATGTAGATGAAGCATTAGAAGATCCATAATTAAGTGTGGTAGCCTCTAACAACTTTAGTTCTTTACATTCATCTCACTTGCACATGCAAATGTTAAGAATGTATATACTTTGTCGATCCTTGTTTATAGTCAAAAAATCTAAAATAATAAACTTCAATCTAACATTCCTAATATTTGCATTGGCCAATTTCAATATTAAAAAATAGACCCAAATGGAAGATAATACTATTAAATTTCATGGGAAGAACTTAGCCAATAACTTATCATCATACACAAAATCCAAATATGTAGCACTAAAAACCTTGAATGTGTCATGGGATCTCCTTTAACATTGTGCATCTCAAATCTAGGATCCAAAAATCCAACAAAAAATGGATATGTAAAATTTTTAATAGAAATTGAATTGTGTTTGATTTTTATATGTACATGTCTTTTTTTGTTTCCATTAGGTAAGGAATCAACATTACTTTTCATCTCAACAAGCCCTTAAACATTAATGTCAAGGGTAGATAGAGGCACACTAGGATTAAGGACATGAATGAAAGTGGCAAGATGAGAAATCGAAAGTGGTGTATAAATTTGTCATGACATAATAAATGAGTGTGGAGTGACAAAGACTTGCGTAGGAATATCACAGTGAGGGGAACATGGGAAGTGTAAACAAAACTAATGAGAACTAATGTGGAGACAAGAGAACTATGTGCATCATAATAAGTAAGCATGAGATGAGATCTAGGAAAAAGGAGAGGATAAATTTGGGGAGATTTGGTGGAAGGAGAAATAAATTGCATAAGATAGATAGGAGTAAAACAATAAGGAGGAATACATGAAGAAGAAGCTTGGGATGGAGGGAAAATGGCACATCACTCAAAGGGATTGTTGAGCTTATCCTTTTACCTATTTAACTTTAAGTACTTTCTTTCCACATGGCTTATTAATCAACATAGTATATGAAGGAGATCAATGTGCTTATCCTTTTACCTATTTCATCTCTTTGTGTTCCGTGTTGTTTTTAATGTTTTTAATTAGAGTGCAGATGATGTTAATATACATTTAATGATGCATTTTTTATGTTCTATAATTTTTTGATGTTCTCAAGGCTATATAATTGAAGTTCATTTATGTTAACAACTATTAGATTAAATATTTTTATCCCCAATTATTTTCAAATGATTTTATACTTTAATCTTTGTATTCTTATTCTTTCTTTCATCGTTTCATTTAAAATTTGAACCATTTAAGGATGTTATGTTATAGATTAAAGTTGTCTTCCAATTCTTTTTAAATCAAGTTAATAGTATGAAAATATTATTGATGAGTAGATGAATTAAATTACAAGTTCTATTTTAGATTTGTATTCTTTTTATCTAGATATATTATTTACCAAAGTCTTATTGTTTTTTTAGGTGTACTGTATATATATAACATGGAAAATGTAGATCATGTTTCACCTGTGCTAGAATCTTTGTTTGCAAATACTACTAATGAGATAAAAAAATTAAGAGATTCATTAGCACAAGGTGCAAACCCAGGGATATATAGTGAACCATGCATGTTAATATTGCATAGTCTAGAAAAACTAAAAAATGAACTTGAGAGGACTAGTGCATATTCCCCAGACAGAGTGACTGCTATTCTTTCCCGCATGCGAGAAGAAGTACATGGTGATGTTCCCCTTAAACAAATACAAGATAGTGTCACCAAAGAAATGATAAAAGCCACTTGTTTTCCATTTTATCAAAATGTGCGTAAGGTTAGGGGATACTAGGTCACTAGATGTGTTGATCATGCTATGGCCTCATTGATCTACCCACGATTTCTAGCAGCACATGGTATATACCCAAACAATGACCAGATTCCATTGTATTTTGTTCAGCAGTTGTATGCTGAGGTCCATTTGGGCCTCAAAGTTAACTACCTAGACATTCCACCATATGTTGGTCAGGGGCGTGGTAGGATTGCTGATAGGCCCACCTATCGTCGAGCAGATAGACCACCCCCAATGTTTAGGGTATTAGTTGGTGATAGGTCTCCTGCTCTCACCCCAGTTCTAGCCCCCATAGCAGATGAGGTTGTTGTTGCTTCCCAAAAGGAAGCAATTGACACTGTAGGTGACATTGCGGCTGCCACCACTAGGATATCTGATGATCGTGTAGGTCAGTATTTGATATCTAGACATTCCTGATCCACACCATTTTCAGCACGGTGGACCACCATGGATCCTTTTACTTGGTATCCCTACTCCTACACAGCTTGATGCACTTATAGGAGATATGTCATGCATGACTCTACATTGTTTGGTGAGGACCTGTTGGAGGCATATGCCCACATTGCATCAGATAATGGGATCGGTATAGAGCATGTTAGAGATCATTTGAGACATAGAGGTTGTTTAGTTCCAGGATCCCATCACTCTCAGCCGACCACTAGTTCGCATCAGAATCCACCTACAGTTCATACAGTAGCTACCCGCAGGACTATGGGTTTCTTGATATGTTGATTGGTTGCAGTTCATCATCACGGTGCCATCCTCACCTTCATAGTCCTCTACATTCATCATTTACGGCATGACATGGGATAGATCAGATGGATGCAGATATTGATTCGTCGCTTGATCGTTTGGTCCATATGGTGGAGGCGAATGTTTCAGAGGACTTAGGTCATCCGATATCAGATGATGTGCATGTATGTGTGCATGTGCATGTTTCAATTCTTTTTTCATTATTTTTTAAATTTATTTTTAACTATATATTCATTTAAGTTGATATATATGTGTGCATATATATTGTTATAGGTGGACATACCTCATATCACTCCTAGCCTTGGTCCAGATCGTGTGCATGATTGATGTGACTCTGTGGATGAATCTGCTATCAGTGGACATGTGAGTTTTCATAAAATATATATTTATGTATGCATAGATAAATACAAGTTCTAGATTGATATTTAAAAATACAAGTTCATTTAAAAATAACTTTCATAAAATTTATTTTAATAAAAATTATATGTATTTAACACATCTTGTACACAATTTTATTTCGCGGGGCTCGACATCCATCGGGCCGAGGACCATTCTCTCATTCGGATGGCCATTAGGTCTAGGGTAAGGCATTCTTATTAGGCCAGCCATGCATTCTAGATTTATGATCTTTATCACATGTGTATTTGATTATATATGATGATCTTTAAAATAGTATTTGATATTTGATGATCTCTTACACTTCTTATATAGTCTAGACATACATTTGCTTGTTTTTTTATCTTTAGTATTCGACATTAGATGATCTTTAATTTACATTTTGCTTTTATGATATATGTACATATATTTTCTTATATGATATATACATATATTTGTCGCTTTGCTTATAATATGTGTTATGTTTATATTCTTTTACATATATGTACATGTGTTTGCTTATGGTTTAAACATGTTTACACATAATATATTTATGCGATTGCTTTAAATATTCAATATACATACATGTTTTCTTTTTTTTTGACCTCTTACAACTTACATTTCCTTATATTCAATATACATTTG
>VDFB02193867.1:384204782-384234881 GCA_007258455.2 Sequoia sempervirens | reverse complement strand
TGACAAACAAATAATGTGATTAATCAAGAATAACATGATATTACAAAAAATATAATAAATAAAATAATATGTATAATTGTACATAAGCCATCAAAAGTCTAAATATACCTATCTTTATAAAAAAATAAAAATATTTCAAGTGACAAAATTATTAAAACTTATTAAGCTCCATGAAAAAACACTACCTTCCATATAAAGAGTATACAACATGATATTTATAGAAAACAAATTATGTAGGATACCAAAAAATTGTTAAAAAGATAAGATAAGGTAAAATATAAATGAAATTAATCATATTAATTTCATAGTTAAAAAGATAATTATATGGATATTTAAATATACATATATAATAATCTTTGAATCTTTATTTAAAAAAATATATATTATATTTTATAAACTTATAAACTAAATTTTTTAATATTTAAGTTATACTAAAATCTAAGATGTTCAATATTCATTATTATTTTTAAATTATAATATTGATTAAAGATATATAATTATATTTATAAGATTTAAATTCAATAATGAACTTAGAAAATATTAAATCAATCAAAATTGTTTCTATTATCCAAAATAATATATAAGTAAATTATAAACTATTATAATACAATACTTAAATTTTCTATTTCAATTTTTAAATAATTCTAATGTTAAATTTTTATAATTATAAACTTACTTTTTAATGATAATAGTAAGTTTTTTAGTTAAAATTAGTTTTTCAAGCATATATTAACATACCTAGATATATTCACTAAAATCTATTATCTATTATTGATTATGTAATTATGTATGTATAATATATTTTAAAAAAATTAAACAATATATTTTTTAAATTAGAAATATATTAGAAATATTTTGAATGTATTCAACTATCAAAATATGTTTTTTTTTTAATATACCATTAAAATCACTAGTTGCCCTAATTTCTCTGCTTTTGCTCATTTTTAATGAATTTACCTCCGGCCTTGTCAAATATTTCATTTTAAATGTTTTGCTTTGGAATCAATGAAACATTTAAAATATATCACACAAAAATTTCCTCGGGCCCCACCTTGTACAGTCCACATGGTACCCACCCGTGATTTCGCAATCAACCAAAGCACCATTGCAGGATGGCGGGGAATGACTCAGATCAAAGGAAAGTTGATGAACAATCTTGCAAATTTGATCCCTAGATGGGATACATGTCACCCACCCATGATATTGCCATCCTACAATTCCCAATCATGGGATGGCAGGAAATCGTTGATCTTGAAGGCATTTTTATTGATGACAGCGTGAATTTCATCCTTTTGAAAAATAAAACATTCATTAAAGGGAAAGGGGACATTACTAGGCGGATGGAAAACAACAACATAATTTTTTTTTAAACCGTTCAACATAGGGCCAACCAGGACTTGGGAAAATAAAACATGCAGAGGAAATAAAATATTAAGACCAAAGGGACCAAGCCTAGACAGAACAATGGGGCATAATATTTATTTAAAACCCTTCAAAAAAGGTAATGGGGAAATACATCCCAACAAAGGCATTAGGTAAACACAAGGGTTTAAGATGAAGACAAGCTAAACCCTAATAAAATTTTTAACACCATAGAAAGACCAATGACATAAAGCGGGGCATAGGTAGGCGTAGGAACAAAATTTGAAGTTCCCTCGGTACAAGCATTGGATAATTTTTATATTAATAGTTTGTCTATTGAAATATACAAAGTGGGCAAAATCAAATAAAAGTATTTTCCCCATTAAATGTGAAGTTTTTCAAAAAAATTTAGTGTTCAACTATTGGTACATTTTTGTTCAATACGCAGTTATATTACTAAATCATTATATGTTGTTTTTTAACAACCAGCCCAATTTTATTCTTCAAATATTAATTATATATGTTTTTATAAATCGAACACAAGAACAAAAATTTGAAGTTCATCTACCAGCCCTAGAGCATAAACCATGTATATATAAAACTAGGCAATACGACTTCCCTCTACCTCTCTCTCTCTCTCAGAGTCTCTCTCCCTCCTACCCCTCTCTCCTAAGATTCTCTTGCAGAGTCTCTCCCTCCTACCCTTCTCCCTCTCTTGGTCTTTCTCTCACTCCTCCTCCTCTATCTCCCTTCCTTAACCTTAAAGCCATCTACCTTAACCCTCCCTCCTCTATCATCTCCCTGCCTCCTCTCTATCTCTCAAGCTATCTTCAGTATGCCACCCCTCTCCTTCTCTTAGGTCTCTCTCTCACTCCCCATATGCTCCCTCTATCTCCTATCCCTCACATAAACATAGGCCTTGAGCCATCTGCCTCTGCCCATGGCCTCCACTCCCTCTATCTCTCTCCCTCCTCCCTCCCTCTCTCTCAAGAAATTATCTCCAATATCTTGCCCCTCTCTCCTCTCTTGGGTCTCTCTCTTACCTTAACCTAAACCCTAAACACCAACATATTGTAAACCCTCTAGTCTACCTTAGCCTCCCATGCTCTCTCTCTCTCTCTCAAGTCTCTCCCTCCTATCACCACTCACTCTCTCAGGTCTCTCTCTCACTCTTTCACTCTATCTCAAGTCTCAACCTCCTACCCCTTCTCCCTCTCTTAGGTCTTTCCCTCACTCACTCACTCCCTCTATCTCTCTCCCCTCCATACCCTTAAACTCTAAACCCTTAAACCCTCTACCCCATATCTCTCTCCCACTCCCTCCCTCTTTCCCTCCTTCCATCTTCAATCTTCATATTATGTTTCTTTTCCTTCTAATTTTCCATTTTAAATGAAAAAACTTGGTTTTACACCTTATTTAAGTCATTTAATCCTTTTTTTGCGTCTCCAATATATTTATTTAAAACTATAGACACCATCTAGTTGAATTATGAGATTCCTCTCTTCTTCTATTAGGATGTAAGAAAAATCATTTGAGAGGTCTTTTTGGATCTTAGCCATTCTACTTTCAAGGAGATGCTTTCTTTGAAAAGGTTTCTAAAGACTTGGATATTCCACTCTTTTAGTCAGAGTTTTATGAATTTTAACTTTCAATTGAATATGCACATCTTAGTGCAATGATCAATTGTTTCGGTGAGCCAAGAGTTAGTGACAACCATTCCTCTCTCTCTCCCTTTGCCCTCTCTCATAACTAATAAAGAAGTGACATATTTCATGAAGAAGTGAAATAAGTATTTTTTTCGTTTCAAATAAAATATCACAACTCTCCACTATAAGTATATAATTTTAAAAATAAAATGCTCATTTAATAAAATAACACACCCATTGAAACAAGTGTTGTTATCATAGTGAAAAAATATTGTTCTTATCTGTACAACAATTGGGATAGCAATGTACAAGCATTGGATAATTTTGTATTAATAGTTTGTCCTATCACAAATATAAAAGGTGAGCACAATAAATAACATGTATTTTCCAATTAAATGTGAAGGATTTTCAAAAAGTTTTAGTGTTCAACTATTGGTCCATTTTTTTTAGTATAAGTTGTATTTTAAATCATTATGTGTTGTTTTTATAACAACAAATATATTTTTTATGTTCAACTATTAGTCTATATGTGTTGAATATAAAAGGTAGAGATATCAAAGATTTATGGTTATCAATAAGTATTTGGTCTCCCTCTCTCTCTCTCTCTCACTCAATCACTCCCTCTATCTCTCTTTCCTCTACCCTAAACCCTAAACCCTTAAACCCTCTACCCTCTACCCTTAACCCTCCCTTCCTTTATCTCTCTCCCACTCCCTCCCTCTCTCTCTCTCAAGTCTCTGCCTCCTACTTCCTCAACCATAAACCCTTAAACCTTCTATCCTCTACCCTCAACACTCTTCCCCTCCCCCTTCCCCCTCCTATTTCTATCTCTGTGTCTCTCTACCTCTCCCCTTCTTCCCCTCTTCCCTCTCCCTTCCCATCCTAATTCTCTCTACTTATATATATCTCTCCTTTCTTCCCTCTCTCCCCTCTCTCCTCTCTCTCTCTCATCTCTTAGGTCTTTCTCTGCTCCTCACTCCCTCTATCCTCCTCCCCTCCACCCCTTAACCATAAACCCTTAAAACCATCTGCCTATACCATTAACCTCCCTCCTCTATCTCCCCATCCTCCTCTCTCTCAAGTATCTTCAATATCCTACCCCTCTCCATCCTTAGGTCTCTCTCCTCCTCCTCCCTCCTATCTCTCCCGTAACCTAAACCCTTAAACCCATAACCTTAATAAACCCTCTACCCTCTACCGCCAACCCTCCCTTCATATCTCTCTCCCTCCCCTCCTCTCTCTCTCTCTCAAGTCTCTCCCTCCTACCTCCTCAACCATAAACCCTTAAACCTTCTATCCTCTCCCCTCAACACTCTTCCCATCCCCCTTCCCCCTCCTAATTCTCTCTCTCTCTCTCTCTCTCTCTCTCCTTCTTCTCCTCTTCCCCTTTCCCTTCCCCCTCCTAATTATTTCTATGTATATATATATATCTCCCTTTCCCTCTCTCTCTCTCTCTTGCCCACCCTCCACCTCCTAATTGCTCTCGGGTATATAGAGAGGAGTAATATGGAGAGAAAAAGAGAAATAGAGATAGAGATATAGAGTAGGAGAGATGGAGTGAATGAGAGATAAAGGGGGGAGAGGGAGAGATAGCTCAATAGATAGAGGGGGGAAGAGGCAGGAGTGACATAGATAGTGGGAGATATAGAGAGCGACAGGGAGAGATATATCAATCACCCTCCCTATATCTCTATCTATTCATCCTTATCTCTTTATCTCTCTACCCCTCTCTATCTCTTTGTCTCCCTTTCTATTTGTATGTTTTTCATTATCTCCCTCTCTCTCTATATTTTCTTCCCTATTTTTATCTTTGTCTCCTTAAGTGTGCAATGGGTACATTAAAGAGGTCTTAAAGCAGAACTATCATATCTTTAATCAAATGGCATGCTACCTTGAGCATAACTCCCCAAGCACACATGCCATCCTTGGATTGTTGACATGAAACAACCAATCAAAATTTAGTTTCTCTCTCTCATATTAATATATATTACTATTATATTAATTATATTTTGTATTATATAAAAATATACTTATTATTAATTATTAATTATAATAATTTTATACATATTTAATAATTTTGTTAAAGAATATAATATCTAATTCTATTATTTATTATGTAAAATATAGCTAATATATACTTAACTATAATGTAGAATATTAAAACCTAGCTAAATGGCACCAAAATTTTGAACTTAATTAGCATACTATAAAATCTTACAAAACCAAGTTGTAGCTCGTCAAATTGGAGAAGTGAAAGGTCAATGCCAGCATTGAGGAAGAGTTTAGAGTAGTGAAAACAAGGTCAATTCCAAAGCCGAGGAAGAGTTTGGAGGAGTGAAAACAAGGTCAGTACCAATGCCAAGGAAGAGTTTGGAGTTAAAACAAGGTCAATACAAGCACCGACAAAGAGTTTGGAGGAGTAAAACAAGGTCAATATCAGCGCCGAGGAAGAGTTTGGAGGAGTGAAAACAAGGTCAATACCAGTGCCGAGGACAAGGTTGAGGGTACTCACAGAAAATCAACGACCAAGGGGCAATGAGTACTATAAGTGTGGCATCCCCATTCTCTTTAACCTTCAATTTTCATGCCTAGTTACCAAAGATCTTCTTGTACATTGGCACCCCCATTCTCGTAAAATGGTATAAGATAAGATCGAAAAAATAAAATAGCTTATACAGAACATATCCACCTACAATCCCATTCAAGCATTTTAATTAATTCCTTGAATTAAACCTAAAACAAGAATCATACACACAACAACAGTGAGATGAATGAAACAACCCTTGATCATTTTATTCAAAATTCAGATATGCTTGTACAATGGAGAGACATGATTTTGAATTAATCATATCAATTCAAATTATAGTACTGTCATAAAATATCAAATCCCCATGAATTCAAAACCTACTATAGAATGACTCAAAACCTAAATTGCATTTTCCCTAAAACCATCAGACTTTACAATTTGCTCTGCAACTTTAGCTAGACTCGACCAAAAATATCTAACTTGCTAACCCATACTTTTGGCCTTGAAATCCTTCTTATAGTAGGAGGAGCAAACAAGCATCAGGCCAAAAAGCACATGTGTCACCAGCCAATTGGACTGCCTTGTACTCTTCATTAGTTGGCCAATCAAAATTGATCACCTCATTCACCTTGACACTATAAGGTTTGTACTTAACTGCCACCTGATTTGCTTCTCTTTCAAAAGACTCCAAGAATGAGCTGGTGCTAATGATTTTGTCCATACAACTCACCAACAAATGATAATCTAAGTTACCCTATTTTTTAGGGTTTTGTAGTCCAAACACGATATAAAGTGGCTCTTACACTTTTTGTGATTACTGTAGCTTGTGTAAGAGGCCCCATGGGTATTGTTGTAATTGTAGGATGCATGAATAGGGCATAGGATGAGAAATAAAGAAGGTATAGCTATTGTCCTCAATAGTTTCATGAAGAAAAGCATTTGAAATGAGAGGTTCAAGCCTAGGTTTTAACAAAACATGCATGGGAGATCTAATTTTATGAATTTTTATCCATGTGTAGACCTAATGGGTTGTTTTGAACACTAAATATAAATTATATACATATACACACACACGAACACACACACACACACATATATATGTATGTATATGTAGTTTTAAATGTAAATATAAATGCAATTACTGGATGCTCTCCTAGAACAGTAAATGCAACATATCATTAAAGAAATCTATATCTATGTATATAAATGTGTATTTCTACATGCAAGTGTAAATGCAAAGAGCATATGGTTTTGTAGTGTTATAGATACAACATATCTATAAATTAATGTAATTGAAATTCTAAAGTCTTCAACACATATAATATGAAATCGATCAAACTATTAAACTACATGAGAAATAAATGAAAACAGTAAATGCATATGTATGTGTATTTGTAAATGTAGGTGTAAAATAAATAAGAATAATGAAAATTATAAAAGAATACAAGGAAAGGTCTTCTCCCTTCTTGGTAGTGATAACCTCCTCCACACACAACCCTTAAAAATTATGAATAGAGGAATATAATCTTTGAAGAACTCAAAGTTGATTCTCTCCTACCTAATGCAATTAGTCATTTTATCCTTGCAAACATTTATAGTTATTACTAGAGGCACATAAACCAATTATTCATAATAAAATAATTTGATCATACTTTTCCAATGATGGCATTATGAGAAAACCTTACGTTAAATTAATAATTACTAGCTAAGTTCTTTAAGTCATGTCCAATCGTATAAGAGAAGACCATTTCTATGTGAACCTAGATACCATGGAGAAAGGCTAGTCTTTAGGCTCTTTTATCAATCATCCTACCTTAAAACATACCCAAAATCTCCTAGCAATTAGACATAGGAATATTTAATGACTTAAAAAAAATTTATTGCCAAAGCGTAAACTTATGATGACTTAACTAGGCCTAGTACACACTCCCTCCCCGTTAACCACTTAGACATATGGAAATTAAATGTAAATTTTCTGCTCTTTTTAGTCATGTAGGTTTCCAATAAACCACTTGGTGGTGTTTCCCTTCAAGTTTATTTACTTTAATGAAGAGAAAAAGTCCTTTGATTACAATTAGAGAATACATTTGAGGCCTTGGTTGTGTAACTAGTGGACCATAGTCACATTTAACACTTGTTACAAAGTTTGGGAGTTAAAACATTAAGTAGATTTGATTTGTGATGGACACATTTGGATGGTTGTAACAATAGATTGAAATCTATCAAGACTTGATTACCTTATAACTTGTGAAATTCTAGCGATGAAATGATAGATTAATAATAATGTCACCTTGGGATCACATCACCATAAAAGAATTTAATCCAACATCCTTATGAGTGCAGGTACTGCCAAATAGTTATTTGTCAGATCTATCTTCCTCAAGTGGGGGAAATTCAGGAAGAGAAGAGGAAAGTGAGACATGGAGTATATCTAAAAGAGGGAGATCAACTAGAGGTCAAAAGATTAGAAGAAAATTTTGTAAATGCATGGAATTTTTTCTTGCTGAAGGGGGGTCATGTTCTTATGATGATGAGAGCATAGGTGATGTCGAGGTCCCCTTGAGGTACAAACATCTAAAGAAACAATGGGTACCCAAGGAAATTCCTCCAATAAACACTGATTTTTGTGTCAACGAGAGGATATACCGCATAGCACCATCATCATTACATCGTTTGGGCCTATTTTGCATGGACGACATAAAATTCTATTATGACAAAGTTACTGAATTGATGGAGTATGTTGGACCCTATTAAAGTTACAAATATTGGATGCAACTGGTTCAATATACATGAAGTATGCATAGGTATGCACTGTCAGCAAATTATATACAACTAAAAGATAAGGATCAAAATAAAGGAGTGGCTATGTACATTGAAAAAAGGCCAAAAGCATCATGGAGTATTGCAAATTTTATAAATAGTACATGACTTGGGTCAAC
Source organism: Sequoia sempervirens (assembly GCA_007258455.2). Lineage (NCBI taxonomy): Eukaryota > Viridiplantae > Streptophyta > Pinopsida > Cupressales > Cupressaceae > Sequoia > Sequoia sempervirens. The sequence continues at coordinate 384,226,407 of VDFB02193867.1, read as the reverse complement.
AAATAAGCAACCCAATTGCATATTCGAGGCGCACAAGGGAAACCATGTATTCGTATGTGCAATAAAATCAATAATTGAAGGGGAAGAGTTGCTAATCGATTACAATTTGAATTGCTTAGTTACAATCATAGTTACTATGGGGGTGGTACATACTATGTACCATTTTACCCAACCTCCAATTAATGACTCCAATATACCATTTTATTCTTATGTTTTTTTTCATAAGTCTATTGGTTTCATTTTGATAATGTTTTTTTATATTTAATTTTTGTCACAGGGGGACATTGATCATACGGAGAAGGCTCTAGCCCAGAGCATAGATCGCAATGTATCTTCAGGCACTTTTACCTGATAGGTTTACCTCATTGTAATTGTACAAATTAGATATGAGAAAAATGTTTTATTATTGTGTTTTTTTCATAAGTTTTTTAGGTTAATTTCGATAATGTTTTTAATATTCTTGTTGCAGTTGACTGATCGGGGAAAGGAACCAATAGTAGAGGAGAGCATCCATAGTGAGGTGCAGTCAATATTTTTTGATGATTACATCACTTATTCAACAAACCCTTTTGATACAATAAAGAAGCTCCAAAAAAAATGCAATGAAGAAATGACTAAGTTGATGTTCATAGTGCCTCAAATAGATGAGATAAGAGAGAGGGTTAAAGTATTGACCGAGAGATTACAAAACTTGCAAGTAAGCTTTCATGAGGTCTTTAATTATAACATAAGTTCATTCATGCTTTTATATTTTGTACTCTTTTATGTCATGAACTAAAATATGTGTTGTTTTTTTTTAAGGTTATTTTCCTCCTCATGATGCTTCTGGCCATGATCAGGGTACTGCAAGTGCTTCCCAAGGAGTAAGGGTTGATACAAGTGTCCATCCTAATATTCCTACACATAATTCACATCATCTGACCCCATCATCCATGCCTATATTGTCGTTTGAAATGTTGGAAAAACATACCATGTAGGCATCCGTTAATGCACCCTCTGGCAGTGAACACATACTAGAACATGCATCAAGAAATGTACCTAGGGATGCAGAGGCCACTAGTACTGGTGATGTTTTAGCAGCATTTCCTTGATCTTCTTGTATTACTAGTACGATAACATTGTCAGTCAGACTTGTGGTGATCGAGGATTTCATTCGCATAAAGATGAAGAACGTCCCAGGTACATTAAAATGTTTTAATTATTATTCTATATAATCCAATTGAGATTTACTTATTGATCACTCTTTTTAGACTATTGATCCCATGATCATTTAGCAGGAAATGATTTTTTTTATAAACATCTAAGTGATATTACATTGGAGCTCTTCAGGCCCACCATACGTACATAGTGGAATGCCCAAAATGAAGATTTAAAAGATGAGCTCATTAACCATTTAGTTGTGTTGTTTAGTGATAAAACATTCAACCAGACCAAGGTCCTTAAGAAAGCTAGTACCTATCTAAAATATGCGAGGGACCAATATAGGTCACATTTAGAGAAGAATGTAAAGTACAAGTGTCCCCCCATGATTCCAGAGAGGGAGTGGAAGGACATGTCCAATGGAAAGGAGAAGGATGTAAAGAAAAAAGGAAAGACACCATCGGGCCAAGGAAGGTATGTGATATAGAAGCATAAATCTGCAAAAAATCTCGATTAATCACAATTTTTAAAAAATCTGCAAGCTGGACAATTTTTTCCTTGATTTTTTGAAAAAATTGACTTTTTGGTCAATGATTTTTTTCCATTTCAAACTACAAAATTTCCAAAAAAATGTGTTTGAAATCTGAAAAAAAACGTGAATAAAATTGAGCTGATTTTTGCGCAAAAAAAACAATGAGACCATGGCTTGTTGCTTACTATTATTCTTTGATAGATTTTTTCCAAGCATCCATAGCTTGTTTGAAAGCACCTATTTTAGGCTTTTAGCCATATCAGCAAGGTAATGAACTGTTTGATAAAATGCCTTGGTATACATGTATGGAAAATATCGTAGCATAGACAAGGCAATGAACTACTTGAAAAAAATGTCTAAAAGAAATGCAGTCTCATAGTGATGGAATGCCATGATGAATGCCATGACAAGAAAATTGCTATGGATTGTCATGGCATTCCATCACCATGAGACTGCATTTCTTTTAGGCATTTTTTCAAACAATTCACTGCCTTTTCTATGTTATTTCTTACTATTATGCTTTGTAGATTTTTTCCAAGCATCCATAGCTTGTTCAAAAGCACCTATTTTAGGTTTTAATTTTTAGCCATAGCATGAAGGTGTTGACAGGATAAAATGCTTTGGTAGACATGTATAAAAAATGTGGTAGCATAGAAAGGTAGTGAACTATTTGAAAAAATGCTTAAAAAAATTTGGTCTCATGGCACGATGGAATGCCATAACGAATGCCATGACAAGCAAATTGCTATGGATTGTCATGGCATTCCATCACCATGAGACCACATTTCTTTGAGGCATTTTTGAAACAGTTCACTACCTTTTCTATGCTATTGCTTACTATTATGCTTTGATATATTTTTTCCAAGCATCCATAGCTTGTTTGAAATCACCTATTTTAGGCTTTTAGCCATAACATCAAAGCAGTGAACTATTTGATAAAATGATTTGGTAGACATGTATGAAAATGTGGTAGCATAGACTGCCACCATCGATATTTATGCAGTTGTAGTATGTTTTTGTGCAATGTAATCAATGATATGAATATAACCAACAAAAATCTATTTTCTATAATTCATGGATTGAACTCTATATTTTATTTTCTCTCAAATCTGTATGCTATGGAAATGCCATTAATTTTTTTTCTTAAAGTAGTATGCTATGTGTGATACTATCAACAATGTAATTATATACTGATTAATCTTTCTTTTTACATAATCTAATGTATTTCAAACTTTTCATAGGCTACCAAACACATCGAAGGCAACAAAGGCAAGACTAGAAAAGCATGGGCAACACAAACTTGGCTCTGGTGGTTATATGAAATTAGCTGCATGAATTGTAAGTATTAATAAATGAAATATTGCATCCAAATTATAATAAATTGAAAACAATTTTGGTTTTATCAGACCATAGAAGAAAAATTCATGATCATATGCAAAAATGTAGGGCTCTGAATTCAACAGAGTTCCCATAGAAGAGGACCTGAAGATTTCATTCCAGCAAGGCTATGGAGTTGTGGTTGAACACCTAAGAGTCTTGAATGGGCAAACACAATCTTCCATTGCATCCAACACACAAGTAAATAAACTCAATAAATTTAATTTAAAGTTGAATACTTGTGCAATATATTCAATATTAATTTCCACCATTAAGTAATTACATGCCTATTTGTTTTAAACATTTGAGTAATGATAATACTGGACATGACATTGGAATGCAGCCTGGTGAGGGTGGAGCACAACATGCAGATGAAGGTCATGGTGTGCATCCCAGTACTTTAGAGCATGTAGAGCATGATCAACATGTTGAGTATGATCAGGCTAGAGAAGATTAGGAATATGATGTGTCCCCATCAGGTAAAGAGGACCACTCTAAATTTCTTTTAAACATATTTAATTGCAATTGGTGTATTAATTAATGTAACCTTTCGTGTTTCAACTTTAGAGCATGTAGAGCGTGATCAACGTGTTGAGCATGATTAGTCTAGAGAAGATCAGGAACATGACGTGGCCCCATCAAGTAAAGAGGACCACCCTCATGTTCTCTTAAACATATTTAATTTATATTGGTGTATTAATTAATGTAACCTTTCGTGTTTCAACTACAAATCAGGATCTAGAGGGTGTTCAACATGTTGAGAATGAGTCTATAACAAAAGTTCAGGAACATGATGTGGACCCATCAGGTAAAGAGAACCACTCTAATTTTCTTTTAATTAATGAAATACTTGTAACAATAATAATAAAACATATCAGCTTAACATTTATTTCTTATTGCAGCAGATCCCCCTTGCAGCGACATCCATGTCATGAGTAGATGACTAGGCGTACATTAAGATCATGAGTAGAGGGCATAACAACTAAAGGGGGGATAGATATTGATTTAGAAAATCATACTCCACTTCAAATTTATGTAGCTTTAAAAAAGAAACCAAAAAAAAGTGATTGTAATCATATCACGACAACCATATTTTTGATAATATGCAAAAACTGAAAGAATGAATATTATATGTTAATGAATGAATGTGAATATGTTAATGAATTAATTTTATATGTTATTAATGGATAAATGAATGATTAATGTTATATGATTAGGTATGGGGAATGGAGAGTGATGTGAGGGGGGGGAGGGGCCAAATGAGCTTCTACCATCATGTGGTTGGCCTTGTTAAGTAGAGAATATTAAACTATTCTCAAAACAAAGAGAAGCTCAATAAGGTAATGCACTTTTCAATATAAGAAATGCATCGTTTGAAGCATCAAACCAATATGCAGTCTATATGTATGATCAGTCGTCAGTCTTTTCAATGGTACATTTCCATGATTTTTTATTTTTTTTTAAACTGATGCTTCGTCACAATTTCAACGAAACCCACTGATGAATCAACGAAAAGGTTCAATGAAGTTGCTATAGCTATGATGAAGGTTTCGTCATAACTCCTTTCCCATTTCATCGCAATTTTGACGATCTTTTGGTGTTGTTTCCATGCTACTACTTGCCCATTTTGTTGCACTTTCAATGAACTTTTAGTGTTCTTCTGACGCTACTCCTTGCTCTTTTCATCACAATTTTGACAAAATCTTGGTGTTGTTTTGATGCTACTACTTTCCTATTTCATCTCATGTTCAACTAACTTTTGGTGTTGTTTCGATGCTACTCCTTGCCCATTTCATCAAAATGGTGACAAATGTCTAGTGTTTTTTCGATGCTACTCTTTGCCCATTTCGTCGAACTGGTGATGAACTTCTGGTGTAATTCGTCAGTGGATACATGAAGTGTTCATTGATATTCAAATGAAAGTTTGAGCCATTTCACGATGCCAACGATCAACAATTCTTCACCGTTATTTCGACGTTTAATTCGTCATTGGCCTTTCGACAAAAAAATAGTGATGCAAATATTTTCACCATTTCGCCACTTGTCCAACAAAGATTTGTAGAACGACCATCAAAAAATGGTGTCAAATTCAATAGTGACTATGAAGATGAGTTCAATGTAAGAAGATGCAGTTACAACTAGTTTAGACTTCCGCAAATTATTGACTTCATGTCAGAGGATGTGGAAGGCCTATCTGATGATGATGGGGAAGTTATTCTTCTTTCATTCTTCATAGATTAGTTTGACTCACAACCACTTGGAAAATTGGATTGGTATGCCAAGGAAAGTACGTCTATTAAGGAAAGAAAAAGTACGGTTGTTAGAAACAATCAACTCTACTTGGATAATAAAAGGACGAGGAAGGTAGCTATTCCCTGCATAGAGCCACCACCAGTTCATTCTTCACTACCTTCCATGTTGAGAGCTAAGTTGAGACAAAAGAAATGGACTAACCCTCTCAAAGGAGCTAGAATTTTTGGACACACAAGGGGAAGAATATCGATTGTTGATACAAATCAGCAAGAGGTACATGTAGAGACAACTAGAGACATAGTTGAGCCAATGATTGAGACAATCATAGCTGAGATAGAACCAATGAAAAAAATAGTTGTAGTTGAGCCAATCATGGAAGAAATTGCAGCTGAGATAGTAGAAAAGATGGAAGTAGAGCCTCCCACTTCACAGTCATTGCAGAAATCACTAGTCTCCATTGACTTGGATTCACCACCATGAGATATTTTGACACAATCCCATTTGTCAAGCATTCAAGGGCCTAACATTTCTCCTTCTAGTGAGCCTAGTCAGGATTCATTTTGGCTTGACAGTCTCCTATAAAGGAAGAGAGGAAGGCCTTCATACCAACTGGACTTCATAGAATTTGACCATGTCCCTCAAGGCATGCCAGTAAAGAAGTTGAGGAAGTAGGTCCATGTAGGAAAGAATGCTGACAATGAAATTGTCATAGAGACAACTGCACCACCTAAAGACATGAATGCAAATGAAGAAGAGGTTGATAACTTCACCTTGTTGAAAGTCAACCTTAGTAAGACCACTCATCAGGTGGAGACATATATCCTTGAAGTTACATCAGTGAATGTCAAGGAAAGAATGGCTAAGGATGACAAAGATAAAGTATCCCTAAAGGTTGAAAACCAACAGTTAATATTATATATATAGCTTAATGCATAGTTCACCAAACATCTTTGCCTTGTCATGAGAGATGCTAGACCTCCCTATAGAGAAAAATCACCACTAGTTGATCATGTATGGAAAACACTTGAGGAATCATGTGGAATAATTTGTCATCAAAGGCCGTTGTATACTTATAGAGTTGTACTAGTTAAGGCACATAGCCAATGAGCTCTGTGTGGAGATTTAACAATTAGAGAAAAAAATAGTAGAGAAGAGGCCTAGGGATGAGATCACTATCTCAGACTTACATATGGCATATGAATCAATTACTACAAAGGAGAACAAGCAACATATTTTTGCTTGGAAAGAAAAACTTGCATACAAGGTGAAAGCATATGACACCAACTCTATAGAATTAATTGAGTACCGACATGTTATGGTAGGTTTTATCAAGTTTGTAATAACATTGGTAACCTCCATCCCTCGCCTTTACCAGCAAAAAGGAGGTGCATACATTGAGCTAGCTGTGGTGGAAACATAGTTCCAAAATCTCATTCGTGAAAGCTTTTGAAATGACCCTGTTTGTTGTAAGTTGAGTAAGATTGTGATCATCTCTACAAGGCTGGATGACACAGCTGTAAAGAGTATTGAATATCAGCAGTAGATTGTGAGTGGTGAAGTGACACATCATCATCTTATGAAGCATTAATTGTCCAGAGGCAGAAGAATTTAGTGACAAGCTAGAAGAATTGTTGACTAGAGGTGATGAGCTATAAAATACCTAGTTAGAATGTCTTACCCCTTCAAAATAGAATTTGTGACAAATAGGAGTTAACTTGATGCCTCTTTCCAAGTTAACTCATTTTCCCACTAATCATCCATGTCTATCTCCACTAATTATGGATGTCTGTTTTGGAGGAACTTTTGTATTTGGAGTTCTCTTTTACTTTAGGGTATGTGCAAGATCATGATGGGCCAAAAAGTTGTGATATGATGGGTATGTGTAGGGTATGTGGCTAACAACATTTTCTTACCCAAAATTGATGAAAGAAAAATAGTTTTTAAAGGAGATTCTCAGCTTTCCACCAACATAAATTATGCTTTACTTTGAATTTAATAAATAATTATTATTCATTTTCTATTTGAATTACAACTAAAGTCCTGATTGATAGGATGATTGAAAAACATCTATATCTTTCAGAAGGTACCACATTTTTTGAATCCAAAACATGCTTCACATACTATAGGATTAAAAATAATAATAATAATAATAAATTTCATGAAGTTTTGACCAAATTTTAAGGCGGTTAGACATAAGACTTTTTTTTTCAAAAGTTGTAATAAAAAATTCATAATTAATTATTTACTTGCAAAAAAATTACAAAAAATATGCATCACATCGGGACATGAGTCCTCTACTTATATCTAAAATCTTATAAAAAAATACTATCATTTTATTTTGGTTAGGGTGGTTAGACACAAACCTACTTCTTATTTTTTCCCTGAAATTTAAGTACTACTACATTGAAATTTAAAAATTTTACCAAATAGACTTTTATTTTTAAATAAACCTAGTAGTTTAGAAACTACATTCACTTTTCTACAGATTCTATTCTTACATAATTTTGAAATAATATAGATAACTTATTCAAATTTTTACGTCAAGTTTCCTAACTCTGATTTTTCTAAATTTGTCGACACTTAAGGGCCTATTTTTTCCATCATGATCCTACACAGCCTTTAGTTTTAGTTAACTAAAGGATACTTCCAGTTAACTATTAGGTTGCCTAGTTTTAGACATGATTGGAAAGAAATCATTGTTAGCTCAATGAGAATTTAAGGTTGGCTACTCCTAGCTCTTCTATAAATAAGAGGCTTTGCTCATTATTTTGTAACTCTTATTACTACACAATTTTTATGTGCCATTGTGCCATCGCGTTTTCAAGTTAATATTTGTTCACTTTAGGATGAGATTTGTTTGGTTTGATAAGAAATTATGTATGATTTTTTACCTTTGTTGTCCCAAATCTTTGTAAAGCATTGAGTGAGTATTGAATCTAAATAAATCAAAAGGAATGTATGCAATTTGATCAAAAGTTTCAAGGTCTATCAATGTTTCTTCTCATAATCTATTGTTTCAATTTGTCCCTTTGATAGGTTTCATCACCTCCTTTGGAATTTTGTGATTAAGTGTTATTGTTTGATTATTTTTAATGATCCAGATTTCAACCTACATTGTGGATAGGTGTCTTCACCTCCTTAGGAATCCTATTATCCAATTCATTGTTATTTGTTGTTTATAGTAATTTGCATCCCAACCTACACCTGAGACAAGGGTTCCTCCTTGGAAATCCTCATATTTGTCTTAATGTATAAGCGTTTGCTTGCATAACACCTTATTCTAGCATAGATCTAAAATTTCAAATCCTTTGGATGCATTCTGAGAGATGGTCAGCACAAGTGATCCAACCATCCCATTCCTGCTCCTATGCCCTTTTGGTTTTTTTATCTAGAGGAGATAGGATAGAATAAAAATTAGCTTAGTTGTAGTTAAAATGTGTAGAAACCAGAGAAAACTTTAGCTACAATGCATTGTACTTTATTCACCATTGTGCCCTTCCATTGAGTAAAAATATAGGAACATTAGTTTACTTTACTTTTTATTCAAACATCAACAAAAAGAGGGAGCTTCCTCTCCTAATTTGAAGAGCAACTACTCCGCATTGTTCATTTCCAATAAGCACTTCAAAGGTGCTAATTGAAACACCAACAATACTATTACATGATACTCATAAGTACATATAATTACTTATTTTTGTAAAAGATGAAGAACTAAAATGGAATTTTAGATTTATGCTTCCCTATGACCCTTTACCTTTTCATAGTTAAGATGAAAATTGTGATATATAATAATAAAAATCTAGTTTACATGCCACTATTTAGCACTCCATAAATGGTGTTGTCCCATAGGGGAACAACTCAAGTTGTATAGGGAATGTTCTCTTATAAATAATAGAGACACATCATTACTAAGCATTGTAGTACTTCATGTTGTCAAAAAATTTAGTGATTTGATTTTTAGTTATTCCTTTAAAAGTGTTGATATTATTTTTCATTAAAGTTTTTTTTGCAATTGTTTCAAAGGTTTAAATATATTTTTATTAAATAAAATTATATAAATATCATCATTGTACATTTCTCATAGGATTTTAAAGGGGACATTTTTCACAAATATAGGAGGGACTCAAGTCTAGCATATTGTCCTTATTCTCTTTTTTATGTCATTGAGTGTCACATCTCCTTCAACCACACTGGGCTTTATCACAACAAATGGATATGCCAAAACTAGGGTAGCTAACTTGTCCTCATTAGCTGCTATAAGAGGAGTAGTATTGATTTTCTTTACACCCATACCTTAGAATGTATACATAACACATTAGCAAACACATCTTAACATTATTGTGTGAAGCCCAATCCCAATACCTGCAAAACAACATGAACAAACACATTAGAAGGTGAAATGCAAGAAAGAACAAGGATTCCTCAAGAAATTTATTTGAATAGCAAAAGAGATAGAATATGAAACGAATAACACAATGAAATTTAAAACTATATCAAATCCTATTCTAAAGCAAACAAACTCATAATCTCTTGAGGGAATTGGTGCCAATTTGATGTGAAAATTGGCCCTTTCCCAACTCCAATGATGCAATGGTGATTTGATGAAGAAATTTGATCCACTTTGTTGATGCTTGATGAGTGCTCCAATGGAAAAATATGCATAACCTAGATAAGAATCAATGATAATGGATGTACTTTTCTAAAGTTTTGAGCATAGTAAGTTTACTCAAATTGTGGATGATCAAATGAGGAGTTTAGCCTCTTATTTATATATGAGATTGATGAATGAATGTCCAAAATAGAGCAATGTGGGACTAAGAATTAGCCAATGGTAAAGTGCCACTTGTCAACCTATGAGTGGATGGAGGATGTGCAAGTTTTGAGGATTGTGCCAATAAATGCATATATTTGAATTTTGAAATTGTTGAAATGACATGCAAGAGGGAAGGAAGAATGTATTGAATGCCACTTGGCTCAAGGAAAAGGACATGTAAAAGAGAGTAAATGCCTTGTTGGATGTACATTTCAACTTGTATTTTGAATTCATACTTGAAGAATATTCCCTAAAAGATGCCTTGTTGACGAAAATAGAGATTCAATAAATCAATTAAATCTCTTTTCATGTGCAAGTGGTAAAAGCTATAGGATTGGAATTGAGAGGGATTAAATTAATCAAAGTTAATTAATTTAATGAAGGGGTTAAATGATGTGACCTATTTGACTTAAATTTATGGATTTATTTAAATCAAATATGAGAAGAATGTGATAAGGGAATAATTAAATAAATATTTTGATTTATTTAATTAAAAGAGATGATGTTAGATTAAACTAAATAAGGTTTTAATTTATTTAATTTAATGGATAGACTTAAGATATTTCATCAAATAAAATTAATTACTTAATTAAATAGGATAATTACATCAAAATGGTTAATTTAAGTATCGAGAAGAGGTGACTTAATTTAGATAACTGATTTATTTAATTAAGAGATGAATATTGATGAATTTAATTAGATAAAGGTCTTTGATTAAATGGTTAGAGTGACAGATGATTCAGGATGAAATGATGTTAGTGGTCAAGATCAGATGCACAAAGTCAATCAGTACATTTTACGTGTCTACATTTTTCCCCTCTTTGAAGCAATGCACTTGTTGCGTTGGTTCAAAGAATAAACGGTCTTGATCGAAGCCAAAGAAAAGAAAAAATAAAATTATTGCCCCACTACTGCCCAAAGAGAGAAATAATGCCAATATATTGCCCCCTCAAGAGATTGGACAAAAATTTCAATTTTTGGGTGATCTCACAAAAAAAAAGAGGACAAGGTGCCCAACAGGTCCAAAAAGGCTCCAAGAGGAAAATAATGTATCTAAATGCAATAAAACAATGTAAAATAGGCTTCAACTGGAGAAAAACAGGTTTAAGGGTCCAAAATCCTAGCAAGATAGCCAAACAGTGTGAAAAAACCCTAATTTTCAAGCTTAAAAGGGCTCCAAGGGGTCACTTTCAATTCATTTTCACACAGCCATCTAACAACCTTGATATTTGGGCTCTGACCTCCTGATGATATGGCACAATGATAGGTCCCGATGCACATTTCTGACCAACTTCGAACATACCAGCGAACACCTGACACTGGGGCACCGGTAGGTGATCCTTACTTCAGCTTTATTTCTCATTTTTAGCGTTCATTTAATGCATTTAAAATTAGTTATTCTATAGCAGTGCTATATAGCACCCCTCAAAAATCAAACTACGTCATTTGATGTCAAATTGTGCTGTGACGGTGGAGTTTGAAAATAAACTCCAAACTATGACGTTGAGGTCATGGCCTGTGGGGTCATTTCCAAAGTGCGATGTGGCAGTGCTTTATCAATAGGAATCTTTTCAAGCTGCATCGCTTAGAATAAAAGTGCACTACGTTTGTCTGCTTTTGGCATTTTGTTCCCTAGCATCACAGTTTGATAAAAAATCAAACTACAACACCTTCACAGAAAGTGATTCTAGAGCAATTTTTTGGATGCTCGGCTCAAGATTTTTCAAAAAATTTAACATGATAACCCTTCCTGATGTAGGATGCAGCGAGGGAGTTGTATTCATGAGAGCACAGGTTGTGGGATCTTTTTGGTTACTTGCAAGGCCTTTAGTGATACAAAGCGAGATCGATTATAGAACCTGGGGTTGTGGCACATCGCATACACAGTGCTCATACATACTCACCTTGGAATGATGTCAATGCTTGCTGAGAGATGGCACAACGAGACCTCGTCTTTCCACCTTCCTACCAGGGAGGTCACCATCACCTTGGAGGATGTGTGGCACATCTTGAGATTGTCAATTCATGGTTGGAACATTATTTTTAATATAGATGTTGGGCGGGATGCTTGTCACACAGTCCTTTCCATAGAGGACATTATCATTTGCAAGGGTCAGATTGAGCTTGAGCATCATAGGTCTCTCGCCTCCCCCTTCTGCTTGGTTGTTGTGACCATCATTTCAGTTCTTGTTGCCATAGATCGATGAGGCCGGTACTTTAGTCCTAGTTGGGGACTCTGTTGGGAGTGCATAGTGATGCATGACAAGTAGGCCTACTCATTTTTCTTGGGGGCATGTTCTTCTTGCTTCACTCTATAGAGATCTACATGAGTACGTCTACCTGGATGGTAGACCATTCAGGGCAGGTGTCACACTTCTCCACATATGGGCATGCGAGCACATCAATGTTTTTTGGTTGTGAGTCGTTGCAGTACTGATGGGGCCTGATGATCCCCTCGTATGGCACTATAGAGGTTGTGTGTCCTTCACACACATAGTCAAGAATGAGAATCCCTACTAGAGGAGATTCCTAGATGAGATGCAAGCTTTTACATGGTGCCCATACCTTGGTTAGCCTAGATGGGTCGATGATGCAGAGCAAATCTTCTTTTCCTACCAGGATTGGTTTATGTAGGGGTGGGAGCATACCATGGTGGAGAGATACCTGCCCGAGCATGTTCAGGGATAGTTTTGTGAGCCACATGACCAACCAGACAATGATTACAAGGCCGTATTTTCCCTCACTATGTCATAGACTTCGTGGGGTCATTACATTCTTGCTTTAGAGGTTGTTGATTGCTTTAGACATTTGGTGGCGTAGCCTTGGGTTTACGATCAGGGGCCTGTGGATCCAGGCATCACACAGGAATACAAAGACTAGTTTCGGCCTCCCCTATGGTTGATAGTTCCAAGAGCAGTCCCCACTCGGTGGAGGATGAGGGATAAAGGGGGAGGACGAGGACAGATGCAGGATTAGTAGTAGGTTCCAGCTAGGCAATAGGAGTAGGTAGGTGCACCACCATGATCTAGGGGTGAGGATTAGCCTTAGGTATAGCCTCCATGAGCATAGCCAATAGGGCAGCCAGTAGGGTAGGTGGATCCTCAATATGCATTGATTGCGTAGTTGTAGGCCCAGGTTCAAACCATGACAATGGAGAGAGATCACACCAGAATCAAGAGAGATCATATCAAGGCCAAGAGAGACCAAGCTATTTTGCAGAGGCAGGCCATAGAGCTACAAGTGGCTGAAGAGATGGGTTGGCAACAGTAGTTGGAGAGCATAGCAACCTCCTCTTAGAGAACAGTGTCCATTTGGTCCTATAGGGAGGTTGTCTAGGAGGCGGATTATTACTACGTGGATTATCATCAGACTGTGCCTAGAGCAGAGTGGGCCTTAGACTACTCACAGCGGACCAGCCACAGACCATCTGAGGGTCACGGTGATAGGGGCGAGGGCAACAAACAGGATGGGTAGATCTTGCTTTGATTGTGATGATACTTTTTGTGCTTTATGGGCTCCTTTTTTATAGTCTGATGGGCCATTTTGTACTTATTGACACACATGTATAAGGATTCGATTATTTTGTACTATGACAGTTACCTGATGATGATATACATATGAGATGATGATTTTGATATGATGTGATGTGCACCATTTATTTATGCATTTATGGATGATTCTATTTCTATATGCTATGCAATGATGTTATGATGGATGTGATAGATGCATTTCTTTTCTGATGATGTATGCATTATGACTAGATCTTATATTATGTTTTTTTATTCATGATATGCAGATGGCTTTATATGATATGTGATGTGAATGGATGACGATGTACATTTATAATCTATATATGATGATCTATGTATGTTGATGCAAATGATATGATTTGTGATATGAAATGTAATATGCAAAATGATATGGAAATGATTATGGATGGATGTACACTTTGCATGTAATGGATTTTTATGTTCCTATTTATTCTTATAATGATGTGGAATGATTTATACAATGAAATGTAAAAAATGATTGTGATGCTATTTATGAAGTTTTCTATATAATATGGATGAATAATGGATGATATAATGCGGTGTAAATGTAATGGTCATGTTTTATATGATATGTATTGATCATGCAAATGAGATGGTTTTAAGATGCTTAGAATAACAAATATATTCTCCTAAACATGTAATGTATGTGATGCATTTAATGTGATTTGATGTAATATATGAAATGATATGTTAATGCAAAGTGGTATGATGATGTTTAATGCAAAATGAATGTAATGTGGGGGATGACTTTATGATGTTTATGTGATGTGAATATGCTTATAATGCATTGTATTATCTATAATGCTTATGTACCTATTATGTATGTTTATGCAGTAGGTGGTAATGTGAAATGGTTATGAGATGTTGATGCAAATGAATGTTATGCGATGGTTTATGTGATGAATGCAATGTGATGGAAAAAATGGATGCAATGTTAATGAGAAAGGGATGTGCTAGTTTATGGAAAATTCTTATAATACCATGTTTATATGATGATGGAAATTCAATGCATATGTTTCCTATATGATATGTTGATGCAATATGCTAATGATTTGTGGATGCAGGATTGATGACGATGATGATGATGATGATGATGATCAACTATTATAGTACCTTATTAGTGTGATGAGCAAGAAGGAATGAAAGAGAAGAATTCATTTCAACAAGACACAAGATGATGAATATGCGAATGATGATGATTACTTTACGGGGACTTGGGATTTTCAAAGGGCCAATTTTCTTATGTTTAATAACACACGTGGTACGATGCATCAAGGTATAGAGAACCAGGATGGTGTTGTACCAAATGTGATGAAATTTGACTTGACAATTAGATAGGAGTATCCTTGTTCACACCTAACATACAAAAACCTTGCTAGGATGCACTTTAGAAGTTTCAAACACCTCAGACCAAAACACGAAAAGGTATAACATATCAATGCAATAGTCAATAAGTTTCTCAAAACACCCTCCATACATACCTAACAAAGCAAGTATTCACCAAGTTATATTACAAGAATGACCAACAAGCACAACAGACAAAAGATAATGATCATTGCCCCATTCCTATTTCTCTAAATCCTCTGTTCGGATATCATCGAGAAGTCCTTGGAATGAGCATAATAAGATAAGTCAAAAGACAAAGATAAAGTAAACAAACAAACTGATGTTCTTCAATACCACTAACCAAAAAGAAATGTGTTTTTAAGGATAAGAACCGAAACTATTGGCAAAAGGTAATGGCCATTGTAGGAAGGATGCATCCTAGGACATGTTAGTGGATGGCAGCACGTTATTTCACTTATCTGAAGTGTTATTTCAAATGATTGATATGGGACCAATTGGATGATGGGTTATTGACACAAAGAGTTGACCAACTTGCTTACGTACTGACTTAGACCTAAGACTTGACATTTTGATTTTTCACTTTTTACTAGCTAGACTTGTTTCTAATTGTTTCACCAAAGGTTGAGGATGACGATCATTTATTATGAGTGATGTTATTGCAGGTGTAATTAAGTGAGATGAGATGGATGGATTTTTTCAAATATTTGGATTTTTTTGGAGTTTTCTGATGTTTTGAGGCTATGTTTAGTATTTTTGGGATTTTGCAAATGTTTTGATTTTCCAAATTTTTGAATGTTTTGGGGTTTTATGAGATTTTGACCAAGAGACTAACCTAAGGACCTATCCTAGGGCCCTTGGGGGCTGATCAACAATGTAGCCTTGCCTACGTTATACACGCAGAGACCACATAGTTCGACTAATGACTTGACCGATTTACAGATGATAATATACATGATGAAATGTCATTTTATTAGGACAAACGCCTAAAGGACTGGCCTAAGTGTCTCGGGGGATGATCAAAGATCAACCTTAACTATGTTTAAGGCTCAGAAACTAGTAGTTTGACAAGAGGACTTTGTTTTTGACTTTTTGATTGACTTTTTGACCTATTTTTGGATTTTTTGATATGTTTTGAATGTTTTTGGATTTTGGTGATTTTTCAATGTTTTTGGATTTTTTGATGTTATGATGTTTTGACCTTAAGAATATACAAAAATCCGATCCGATGAGAACATTCCCCCAGTGTGATGTAAGACTACTCTAATAAAGGTAGGAAAAATTGACCTTGAGGATGGGCCGAGTAGTACTAGGAGGGATCATGATATGAAAATAGGACCAACCTATGATGCGGATTTGGGTGGATGAGTGATGGATGGAGATCTGAATATGATGAATGATGGAAAGCGTAATGGATGGATGATGTAGAACAAGTCGTGAAGATCCTGGTGGATGGAAAGTGCTTATTTACACAAGGCACATGTTTGCCAAGTTTTCACCAAGGTACCTGCCCAAAGTGCCACCAAAGTGGTTTTCACTAGAGGATGAGTTTTTCTCTTTACAATTTTTTATCATTTTCTATTTTTTTTTTTCTGATTTTTTAATTCTTTTTCTTTGTTGTCACCAAGATGCCTATTTGCTAGGTTTTCACCAAAGTAACCATTTCTTTAGGACATTTCCTTGTTTTTATTTTATTTTTTGGTTCTATAGCTTGAAAGATTAGGCATAAAACTTTTTGAGATGGGAGTTATTCATAGGCTCTTGCAGAGGTTCCCCTTTGGGTGTTGATAACTGATATGCCCCTGACTTATAACTTGTTGTGATAACAAATAGTTCCAACCAATTGGGTTCAAATTCTCCTTTGCTACTTGGGTATGGGACATTATTTTGATTCTCCTTTAGTACCAATTCTCCAACTTGGAAAGTCCTGCTTCTGATTTTCTTGTTATAGCTCCTCTTGAGTCTATTTTGGTAGACTTGCAAGTGATTTAAAGCATCTATATGTTTCTCATTCAGTAGCTCTAGTTCATTCAATCGTGATACTCAGTACTCTTCATCTATGATGAGGTTTTGTAGTGATATTTTGAGTGATGGGAGCTCGATCTCAATGGGGATTATTGCTTCTGATCCATACACCAGGGAGAAAGGGGTGGTGCCAATGGGTGTACGGATGCTGGTTCAGTAGGCCTAGTGTGGGGGATTGAGCTGCAGATGCTAGTCATGACCTGCATTATTCACTGTTTTCTTGAGGATTTTTAAAATGGTTTTTTTGTGGCTTATGCTTGGCCATTGCCTTGGGGATAGTATGGGGTGGAGAAGCAATGTTGGATTTGGAAATTTTCACGTAAATCATGGACTTCTTGATTTTTGAATGGTGTCCCATTATCTAAGATAATGGCTTGTGGGACACTATAGTGGCAAATGAGATAGTTCATGATGAACTTTGATATCTACTTTGTGATTATATACGTCATGGGTATAGCTTCCACCCACTTAGTAAAATACTCCATGGCAGTTATGATGAACATGTGGCCATTAGATAAAGTGGGCATGATTTTTCCAATGAGATTGAGTCCCCACTGTGAAAAGGGCCATGGTGTGATGATGGGATGACGTCCTTGAGCTGGAGCATGGATGAGTTCTCCATGCTACTGACATTGTAGGCACCTTTTGACATAATCATGTGCCTCTCTTTCTATTGTAGGCCAATAATACCCCATCCTTAGTAGTTTCTTGGCTATGGTCATTCCACTCGAGTGTGAACCATAGATACCATTATGTACTTCAGTTAGAGTAGTCAATGCCTCCTTAGCATTTAAGCAGCGCAGTAAGGTTTTTTCTATGCTCCTACGATACAAGGTATCTCCTAGGATGACGAATCGAAATGCCTTTTTTACAAAGGTTAGTTTTAGGGTTGAAGGTAGGTTGGCAAGTATGACTCCTATTCGAAGGTATGTATAAATGTCATAGTACCAAGGATCACCGAGACCAACGATTTCACACACAAATTCTTATTCTAGTACCTTGAATGCAGGCACAAGAGGCTGCTCTATCTTGAATTCATATTTTGGAATGTTATGGGGGATGTACAGTAAGGATCCAATTGTTGCCATGGAGTCTGTTGCTCTATTGTTGGCTCTAGGAATCTGCTCAAATGTAATCTCGATGAAGGATTCTTTGAGAGTCTCCAGCAATTTCTTGTATGGAGTGAGCTTATCATCTTTAGTTTGGTACTCATCATTCACTTTGTTTATTATTAATTGAGAGTCTTTGTATACTTTGAGAGCTATAATGTTCCACTACACTGCTATTATGAGACTTATGGTTAAGGCCTCATATTCTACAATGTTATTTATATATGGAAATGCCAATTTATAGGACCTTGGTATGCAGTCCCCTTGTGGGGTTATAAAGAAGACACTGGCTCCTAATCCATGCTACGTGTATGAGCCATCAAAGTAGACTTTCTATTGGTCAGCTACGTTGAGATTGAAAATGGATTCATTTAGAAACTCTCAGATGAGAGGATTCTTTGAATAGATTGGTGCTTCTGTAAGCTAATCTATGATGACTTGGCCTTTGATTGCTTTTAGTTCCACATATTCAATGTCGTATTCTGATAGTATCATTACCCATTTTCCCATTCTTCTAGTGATCATTGCTTTTGACAGTAAGTACTTGAGAGGATCGATTTTGGCGATGAGCTTTATATTGTGTGCCAACATGTAATGTCTAAATTTCTATGATGCAAACACTATTGCTAGACATACTTTCTCTATAAATGAGTATTTTAGCTCATGCCCAACAATTATTCGACTGATGTAATAGATGGCCCTTTTTGTTCTATTTTCATCTTACTAAGCTAGGAGAGCTCCAAGGGCTATTGTTGTTGCTGATATGTAGAGAATTAATGGTTTTCTTGGGATTGGTGGAATTAGGACTGGTGGTGTAAGTAGATATTCTTTGATTTTATTGAAGGCTTCTTCACACTTGTTATCCCATTTGTACGCTACTCCCTTATGGAGTAGGTGAGAGTATGGGTTCTGTTTGTCTGCCAATTGTGCTATGAACCTGTAAATGGATTGAAGTCTGCCTTAGAGACCTCTTAATTGTTTTAATTTTTTGGGTGCCTCCATCTCAAGGATTTCTTTTACTTTTTTTGGATCTACCTCGATACCTCTCATTGATACTATATATCCTAGAAATTTTCCTAAGTGTACATCAAAGACATAGTTCTTTGGGTTTAATTTCACCTTGTACTCCTCTAGTCTATCAAAAATGACACTTAGGGTTGCTATGTGATCCTTTCTCCTTCTGGATTTGGCTAGAATGTCATCAACATAATCTTCAACCATTTTTTGAATCATTTCATGGAAGATTAGGATCATGGCCCTTCAAGGTATGTTTCTCCTGCATTTTTTAAGCCAAATGGCATCATGTTCTAGTAGTAAGTCCCCATTAGACAAGTGAAGGTCATTTTGTGTTGGTCTTCTTTAGAAATCATTATTTGGTTATAACCTGAGAAACCATCCATCAAGGAAATCATTTCATGTCCTTCCATCATGTCTATGATCATGTCAAAATTCGGCAACGGGAAATCATATTTTGGGCATGCTTTGTTCAAGTCTCTAAAGTCTATGCAGATTCTGATGCCCCCATCGGGTTTTGAAACAGGAACCAAGTTTGACACCTATTCTGGATAATCTATCAGTCGAATGAATCTTGCATCTAATAGCTTCTTTAGTTCTATTTTTACTAGCAGGGTGATTTGAGGGTGCATTTTTCTAAGCTTTTGTTTAATAGGCTTTGCTTCTGGGTATACTGCTAAGTGGTGAACCTTGATTTCTGGATCAAGCCCTAGCATCTTAGCATAGCTCCATGCAAAGTTTATCTGTCTCTCTCCTAGGAAGGATGCTAGGAGTTCTTGTTCTTCTCATAGTAATGATTCTGCATAGAATGTGATGTGTAGGGTTTCCTTTGTTCCTAGATTGACCGGATTGCATTTTTCTACCAAGACTACTGATTTTTCTTAATGAAGAGCTCAAAAAGGAAGATTGAATCCCCCATCCTCAGGAACCTTAGAGAGGTTTTCACCATTCGATGTGTCCTTTCTTTTTTCTTTTTTTTTGGTCGAAGAGTACCACAGTGTGGTTTTCACTCAAGAACTTAGATATTATTCTTAATTTCTCACTTTTGCGACTTAGGGATTCAATCATTTCCCCGTAATAGGCATGTGTATCTAGCTCAATTATGAACCCTCCTTTGTGATCCCCATATGGAATGTTATCCCGTACTCCCATGAATTCTGAGAGTGCCTCATTTTTTTCGAATGTATCAAGAACTAGTGGTCCTCATTGGTCATAGTCGATGAGTTGGGGGTATACTAGGCGGGGGTGATCCCACAATAGTGGTTTACACTTTTTGGCCTAACTGGACACTAATATTTTTTTTTAACACAATCTCCACATTCGGGAACCTATAGCAATTGAACCGTAAGGAATTTGAAGATGATGTAAACTAGAGTCTTGTCATATTTTTTCTGTAGATTCTAAAAATATTTTTTTCAATTTTTTTGGAATTAGATTGCACTTCTTTTTCCATCTCCCACAAAAATTGATTTTTTTCAAAAAATAGCATTTTTAAAAAGTGACGCACACCGTATAACGTATAACTTTTTTTCCATGAAGGATAAAATTCCAATTCAAATTTAGATTTCTAACTCTGATATAGTAAGCCCAATTGGTTAGATAGTTTTTATTTGAATATTTTCAATTGCTTCCAAGTCAATCAAATGACAATTCAGACATAGCGCAACCGTATAACACATAACTTTTACTGTATGTATCAAAATTCTTTTTTTTTTTTTTCATTGGATCAAGGACTCCAATATCTGGTGCACTCATATTTTTAAATTTTTTTTTTGATAATCTTCTATTTTTCCACTTGTGCAGAATAGAGAGTTTTGTTTTAAGTGAAAAACCTGTATTTAATAAAACTTAAAAAATAGATAGATAATATAATCAAAACATACTAAAATTATATTCATTGGATAGCTCGTTTTGAGGGGAACCCAATACTAGTTGGGTTTTTGAGATCTTCTCCATTTTCATTCTGAAATTGAGCTTCGAAACGCAAAATTTTCAACAATTCTGGTGCCTTAGGAAGCAAGGGTGAAAAAAGAGGGGTTCGACCGAATATGTGTTCGGTCGAACATCTTGGAAAGGTTCGGTTGAACTAGGGTTCGACCGAACTATGGTTCGGTCGAACCACCATAACATGCAATTAAAAAAACTTTATTTAATGGGTTCGACCGAACATTCCAAGAATGTTTGGTCGAACACCCTAATTTTAATATTAATATACATATGTTTTTAAATGAGAACTTAAATTTGATGGCCATATGACCGTGTTTAAAGATTTTTGCTATAAAATACAATCAAAATTTTAAGAAGATTGTAAAAGGAGATATTTTGGATAAACTGTGAAAATTTATATAGAATTATAATTTATATATATGTTTCCAGATTTTAGCACTCTTACATACACTAAGGTGGTATATCATAATGTTTTAAGGGCAATTCTTCACTAGGATAATCCACATAATTAAAAAATTTG
>VDFB02193867.1:384167192-384204682 GCA_007258455.2 Sequoia sempervirens | reverse complement strand
AAAATGCACCCTCAAATCACCCTGCTAGTAAAAATAGAACTAAAGAAGCTATTAGATGCAAGATTCATTCGACTGATAGATTATCCAGAATAGGTGTCAAACTTGGTTCCTGTTTCAAAACCCGATGGGGGCATCAGAATCTGCATAGACTTTAGAGACTTGAACAAAGCATGCCCAAAATATGATTTCCCGTTGCCGAATTTTGACATGATCATAGACATGATGGAAGGACATGAAATGATTTCCTTGATGGATGGTTTCTCAGGTTATAACCAAATAATGATTTCTAAAGAAGACCAACACAAAACGACCTTCACTTGTCCAATGGGGACTTACTACTAGAACATGATGCCATTTGGATTAAAAAATGCAGGAGCAACATACCTTGAAGGGCCATGATCCTAATCTTCCATGAAATGATTCAAAAAATGGTTGAAGATTATGTTGATGACATTCTAGCCAAATCCAGAAGGAGAAAGGATCACATAGCAACCCTAAGTGTCATTTTTGATAGACTAGAGGAGTACAAGGTGAAATTAAACCCAAAGAACTATGTCTTTGATGTACAATTAGGAAAATTTCTAGGATATATAGTATCAATGAGAGGTATCGAGGTAGATCCAAAAAAAGTAAAAGAAATCCTTGAGATGGAGGCACCCAAAAAATTAAAACAATTAAGAGGTCTCTAAGGCAGACTTCAATCCATTTACAGGTTCATAGCACAATTGGCAGACAAACAAAACCCATACTCTCACCTACTCCATAAGGGAGTAGCGTACAAATGGGATAACAAGTGTGAAGAAGCCTTCAATAAAATCAAAGAATATCTACTTACACCACCAGTCCTCATTCCACCAATCCCAAGAAAACCATTAATTCTCTACGTATCAGCAACAACAATAGCCCTTGGAGCTCTCCTAGCTTAGTAAGATGAAAATAGAACAAAAAGGGCCATCTATTACATCAGTAGAATAATTGTTGGGCATGAGCTAAAATACTCATTTATAGAGAAAGTATGTCTAGCAATAGTGTTTGCATCATAGAAATTTAGACATTACATGTTGGCACACAATATAAAACTCATCGCCAAAATCGATCCTCTCAAGTACTTACTGTCAAAAGCAATGATCACTAGAAGAATGGGAAAATGGGTAATGATACTATCAGAATACGACATTGAATATGTGGAACTAAAAGCAATCAAAGGCCAAGTCATCATAGATTAGCTTGCAGAAGCACCAATCTATTCAAAGAATCCTCTCATCTGAGAGTTTCTAAATGAATCCATTTTCAATCTCAACGTAGCTGACCAATAGAAACTCTACTTTGATGGCTCATACACGTAGCATGGATTAGGAGCCAGTGTCTTCTTTATAACCCCACAAGGGGACTGCATACCAAGGTCCTATAAATTGGCATTTCCCTATATAAATAACATTGTAGAATATGAGGCCTTAACCATAAGTCTCATAATAGCAGTGTAGTGGAACATTATAGCTCTCAAAGTATACAAAGACTCAATTAATAATAAACAAAGTGAATGATGAGTACCAAACTAAAGATGATAAGCTCACTCCATACAAGAAATTGCTGGAGACTCTCAAAGAATCCTTCATCGAGATTACATTTGAGCAGATTCCACAGGAGCCAAATGGCTGTGGCCCAGTGCAACAATTGGATCCTACCTGACATCCCATAACATTCCACATGAATTTGAGATAGAGCAGCCTTTGTGCCCAGATCTGCGGTACTAGTCAAGCATTCTGCGAAATCGCTGGTCTTGCGACCTTGGTGCCTTTATATTTGTATACATACCTTCGGGACAGGGAGTCAGTACTTACAACCTACTCTTCAGTGTCCTAAAAACTAACTCTTTGTAAAAAGGCATTTCTGACTGGCTATCCTAGGAGAATACCTGTGTATCAGAGGAGCATGAAGGAAACTTGCCTACTGCTTTTAAATTAAGCAAGAGGCATTGACTACTCTAACTTAGCATAATGGTACCCATGGTTCACTCGAAATGAAATTTTGACCATAGACAGCAAACTACTAAGGATGTGGGTGCAGAATTATTGGCCTCCACAATAGGTTAAGAGAGGCACACCAAGTTCAAGAGAGAATAAGCCGAGAGGCATGGAGGTCCCATCCATTCGTCGTTGACGCTATCCCATCATCAGCGACCATGGCCTTTTTCTACGCATGGGACTTAATCCTCGTGCCGAAATCATCTACTCATCTAATGGCTTATTGCTCACTGCACCATGGAGCGGCCGCGCATTAAGTGGGTAGCTATACCCAGACGATATAATCACAAAGTAGATAGTCAAAGTTCATCATGAATCTGTCTCATTTGCCACTATAGTGTCCCACAAGCCATTATCTTAGATAATGGGACACCATTCAAAAATCAAGAAGTCCATGATTTACGTGAAAAATTCAAAATCCAACATTGCTTCTCCACCCCATACTATCCCCAAGGCAATGGCCAAGCGTAAGCCACAAAAAAACCATTTTAAAAATCCTCAAGAAAACAGTGAATAATGCAGGTCGTGACTAGCATCTGCAGCTCAATCCCCCACACTAGGCCTACTGAACCAGCATCCGTACACCCATTGGCACCACCCCTTTCTCCCTGGTGTATGGATCAGAAGCAATAATCCCCATTGAGATCGAGCTCCCATCACTCAAAATATCACTACAAAACCTCATCACAGATGAAGAGTACTGAGTATCACGATTGAATGAACTGGAGCTACTGAATGAGCAACATATAGATGCTTTAAATCACTTGCAAGTCTACCAAAATAGACTCAAGAGGAGCTATAACAAGAAAATCAGAAGCAGGACTTTCCAAGTTGGAGAATTGGTACTAAAGGAGTATCAAAATAATGTCCCATACCCAAGTAGCAAAGGATAATTTGAACCCAATTGGTTGGAACTATTTGTTATCACAACAAGTTATAAGTCAGGGGCATATCAGTTATCAACACCCAAAGGGGAACCTCTGCAAGAGCCTATGAATAACTCCCATCTCAAAAAGTTTTATGCCTAATCTTTCAAGCTATAGAACCAAAAAATAAAATAAAATTAAGGAAATGTCCTGAAGAAATGGTTACTTTGGTGAAAACCTAGCAAATAGGCATCTTGGTGACAACAAAAAAAAAGAATTAAAAAATCAGAAAAATAAATAAATAGAAAATGATCAAAAATTGTAAAGAGAAAAACTCATCCTCTAGTGAAAACCACTTTGGTGGCACTTTGGGCAGGTACCTTGGTGAAAACTTGGCAAACATGTGCCTTGTGTAAATAAGCACTTTCCATCCACCAGGATCTTCACGACTTGTTCTACATCATCCATCCATTACGCTTTCCATCATTCATCATATTCATATCTCCATCCATCACTCATCCACCCACATCCGCATCATAGCTTGGTCCTATTTTCATATCTTGATCCCTCCTAGTACTACTCGGCCCATCCTCAAGGTCAATTTTTCCTACCTTTATTAGAGTAGTCTTACATCACACTGGGGGAATGTTCTCATCGGATCGGATTTTTGTATATTCTTAAGGTCAAAACATCATAACATCAAAAAATCCAAAAACATTGAAAAATCACCAAAATCCAAAAACATTCAAAACATATCAAAAAATCCAAAAATAGGTCAAAAAGTCAATCAAAAAGTCAAAAACAAAGTCCTCTTGTCAAACTACTGGTTTCTGAGCCTTAAACATAGTTAAGGTTGATCTTTGATCATCCCCCGAGACACTTAGGCCAGTCCTTTAGGCGTTTGTCCTAATAAAATGACATTTCATCATGTATATTATCATCTGTAAATCGGTCAAGTCATTAGTCGAACTATGTGGTCTCTGCGTGTATAACGTAGGCAAGGCTACATTGTTGATCAGCCCCCAAGGGCCCTAGGATAGGTCCTTAGGTTAGTCTCTTGGTCAAAATCTCATAAAACCCCAAAACATTCAAAAATTTGGAAAATCAAAACATTTGCAAAATCCCAAAAATACTAAACATAGCCTCAAAACATCAGAAAACTCCAAAAAAATCCAAATATTTGAAAAAATCCATCCATCTCATCTCACTTAATTACACCTGCAATAACATCACTCATAATAAATGATCGTCATCCTCAACCTTTGGTGAAACAATTAGAAACAAGTCTAGCTAGTAAAAAGTGAAAAATCAAAATGTCAAGTCTTAGGTCTAAGTCAGTACGTAAGCAAGTTGGTCAACTCTTTGTGTCAATAACCCATCATCCAATTGGTCCCATATCAATCATTTGAAATAACACTTCAGATAAGTGAAATAACATGCTGCCATCCACTAACATGTCCTAGGATGCATCCTTCCTACAATGGCCATTACCTTTTGGCAATAGTTTCGGTTCTTATCCTTAAAAACACATTTCTTTTTGGTTAGTGGTATTGAAGAACATCAGTTTGTTTGTTTACTTTATCTTTGTCTTTTGACTTATCTTATTATGCTCATTCCAAGGACTTCTCGATGATATCCGAACAGAGGATTTAGAGAAATAGGAATGCGGCAATGATCATTATCTTTTGTCTGTTGTGCTTGTTGGTCATTCTTGTAATATAACTTGGTGAATACTTGCTTTGTTAGGTATGTATGGAGGGTGTTTTGAGAAACTTATTGACTATTGCATTGATATGTTATACCTTTTCGTGTTTTGGTCTGAGGTGTTTGAAACTTCTAAAGTGCATCCTAGCAAGGTTTTTGTATGTTAGGTGTGAACAAGGATACTCCTATCTAATTGTCAAGTCAAATTTCATCACATTTGGTACAACACCATCCTGGTTCTCTATACCTTGATGCATCGTACCACGTGTGTTATTAAACATAAGAAAATTGGCCCTTTGAAAATCCCAAGTCCCCGTAAAGTAATCATCATCATTCGCATATTCATCATCTTGTGTCTTGTTGAAATGAATTCTTCTCTTTCATTCCTTCTTGCTCATCACACTAATAAGGTACTATAATAGTTGATCATCATCATCATCATCATCGTCATCAATCCTGCATCCACAAATCATTAGCATATTGCATCAACATATCATATAGGAAACATATGCATTGAATTTCCATCATCATATAAACATGGTATTATAAGAATTTTCCATAAACTAGCACATCCCTTTCTCATTAACATTGCATCCATTTTTTCCATCACATTGCATTCATCACATAAACCATCGCATAACATTCATTTGCATCAACATCTCATAACCATTTCACATTACCACCTACTGCATAAACATACATAATAGGTACATAAGCATTATAGATAATACAATGCATTATAAGCATATTCACATCACATAAACATCATAAAGTCATCCCCCACATTACATTCATTTTGCATTAAACATCATCATACCACTTTGCATTAACATATCATTTCATATATTACATCAAATCACATTAAATGCATCACATACATTACATGTTTAGGAGAATATATTTGTTATTCTAAGCATCTTAAAACCATCTCATTTGCATGATCAATACATATCATATAAAACATGACCATTACATTTACACCGCATTATATCATCCATTATTCATCCATATTATATAGAAAACTTCATAAATAGCATCACAATCATTTTTTACATTTCATTGTATAAATCATTCCACATCATTATAAGAATAAATAGGAACATAAAAATCCATTACATGCAAAGTGTACATCCATCCATAATCATTTCTATATCATTTTGCATATTACATTTCATATCACAAATCATATCGTTTGCATCAACATACATAGATCATCATATATAGATTATAAATGTACATCGTCATCCATTCACATCACATATCATATAAATCCATCTGCATATCATGAATAAAAAAACATAATATAAGATCTAGTCATAATGCATACATCATCAGAAAAGAAATGCATCTATCACATCCATCATAACATCATTGCATAGCATATAGAAATAGAATCATCCATAAATGCATAAATAAATGGTGCACATCACATCATATCAAAATCATCATCTCATATGTATATCATCATCAGGTAACTGTCATAGTACAAAATAATCGAATCATTATACATGTGTGTCAATAAGTACAAAATGGCCCATCAGACTATCAAAAAGGAGCCCATAAAGCACAAAAAGTATCATCACAATCAAAGCAAGATCTACCCATCCTGTCTGTTTCCCTCGCCCCTATCACCGTGACCCTCAGATGGTCTGTGGCTGGTCCGCTGTGAGTAGTCTAAGGCCCACTCTGCTCTAGGCACGGTCTGATGATAATCCACGTAGTAATAATCCGCCTCCTAGACAACCTCCCTATAGGACCAAATGGACACTGTGCTCTAAGAGGAGGAGGTTGCTATGCTCTCCAACTACTGTTGCCAACCCATCTCTTCAGCCACTTGTAGCTCTATGGCCTGCCTCTGCAAAATAGCTTGGTCTCTCTTGGCCTTGATATGATCTCTCTTGATTCTGGTGTGATCTCTCTCCATTGTCATGGTTTGAACGTGGGCCTACAACTACGCAATCAATGCATATTGAGGATCCACATACCCTACTGGCTGCCCTATTGGCTATGCTCATGGAGGCTATACCTAAGGCTAATCCTAACCCCTAGATCATGGTGGTGCACCTACCTACTCCTATTGCCTAGCTGGCACCTACTACTAATCCTGCATCTGTCCTCGTCCTCCCCCTTTATCCCTCATCCTCCACCGAGTGGGGACTGCTCTTGGAACTATCAACCATAGGGGAGGCCGAAACTAGTCTTTGTATGCCTGTGTGATGCCTGGATCCACAGGCCCCTGATCGTAAACCCAAGGCTACGCCACCAAATGTCTAAAGCAATCAACAACCTCTAAAGCAAGAATGTAATGACCCCACGAAGTCTATGACATAGTGAGGGAATATACGGCCATGTAATCATTGTCTGGTTGGTCATGTGGCTCACAAAACTATCCCTGAACACGCTCGGGCAGGTATCTCTCCACCATGGTATGCTCCCACCCCTACATAAACCAGTCCTGGTAGGAAAAGAAGATTTGCTCTGCATCATCGACCCATCTAGGCTAACCAAGGTATGGGCACCATGTAAAAGCTTGCATCTCATCTAGGAATCTCCTCTAGTAGGGATTCTCATTCTTGACTATGTGTGTGAAGGACACACAACCTCTGTAGTGCCATACGAGGGGATCATCAGGCCCCATCAGTACTGCAACGACTCACAACCAAAAAACATTGATGTGCTCGCATGCCCATACGTGGAGAAGTGTGACACCTGCCTTGAATGGTCTACCATCGAGGTAGACATACTCATGTAGATCTCTATAGAGTGAAGCAAGAAGAACATGCCCCCAAGAAAAATGAGTAGGCCTACTTGTCATGCATCACTATGCGCTCCCAACAGAGTCCCCAACTAGGACTAAAGTACCGGCCTCATCGATCTATGGCAACAAGAACTGAAATGATGGTCACAACAACCAAGAAGAAGGGGGAGGCGAGAGACCTATGATGCTCAAGCTCAATCTGACCCTTGCAAATGATAATGTCCTCTATGGAAAGGACTGTGTGACAAGCATCCCGCCCAACATCTATATTAAAAATAATGTTCCAACCATGAATTGACAATCTCAAGATGTGCCACACATCCTCCAAGGTGATGGTGACCTCCCTGGTAGGAAGGTGGAAAGACGAGGTCTCGTTGTGCCATCTCTCAGCAAGCATTGACATCATTCCAAGGTGAGTATGTATGAGCACTGTGTATGCGATGTGCCACAACCCCAGGTTCTATAATCGATCTCGCTTTGTATCACTAAAGGCCTTGCAAGTAACCAAAAAGATCCCACAACCTGTGCTCTCATGAATACAACTCCCTCGCTGCATCCTACATCAGGAAGGGTTATCATGTTAAATTTTTTGAAAAATCTTGAGCCGAGCATCCAAAAAATTGCTCTAGAATCACTTTCTGTGAAGGTGTTGTAGTTTGATTTTTTATCAAACTGTGATGCTAGGGAACAAAATGCCAAAAGCAGACAAACGTAGTGCACTTTTATTCTAAGCGATGCAGCTTGAAAAGATTCCTATTGATAAAGCACTGCCACATCGCACTTTGGAAATGACCCCACAGGCCATGACCTCAACGTCATAGTTTGGAGTTTATTTTCAAACTCCACCGTCACAGCACAATTTGACATCAAATGACGTAGTTTGATTTTTGAGGGGTGCTATATAGCACTGCTATAGAATAACTAATTTTAAATGCATTAAATGAACGCTAAAAATGAGAAATAAAGCTGAAGTAAGGATCACCTACCGGTGCCCCAGTGTCAGGTGTTCGCTGGTATGTTCGAAGTTGGTCAGAAATGTGCATCGGGACCTATCATTGTGCCATATCATCAGGAGGTCAGAGCCCAAATATCAAGGTTGTTAGATGGCTGTGTGAAAATGAATTGAAAGTGACCCCTTGGAGCCCTTTTAAGCTTGAAAATTAGGGTTTTTTCACACTGTTTGGCTATCTTGCTAGGATTTTGGACCCTTAAACCTGTTTTTCTCCAGTTGAAGCCTATTTTACATTGTTTTATTGCATTTAGATACATTATTTTCCTCTTGGAGCCTTTTTGGACCTGTTGGGCACCTTGTCCTCTTTTTTTTTGTGAGATCACCCAAAAATTGAAATTTTTGTCCAATCTCTTGAGGGGGCAATATATTGGCATTATTTCTCTCTTTGGGCAGTAGTGGGGCAAGAATTTGATTTTTTCTTTTCTTTGGCTTCGATCAAGACCGTTTATTCTTTGAACCAACGCAACAAGTGCATTGCTTCAAAGAGGGGAAAAATGTAGACACGTAAAATGTACTGATTGACTTTGTGCATCTGATCTTGACCACTAACATCATTTCATCCTGAATCATCTGTCAGTCTAACCATTTAATCAAAGACCTTTATCTAATTAAATTCATCAATATTCATCTCTTAATTAAATAAATCAGTTATCTAAATTAAGTCACCTCTTCTCGATACTTAAATTAACCATTTTGATGTAATTATCCTATTTAATTAAGTAATTAATTTTATTTGATGAAATCTCTTAAGTCTATCCATTAAATTAAATAAATTAAAACCTTATTTAGTTTAATCTAACATCATCTCTTTTAATTAAATAAATCAAAATATTTATTTAATTATTCCCTTATCACATTCTTCTCATATTTGATTTAAATAAATCCATAAATTTAAGTCAAATAGGTCACATCATTTAACCCCTTCATTAAATTAATTAACTTTGATTAATTTAATCCCTCTCAATTCCAATCCTATAGCTTTTACCACTTGCACATGAAAAGAGATTTAATTGATTTATTGAATCTCTATTTTCGTCAACAAGGCATCTTTTAGGGAATATTCTTCAAGTATGAATTCAAAATACAAGTTGAAATGTACATCCAACAAGGCATTTACTCTCTTTTACATGTCCTTTGCCTTGAGCCAAGTGGCATTCAATACATTCTTCCTTCCCTCTTGCATGTCATTTCAACAATTTCAAAATTCAAATATATGCATTTATTGGCACAATCCTCAAAACTTGCACATCCTCCATCCACTCATAGGTTGACAAGTGGCACTTTACCATTGGCTAATTCTTAGTCCCACATTGCTCTATTTTGGACATTCATTCATCAATCTCATATATAAATAAGAGGCTAAACTCCTCATTTGATCATCCACAATTTGAGTAAACTTACTATGCTCAAATCTTTAGAAAAGTACATCCATTATCATTGATTCTTATCTAGGTTATGCATATTTTTCCATTGGAGCACTCATCAAGCATCAACAAAGTGGATCAAATTTCTTCATCAAATCACCATTGCATCATTGGAGTTGGGAAAGGGCCAATTTTCACATCAAATTGGCACCAATTCCCTCAAGAGATTATGAGTTTGTTTGCTTTAGAATAGGATTTGATATAGTTTTAAATTTCATTGTGTTATTCGTTTCATATTCTATCTCTTTTGCTATTCAAATAAATTTCTTGAGGAATCCTTGTTCTTTCTTGCATTTCACCTTCTAATGTGTTTGTTCATGTTGTTTTGCAGGTATTGGGATTGGGCTTCACACAATAATGTTAAGATGTGTTTGCTAATGTGTTATGTATACATTCTAAGGTATGGGTGTAAAGAAAATCAATACTACTCCTCTTATAGCAGCTAATGAGGACAAGTTAGCTACCCTAGTTTTGGCATATCCATTTGTTGTGATAAAGCCCAGTGTGGTTGAAGGAGATGTGACACTCAATGACATAAAAAAGAGAATAAGGACAATATGCTAGACTTGAGTCCCTCCTATATTTGTGAAAAATGTCCCCTTTAAAATCCTATGAGAAATGTACAATGATGATATTTATATAATTTTATTTAATAAAAATATATTTAAACCTTTGAAACAATTGCAAAAAAAACTTTAATGAAAAATAATATCAACACTTTTAAAGGAATAACTAAAAATCAAATCACTAAATTTTTTGACAACATGAAGTACTACAATGCTTAGTAATGATGTGTCTTTATTATTTATAAGAGAACATTCCCTATACAACTTGAGTTGTTCCCCTATGGGACAACACCATTTATGGAGTGCAAAATAGTGGCATGTAAACTAGATTTTTATTATTATATATCACAATTTTCATCTTAACTATGAAAAGGTAAAGGGTCATAGGGAAGCATAAATCTAAAATTCCATTTTAGTTCTTCATCTTTTACAAAAATAAGTAATTATATGTACTTATGAGTATCATGTAATAGTATTGTTGGTGTTTCAATTAGCACCTTTGAAGTGCTTATTGGAAATGAACAATGTGGAGTAGTTGCTCTTCAAATTAGGAGAGGAAGCTCCCTCTTTTTGTTGATGTTTGAATAAAAAGTAAAGTAAACTAATGTTCCTATATTTTTACTCAATGGAAGGGCACAATGGTGAATAAAGTACAATGCATTGTAGCTAAAGTTTTCTCTGGTTTCTACACATTTTAACTACAACTAAGCTAATTTTTATTCTATCCTATCTCCTCTAGATAAAAAAACCAAAAGGGCATAGGAGCGGGAATGGGATGGTTGGATCACTTGTGCTGACCATCTCTCAGAATGCATCCAAAGGATTTGAACTTTTAGATCTATGCTAGAATAAGGTGTTATGCAAGCAAACACTTATACATTAAGACAAATATGAGGATTTCCAAGGAGGAACCCTTGTCTCAGGTGTAGGTTGGGATGCAAATTACTATAAACAACAAATAACAATGAATTGGATAATAGGATTCCTAAGGAGGTGAAGACACCTATCCACAATGTAGGTTGAAATCTGGATCATTAAAAATAATCAAACAATAACACTTAATCACAAAATTCCCAAGGAGGTGATGAAACCTATCAAAGGGACAAATTGAAACAATAGATTATGAGAAGAAACATTGATAGACCTTGAAACTTTTGATCAAATTGCATACATTCCTTTTGATTTATTTAGATTCAATACTCACTCAATGCTTTACAAAGATTTGGGACAACAAAGGTAAAAAATCATACATAATTTCTTATCAAACCAAACAAATCTCATCCTAAAGTGAACAAATATTAACTTGAAAATGCGATGGCACAATGGCACATAAAAATTGTGTAGTAATAAGAGTTACAAAATAATGAGCAAAGCCTCTTATTTATAGAAGAGCTAGGAGTAGCCAACCTTAAATTCTCATTGAGCTAACAATGATTTCTTTCCAATCATGTCTAAAACTAGGCAACCTAATAGTTAACTGGAAATATCCTTTAGTTAACTAAAACTAAAGGGTGTGTAGGATCATGATGGAAAAAATAGGCCCTTAAGTGTCGACAAATTTAGAAAAATCAGAGTTAGGAAACTTGACGTAAAAATTTGAATAAGTTATCTATATTATTTCAAAATTATGTAAGAATAGAATCTGTAGAAAAGTGAATGTAGTTTCTAAACTACTAGGTTTATTTAAAAATAAAAGTCTATTTGGTAAAATTTTTAAATTTCAATGTAGTAGTACTTAAATTTCAGGGAAAAAATAAGAAGTAGGTTTGTGTCTAACCACCCTAACCAAAATAAAATGATAGTATTTTTTTATAAGATTTTAGATATAAGTAGAGGACTCATGTCCCGATGTGATGCATATTTTTTGTAATTTTTTTGCAAGTAAATAATTAATTATGAATTTTTTATTACAACTTTTGAAAAAAAAAGTCTTATGTCTAACCGCCTTAAAATTTGGTCAAAACTTCATGAAATTTATTATTATTATTATTATTAATCCTATAGTATGTGAAGCATGTTTTGGATTCAAAAAATGTGGTACCTTTTGAAAGATATAGATGTTTTTCAATCATCCTATCAATCAGGACTTTAGTTGTAATTCAAATAGAAAATGAATGATAATTATTTATTAAATTCAAAGTAAAGCATAATTTATGTTGGTGGAAAGCTGAGAATCTCCTTTAAAAACTATTTTTCTTTCATCAATTTTGGGTAAGAAAATGTTGTTAGCCACATACCCTACACATACCCATCATATCACAACTTTTTGGCCCATCATGATCTTGCATATACCCTAAAGTAAAAGAGAACTCCAAATACAAAAGTTCCTCCAAAACAGACATCCATAATTAGTGGAGATAGACATGGATGATTAGTGGGACAATGAGTTAACTTGGAAAGAGGCATCAAGTTAACTCCTATTTGTCATAAATTCTATTTTGAAGGGGTAAGACATTCTAACTAGGTATTTTATAGCTCATCACCTCTAGTCAACAATTCTTCTAGCTTGTCACTAAATTCTTCTGCCTCTGGACAATTAATGCTTCATAAGATGATGATGTGTCACTTCACCACTCACAATCTACTGCTGATATTCAATACTCTTTACAGCTGTGTCATCCAGCCTTGTAGAGATGATCACAATCTTACTCAACTTACAACAAACAGGGTCATTTCAAAAGCTTTCACGAATGAGATTTTGGAACTATGTTTCCACCACAGCTAGCTCAATGTATGCACCTCCTTTTTGCTGGTAAAGGCGAGGGATGGAGGTTACCAATGTTATTACAAACTTGATAAAACCTACCATAACATGTCGGTACTCAATTAATTCTATAGAGTTGGTGTCATATGCTTTCACCTTGTATGCAAGTTTTTCTTTCCAAGCAAAAATATGTTGCTTGTTCTCCTTTGTAGTAATTGATTCATATGCCATATGTAAGTCTGAGATAGTGATCTCATCCCTAGGCCTCTTCTCTACTATGTTTTTCTCTAATTGTTAAATCTCCACACAGAGCTCATTGGCTATGTGCCTTAACTAGTACAACTCTATAAGTATACAACGGCCTTTGATGACAAATTATTCCACATGATTCCTCAAGTGTTTTCCATACATGATCAACTAGTGGTGATTTTGCTCTATAGGGAGGTCTAGCATCTCTCATGACAAGGCAAAGATGTTTGGTGAACTATGCATTAAGCTATATATATAATCTTAACTGTTGGTTTTCAACCTTTAGGGCTACTTTATCTTTGTCATCCTTAGCCATTCTTTCCTTGACATTCATTGATGTAACTTCAAGGATATATGTCTCCACCTGATGAGTGGTCTTACTAATGTTGACTTTCAACAAGGTGAAGTTATCAACCTCTTCTTCATTTGCATTCATGTCTTTAGGTGGTGCAGTTGTCTCTATGACAATTTCATTGTCAGCATTCTTTCCTACATGGACCTACTTCCTCAACTTCTTTACTGGCATGCCTTGAGGGACATGGTCAAATTCTATGAAGTCCAGTTGGTATGAAGGCCTTCCTCTCTTCCTTTATAGGAGACTGTCAAGCCAAAATGAATCTTGACTAGGCTCACTAGAAGGAGAAATGTTAGGCCCTTGAATGCTTGACAAATGGGATTGTGTCGAAATATCTCATGGTGGTGAATCCAAGTCAATGGAGACTAGTGATTTCTGCAATGACTGTGAAGTGGGAGGCTCTACTTCCATCTTTTCTACTATCTCAGCTGCAATTTCTTCCATGATTGGCTCAACTACAACTATTTTTTTCATTGGTTCTATCTCAGCTATGATTGTCTCAATCATTGGCTCAACTATGTCTCTAGTTGTCTCTACATGTACCTCTTGCTGATTTGTATCAACAATCGATATTCTTCCCCTTGTGTGTCCAAAAATTCTAGCTCCTTTGAGAGGGTTAGTCCATTTCTTTTGTCTCAACTTAGCTCTCAACATGGAAGGTAGTGAAGAATGAACTGGTGGTGGCTCTATGCAGGGAATAGCTACCTTCCTCGTCCTTTTATTATCCAAGTAGAGTTGATTGTTTCTAACAACCCTACTTTTTCTTTCCTTAATAGACGTACTTTCCTTGGCATACCAATCCACTTTTCCAAGTGGTTGTGAGTCAAACTAATCTATGAAGAATGAAAGAAGAATAACTTCCCCATCATCATCAGATAGGCCTTCCACATCCTCTGACATGAAGTCAATAATTTGCGGAAGTCTAAACTAGTT
Source organism: Sequoia sempervirens (assembly GCA_007258455.2). Classification (NCBI taxonomy): domain Eukaryota; kingdom Viridiplantae; phylum Streptophyta; class Pinopsida; order Cupressales; family Cupressaceae; genus Sequoia; species Sequoia sempervirens. Next base: position 384,190,087 of record VDFB02193867.1, on the reverse strand, counting down.
GTAACTGCATCTTCTTACATTGAACTCATCTTCATAGTCACTATTGAATTTGACACCATTTTTTGATGGTCGTTCTACAAATCTTTGTTGGACAAGTGGCGAAATGGTGAAAATATTTGCATCACTATTTTTTTGTCGAAAGGCCAATGACGAATTAAACGTCGAAATAACGGTGAAGAATTGTTGATCGTTGGCATCGTGAAATGGCTCAAACTTTCATCTGAATATCAATGAACACTTCATGTATCCACTGACGAATTACACCAGAAGTTCATCACCAGTTCGACGAAATGGGCAAAGAGTAGCATCGAAAAAACACTAGACATTTGTCGCCATTTTGATGAAATGGGCAAGGAGTAGCATCGAAACAACACCAAAAGTTAGTTGAACATGAGATGAAATAGGAAAGTAGTAGCATCAAAACAACACCAAGATTTTGTCAAAATTGCGATGAAAAGAGCAAGGAGTAGCGTCAGAAGAACACTAAAAGTTCATTGAAAGTGCAACAAAATGGGCAAGTAGTAGCATGGAAACAACACCAAAAGATCGTCAAAATTGCGATGAAATGGGAAAGGAGTTATGACGAAACCTTCATCACAGCTATAGCAACTTCATTGAACCTTTTCGTTGATTCATCAGTGGGTTTCGTTGAAATTGTGACGAAGCATCAGTTTAAAAAAAAATAAAAAATCATGGAAATGTACCATTGCAAAGACTGACGACTGATCATACATACAGACTGCATATTGGTTTGATGCTTCAAACGATGCATTTATTATATTGAAAAGTGCATTACCTTATTGAGCTTCTCTTTGTTTTGAGAATAGTTTAATATTCTCTACTTAACAAGGCCAACCACATGATGGTAGAAGCTCATTTGGCCCCTCCCCCCCTCACATCACTCTCCATTCCCCATACCTAATCATATAACATTAATCATTCATTTATCCATTAATAACATATAAAATTAATTCATTAACATATTCACATTCATTCATTAACATATAATATTCATTCTTTCAGTTTTTGCATATTATCAAAAATATGGTTGTCGTGATATGATTACAATCACTTTTTTTTGGTTTCTTTTTTAAAGCTACATAAATTTGAAGTGGAGTATGATTTTCTAAATCAATATCTATCCCCCCTTTAGTTGTTATGCCCTCTACTCATGATCTTAATGTACGCCTAGTCGTCTACTCATGACATGGATGTCGCTGCAAGGGGGGATCTGCTGCAATAAGAAATAAATGTTAAGCTGATATGTTTTATTATTATTGTTACAAGTATTTCATTAATTAAAAGAAAATTAGAGTGGTTCTCTTTACCTGATGGGTCCACATCATGTTCCTAAACTTTTGTTATAGACTCATTCTCAACATGTTGAACACCCTCTAGATCCTGATTTGTAGTTGAAACACGAAAGGTTACATTAATTAATACACCAATTGAAATTAAATATGTTTAAGAGAACATGAGGGTGGTCCTCTTTACCTGATGGGGCCACATCATGTTCCTGATCTTCTCTAGACTAATCATGCTCAACACGTTGATCACGCTCTACATGCTCTAAAGTTGAAACACGAAAGGTTACATTAATTAATACACCAATTGCAATTAAATATGTTTAAAAGAAATTTAGAGTGGTCCTCTTTACCTGATGGGGACACATCATATTCCTAATCTTCTCTAGCCTGATCATACTCAACATGTTGATCATGCTCTACATGCTCTAAAGTACTGGGATGCACACCATGACCTTCATCTGCATGTTGTGCTCCACCCTCACCAGGCTGCATTCCAATGTCATGTCCAGTATTATCATTACTCAAATGTTTAAAACAAATAGGCATGTAATTACTTAATGGTGGAAATTAATATTGAATATATTGCACAAGTATTCAACTTTAAATTAAATTTATTGAGTTTATTTACTTGTGTGTTGGATGCAATGGAAGATTGTGTTTGCCCATTCAAGACTCTTAGGTGTTCAACCACAACTCCATAGCCTTGCTGGAATGAAATCTTCAGGTCCTCTTCTATGGGAACTCTGTTGAATTCAGAGCCCTACATTTTTGCATATGATCATGAATTTTTCTTCTATGGTCTGATAAAACCAAAATTGTTTTCAATTTATTATAATTTGGATGCAATATTTCATTTATTAATACTTACAATTCATGCAGCTAATTTCATATAACCACCAGAGCCAAGTTTGTGTTGCCCATGCTTTTCTAGTCTTGCCTTTGTTGCCTTCGATGTGTTTGGTAGCCTATGAAAAGTTTGAAATACATTAGATTATGTAAAAAGAAAGATTAATCAGTATATAATTACATTGTTGATAGTATCACACATAGCATACTACTTTAAGAAAAAAAATTAATGGCATTTCCATAGCATACAGACTTTGAGAGAAAATAAAATATAGAGTTCAATCCATGAATTATAGAAAATAGATTTTTTGTTGGTTATATTCATATCATTGATTACATTGCACAAAACATACTACAACTGCATAAATAATATCGATGGTGGCGGCTTGTTCATGCTACCACATTTTTCATACATGTCTACCAAATCATTTTATCAAATAGTTCACGCCTTGATGTTATGGCTAAAAAGCCTAAAATAGGTGGATTTCAAACAAGCTATGGATGCTTGGAAAATATATCAAAGCATAATAGTAAGCAATACCATAAAAGGTAGTGAACTGCTTTCAAAAAATGCCTCAAAGAAATGTGGTCTCATGGTGATGGAATGCCATGACAATCCATAGCACTTGCTTGTCATGGCATCTATGGCGTTCCATCGTGCCATGAGACCAAATTTTTTGAAGCATTTTTTCAAAATAGTTCACTACCTTATCTATGCTACCACATTTTTATACATGTCTACCAAAAGCATTTTATCAAACTGTTCAACACCTTCATGCTATGGCTAAAATTAAAAACCTAAAATAGGTGCTTTTGAACAAGCTATGGATGCTTGGGAAAAATCTACCAAAGCATAATAGTAAGAAATAACATAGAAAGGCAGTTGATTGTTTGAAAAAATGCCTAAAAAGAAATGCGATCTCATGGTGATGAACGCCATGACAATCCATAGCAATTTTCTTGTCATGGCATTCATCATGGCATTCCATCACTATGAGATTGCATTTCTTTTAGACATTTTCAAGTAGTTCATTGCCTTGTCTATGCTACGATATTTTCCATACATGTATACCAAGGCATTTTATCAAACAGTTCATTACCTTGCTGATATGGCTAAAAGCCTAAAATAGGTGCTTTCAAACAAGCTATGGATGCTTGGAAAAAATCTATCAAAGAATAATAGTAAGCAACAAGCCATGGTCTCATTGTTTTTTTTGCGCAAAAATCAGCTCAATTTTATTCACGTTTTTTTTCAGATTTCAAACACATTTTTTTGGAAATTTTGTAGTTTGAAATGGAAAAAAATCATTGACCAAAAAGTCAATTTTTTCAAAAAATCAAGGAAAAAATTGTCCAGCTTGCAGATTTTTTAAAAATTGTGATTAATCGAGATTTTTTGCAGATTTATGCTTCTATATCACATACCTTCCTTGGCCCGATGGTGTCTTTCCTTTTTTCTTTACATCCTTCTCCTTTCCATTGGACAGGTCCTTCCACTCCCTCTCTGGAATCATGGGGGGACACTTGTACTTTACATTCTTCTCTAAATGTGACCTATATTGGTCCCTCGCATATTTTAGATAGGTACTAGCTTTCTTAAGGACCTTGGTCTGGTTGAATGTTTTATCACTAAACAACACAACTAAATGGTTAATGAGCTCATCTTTTAAATCTTCATTTTGGGCATTCCACTATGTACGTATGGTGGGCCTGAAGAGCTCCAATGTAATATCACTTAGATGTTTATAAAAAAAATCATTTCCTGCTAAATGATCATGGGATCAATAGTCTAAAAAGAGTGATCAATAAGTAAATCTCAATTGGATTATATAGAATAATAATTAAAACATTTTAATGTACCTGGGACGTTCTTCATCTTTATGTGAATGAAATCCTCGATCACCACAAGTCTGACTGACAATGTTCTCGTACTAGTAATACAAGAAGATCCAGGAAATGCTTGCAAAATAGGCCCAAACGATGTAATGATGATGGTGCTATGCGGTATATCCTCTCGTTGACACAAAAATCAGTGTTTATTGGAGGAATTTCCTTGGGTACCCATTGTTTCTTTAGATGTTTGTACCTCAAGGGCACCTCGACATCACCTATGCTCTCATCATCATAAGAACATGACCCCCCTTCAGCAAGAAAAAATTCCATGCATTTACAAAATTTTCTTCTAATCTTTTGACCTCTAGTTGATCTCCCTCTTTTAGATATACTCCATGTCTCACTTTCCTCTTCTCTTCCTGAATTTCCCCCACTTGAGGAAGATAGATCTGACAAATAACTATTTGGCAGTACCTGCACTCATAAGGATGTTGGATTAAATTCTTTTATGGTGATGTGATCCCAAGGTGACATTATTATTAATCTATCATTTCATCGCTAGAATTTCACAAGTTATAAGGTAATCAAGTCTTGATAGATTTCAATCTATTGTTACAACCATCCAAATGTGTCCATCACAAATCAAATCTACTTAATGTTTTAACTCCCAAACTTTGTAAAAAGTGTTAAATGTGACTATGGTCCACTAGTTACACAACCAAGGCCTCAAATGTATTCTCTAATTGTAATCAAAGGACTTTTTCTCTTCATTAAAGTAAATAAAATTGAAGGGAAACACCACCAAGTGGTTTATTGGACACCTACATGACTAAAAAGAGTAGAAAATCTACATTTAATTTCCATATGTCTAAGTGGTTAACGGGGAGGGAGTGTGTACTAGGCCTAGTTAAGTCATCATAAGTTTACACTTTGGCAATAAATTTTTTTTAAGTCATTAAATATTCCTATGTCTAATTGCTAGGAGATTTTGGGTATGTTTTAAGGTAGGATGATTGATAAAAGAGCCTAAAGACTAGCCTTTCTCCATGGTATCTAGGTTCACATAGAAATGGTCTTCTCTTATACGATTGGACATGATTTAAAGAACTTAGCTAGGAATTATTAATTTAACGTAAGGTTTTCTCATAATGCCATCATTGGAAAAGTATGATCAAATTCTTCTATTATGAATAATTGGTTTATGTGCCTCTAGTAATAACTATAAATGTTTGCAAGGATAAAATGACTAATTGCATTAGGTAGGAGAGAATCAACTTTGAGTTCTTCAAAGATTATATTCCTCTATTCATAATTTTTAAGGGTTGTGTGTGGAGGAGGTTATCACTACCAAGAAGGGAGAAGACCTTTCCTTGTATTCTTTTATAATTTTCATTATTCTTATTTATTTTACACCTACATTTACAAATACACATACATATGCATTTACTGTTTTCATTTATTTCTCATGTAGTTTAATAGTTCGATCGATTTCATATTATATGTGTTGAAGACTTTAGAATTTCAATTACATTAATTTATAGATATGTTGTATCTATAACACTACAAAACCATATGCTCTTTGCATTTACACTTGCATGTAGAAATACACATTTATATACATAGATATAGATTTCTTTAATGATATGTTGCATTTACTGTTCTAGGAGAGCATCCAGTAATTGCATTTACATTTACATTTAAAACTACATATACATACATATATATGTGTGTGTGTGTGTGTGTTCGTGTGTGTGTGTATGTATATAATTTATATTCAGTGTTCAAAACAACCCATTAGGTCTACACATGGATAAAAATTCATAAAATTAGATCTCCCATGCATGTTTTGTTAAAACCTAGGCTTGAACCTCTCATTTCAAATGCTTTTCTTCATGAAACTATTGAGGACAATAGCTATACCTTCTTTATTTCTCATCCTATGCCCTATTCATGCATCCTACAATTACAACAATACCCATGGGGCCTCTTACACAAGCTACAGTAATCACAAAAAGTGTAAGAGCCACTTTATATCGTGTTTGGACTACAAAACCCTAAAAAATAGGGTAACTTAGATTATCATTTGTTGGTGAGTTGTATGGACAAAATCATTAGCACCAGCTCATTCTTGGAGTCTTTTGAAAGAGAAGCAAATCAGGTGGCAGTTAAGTACAAAACTTATAGTGTCAAGGTGAATGAGGTGATCAATTTTGATTGGCCAACTAATGAAGAGTACAAGGCAGTCCAATTGGCTGTTGACACATGTGCTTTCTGGCCTGATGCTTGTTTGCTCCTCCTACTATAAGAAGGATTTCAAGGCCAAAAGTATGGGTTAGCAAGTTAGATATTTTTGGTCGAGTCTAGCTAAAGTTGCAGAGCAAATTGTAAAGTCTGATGGTTTTAGGGAAAATGCAATTTAGGTTTTGAGTCATTCTATAGTAGGTTTTGAATTCATGGGGATTTGATATTTTATGACAGTACTATAATTTGAATTGATATGATTAATTCAAAATCATGTCTCTCCATTGTACAAGCATATCTGAATTTTGAATAAAATGATCAAGGGTTGTTTCATTCATCTCACTGTTGTTGTGTGTATGATTCTTGTTTTAGGTTTAATTCAAGGAATTAATTAAAATGCTTGAATGGGATTGTAGGTGGATATGTTCTGTATAAGCTATTTTATTTTTTCGATCTTATCTTATACCATTTTACGAGAATGGGGGTGCCAATGTACAAGAAGATCTTTGGTAACTAGGCATGAAAATTGAAGGTTAAAGAGAATGGGGATGCCACACTTATAGTACTCATTGCCCCTTGGTCGTTGATTTTCTGTGAGTACCCTCAACCTTGTCCTCGGCACTGGTATTGACCTTGTTTTCACTCCTCCAAACTCTTCCTCGGCGCTGATATTGACCTTGTTTTACTCCTCCAAACTCTTTGTCGGTGCTTGTATTGACCTTGTTTTAACTCCAAACTCTTCCTTGGCATTGGTACTGACCTTGTTTTCACTCCTCCAAACTCTTCCTCGGCTTTGGAATTGACCTTGTTTTCACTACTCTAAACTCTTCCTCGATGCTGGCATTGACCTTTCACTTCTCCAATTTGACGAGCTACAACTTGGTTTTGTAAGATTTTATAGTATGCTAATTAAGTTCAAAATTTTGGTGCCATTTAGCTAGGTTTTAATATTCTACATTATAGTTAAGTATATATTAGCTATATTTTACATAATAAATAATAGAATTAGATATTATATTCTTTAACAAAATTATTAAATATGTATAAAATTATTATAATTAATAATTAATAATAAGTATATTTTTATATAATACAAAATATAATTAATATAATAGTAATATATATTAATATGAGAGAGAGAAACTAAATTTTGATTGGTTGTTTCATGTCAACAATCCAAGGATGGCATGTGTGCTTGGGGAGTTATGCTCAAGGTAGCATGCCATTTGATTAAAGATATGATAGTTCTGCTTTAAGACCTCTTTAATGTACCCATTGCACACTTAAGGAGACAAAGATAAAAATAGGGAAGAAAATATAGAGAGAGAGGGAGATAATGAAAAACATACAAATAGAAAGGGAGACAAAGAGATAGAGAGGGGTAGAGAGATAAAGAGATAAGGATGAATAGATAGAGATATAGGGAGGGTGATTGATATATCTCTCCCTTTCACTCTATATCTCCCACTATCTATGTCACTCCTGCCTCTTCCCCTCTATCTATTGAGCTATCTTCTCTCCCCTTTCTCTCTCATTCACTCCATCTCTCCTACTCTATATCTCTATCTCTATTTCTTTTTTTATCTCCATCTTACTCCTCTCTATATACCCGAGAGAAATTAGGAGGTGGAGGGTGGGCAAGAGAGAGAGAGAGAGGGAAAGGGAGATATATATATATATAGAAATAATTAGGAGGGGGAAGGGAAAGGGGAAGAGGAGAAGAAGGAGAGAGAGAGAGAGAGAGAGAGAGAGAATTAGGAGGGGGAAGGGGGATGGGAAGAGTGTTGAGGGTAGAGGATAGAAGGTTTAAGGGTTTATGGTTGAGGAGGTAGGAGGGAGAGACTTGAGAGAGAGAGAGAGGGAGGGAGTGGGAGAGAGATACATGAAGGGAGGGTTAAGGGTAGAGGGTAGAGGGTTTATTAAGGGTTAAGGGTTTATGGTTTAGGGTTAATGGGAGAGAGATAGAGGGAGTGAGTGAGTGAGAGAGAGACCTAAGGGATGGAGAGGGGGTAGGATATTGAAGATACTTGAGAGAGAGAGGGAGGGATGGGAGATAGATAGAGGGAGGGAGGGTTAATGGTATAGGGTAGATGGTTTAAGGGTTTATGGTTAAGGGTGGAGGGGAGATAGATAGAGGGAGTGAGTGAGTGAGAGAAAGACCTAAGAGATGGAGAGAGAGAGAGGGAGAGAGGGAGAGAGGGAGGGAAAGGGAGAGAGATATATATAGAGAAAGAATTAGGATGGGGAAGGGAGAGGGGAAGAGGGGAAGAAGGGGAGAGGTAGAGAGACACAGAGATAGAAATAGGAGGGGGAAGGGGGAGGGGAAGAGTGTTGAGGGTAGAGGATAGAAGGTTTAAGGGTTTATGGTTGAGGAAGTAGGAGGCAGAGACTTGAGAGAGAGAGAGGGAGGGAGTGGGAGAGAGATAAAGGAAGGGAGGGTTAAGGGTAGAGGGTAGAGGGTTTAAGGGTTTAGGGTTTAGGGTAGAGGAAAGAGAGATAGAGGGAGTGATTGAGTGAGAGAGAGAGAGAGAGGGAGACCAAATACTTATTGATAACCATAAATCTTTGATATCTCTACCTTTTATATTCAACACATATAGACTAATAGTTGAACATAAAAAATATATTTGTTGTTATAAAAACAACACATAATGATTTAAAATACAACTTATACTAAAAAAAATGGACCAATAGTTGAACACTAAAACTTTTTGAAAATCCTTCACATTTAATTGGAAAATACATGTTATTTATTGTGCTCACCTTTTATATTTGTGATAGGACAAACTATTAATACAAAATTATCCAATGCTTGTACATTGCTATCCCAATTGTTGTACAGATAAGAACAATATTTTTTCACTATGATAACAACACTTGTTTCAATGGGTGTGTTATTTTATTAAATGAGCATTTTATTTTTAAAATTATATACTTATAGTGGAGAGTTGTGATATTTTATTTGAAACGAAAAAAATACTTATTTCACTTCTTCATGAAATATGTCACTTCTTTATTAGTTATGAGAGAGGGCAAAGGGAGAGAGAGAGGAATGGTTGTCACTAACTCTTGGCTCACCGAAACAATTGATCATTGCACTAAGATGTGCATATTCAATTGAAAGTTAAAATTCATAAAACTCTGACTAAAAGAGTGGAATATCCAAGTCTTTAGAAACCTTTTCAAAGAAAGCATCTCCTTGAAAGTAGAATGGCTAAGATCCAAAAAGACCTCTCAAATGATTTTTCTTACATCCTAATAGAAGAAGAGAGGAATCTCATAATTCAACTAGATGGTGTCTATAGTTTTAAATAAATATATTGGAGACGCAAAAAAAGGATTAAATGACTTAAATAAGGTGTAAAACCAAGTTTTTTCATTTAAAATGGAAAATTAGAAGGAAAAGAAACATAATATGAAGATTGAAGATGGAAGGAGGGAAAGAGGGAGGGAGTGGGAGAGAGATATGGGGTAGAGGGTTTAAGGGTTTAGAGTTTAAGGGTATGGAGGGGAGAGAGATAGAGGGAGTGAGTGAGTGAGGGAAAGACCTAAGAGAGGGAGAAGGGGTAGGAGGTTGAGACTTGAGATAGAGTGAAAGAGTGAGAGAGAGACCTGAGAGAGTGAGTGGTGATAGGAGGGAGAGACTTGAGAGAGAGAGAGAGAGAGAGATAAAGGAAGGGAGGGTTAAGGGTAGACGGTAGAGGGTTTAAGGGTTTAAGGTTAAGGGTTTAGGGTTTAGGGTTTAGGGTTAAGGGGAGAGAGAGACCTAGAGAGGAGAGAGGGATATTGGAGATACTTGAGAGAGAGGGAGGAGGAGTGGGAGAGAGATAGAGGAGGGAGGTTAAGGGTAGAGGTAGATGGTTTAAGGGTTTAAGGTTAAGGGTGGAGGGGATAGAGATAGAGGAGTGAGTGAGTGAGTGAGAGAGAGACCTAAGAGAAGAAGGAGAGGTAGTATATTGAAGATAGTTGAGAGAGGTAGAGAGAGGAGGCAGTGGGGAGAGAGATAGAGGGAGGAGGGTTAAGGGTAGATGGTTTAGGGTTTAAGGTTAAGGGTGAAGGGATAGAGATAGAGGGAGGAGTGAGTGAGGAGAAAGACCTAAGAGAGGGAGAAGGGGTAGGAGGGAGAGACTTGCAAGAGACCTGAGAGAGGGAGAGGGGGTAGGAGGGAGAGACTTGAGAGAGAGAGAGGGTAGAGGGTTTACGGGTTTGGGGTTTAAGGGTTAAGGGTTAATGGTTTAAGGTTTAGGGTTATGGGTAGTGATGGAACTTCAAATTTTTGTTCTTTGTGTTCGATTTTATAAAAAAACACATATGGACTAATATTTGAACACAAAAAATCTATTTGTTGTTATAAAAACAACACATAATGATTTATAATATAACTTATATTGAACAAAAACGGACCAATAGTTGAACACTAAATTTTTTTGAAAATCCTTCACATTTAATGGGAAAATACTTTTTATTTATTTTGCTCACCTTGTATATTTTTAATAGGACAAACTATTAATATAAAATTATCCAATGCTTGTACTGATGGAACTTCAAATTTTGTTCCTAATGTTTCACTCATGCCCTGCCTTATGTCATTGGTCTTTCATGGTGTTGGAAAATTTCTTAGGGCTAGGGTTTTAGCTTTGTCTTCATCTTAAACCCTTGTGTTTACCTAATGCCTTTGTTGGGATGTATTTCCCCATTACCTTTTTTGAAGGGTTTTAAATAAATATTATGCCCCATTGTTCTGTCTAGGCTTGGTCCCTTTGGTCTTAATATTTTATTTCCTCTGCATGTTTTATTTTCCCAAGTCCTGGTTGGCCCTATGTTGAATGGTTTAAAAAAAAATTATGTTGTTGTTTTCCATCCGCCTAGTAATGTCCCCTTTCCTTTTAATGAATGTTTTATTTTTCAAAAGGATGAAATTCACGCTGTCATCAATCAAAATGCCTTCAAGATCAACGATTGCCTGCCATCCCATGATTGGGAATTGTAGGATGGCAATATCATGGGTGGGTGACATGTATCCCATCTAGGGATCAAATTTGCAAGATTGTTCATCAACTGTCCTTTGATCTGAGTCATTCCCCGCCATCCTGCAATGGTGCTTTGGTTGATTGCGAAATCACAGGTGGGTACCATGTGGACTGTACAAGGTGGGGCCCGAGGAAATTTTTGTGTGATATATTTTAAATGTTTCATTGATTCCAAAGCAAAACATTTAAAATGAAATATTTAACAAGGCCGGAGGTAAATTCATTAAAAATGAGCAAAAGCGGAGAAATTAGGGCAACTAGTGATTTTAATGGTATATTAAAAAAAAAACATATTTTGATAGTTGAATACATTCAAAATATTTCTAATATATTTCTAATTTAAAAAATATATTGTTTAATTTTTTAAAAATATATTATACATACATAATTACATAATCAATAATAGATAATAGATTTTGGTGAATATATCTAGGTATGTTAATATATGCTTGAAAAACTAATTTTAATTAAAAAACTTACTATCATCATTAAAAAGTAAGTTTATAATTATAAAAATTTAACATTAGAATTATTTAACATTTGAAATAGAAAATTTAAGTATTGTATTATAATAGTTTATAATTTACTTATATATTATTTTGGATAATAGAAACAATTTTGATTGATTTAATATTTTCTAAGTTCATTATTGAATTTAAATCTTATAAATATAATTATATATCTTTAATCAATATTATAATTTAAAAATAATAATGAATATTGAACATCTTAGATTTTAGTATAACTTAAATATTAAAAAATTTAATTTATAAGTTTATAAAATATAATATATATATTTTTAAATAAAGATTCAAAGATTATTATATATGTATATTTAAATATCCATAGAATTATCTTTTTAACTATGAAATTAATATGATTAATTTCATTTATATTTTACCTTATCTTATCTTTTTAACAATTTTTTGGTATCCTACATAATTTGTTTTCTATAAATATCATGTTGTATACTCTTTATATGGAAGGTAGTGTTTTTTCATGGAGCTTAATAAGTTTTAATAATTTTGTCATTTGAAATATTTTTATTTTTTTATAAAGATAAGTATATTTAGACTTTTGATGGCTTATGTACAATTATACATATTCTTTTATTTATTATATTTTTTGTAATATCATGTTATTCTTGATTAATCACATTATTTGTTTGTCATTTTTATTTGTTTTGTTGAAAAATATTTTATCTTTACTTTACATCTATGATAATTTCAAAATTATCAAATTTAAAAATTATAAATAAAAACTTATTTTTATTAATCTCTTGAAGTACGTAGGTCCTAATCTTTTGTAGATTAATAACTATCTAAATAGCTATTTCTTTCCTTTATTTCTATAAATGTGTCTCATGTCTCTATTGAAATTTATGAGATGTGTATGTAATTCTTAGCAAAACACTCTTAGAGATTAGGATTTATTTTCACATTTATATATTTTCTTATTGTTCCTATTAGTGGCTAATTAAATCTTCATTGAAAACCTACAAAGAGCTTGGGTCCTTCAATAACAAAGCTTGTCTTATTTCTTGATGAGAATCATTCACATTGATTCCCAATATTGTGCTCCTTGCATGATACATTTATAAAATGCACTTGGTAATTTAGTATGTGGTTGAAATATTAGAGTAACAACAAATGGTTCTTTTCATTTTTGGCACATGATTGGCCATTTTTACTATGTTAAATTTTTATTTTCACTTTTATTGTCGTGGTTTTCACATTGTCAAATTTTCATACATTTCTCAGTCTTTTTTTTTTTTAAAAAAAATGAAGGTTCTATTAGTGTCCCCAATCTTGCTAAAAATCATGTATAGAGAGAGTACAATATATAAACTATTAATTCTAGAGTATAACAATAAAATGAATTTAAAAACTACTACATAGAAGCAAGGTTTAGAATAATTCAAAATAGAGATACCATTCTCCTACAAATACTATGTGTAGAAACCCTATGTAGCCACAATTTCACCCTCAAAATCAAGAGAATAAATTCTCATACATTGTTTCTATAATGAATTTAGAGAATAAATTATAAGATTTATATTCAATAATGAATTCAGAAAATATTAAATCAATCAAAATTGTTTCTATTATCCAAAATAATATATAAGTAAATCTTAAGCCCAATCTTAAGCCTAACAGTAACCCTAAGTGAAAACTTACCCTAATTGAACCTTAACCCTGATTTAGCCCAAACCCTAACCTTAACCCTAACCCTAATTGAACCCTAACCCTAATTAAACTCTATCCCAGATTGAAATCTAACCCTAATTAAACTCTAGCCCTAATTGAACCCCAACCCTAACCCTATTTGTTCCTAACCCTAGTATCTCACAAATACAGGATCATGACCTTTCCAACTCTGGTAAACCTTATTGGATAGTGATAAAAGCTACCTTATCTTTCATTAAGGTAGAAAATTTTTGTTATACAACATGCCCCTTGAAAATTGGAGATAGGCAATGCAAAAAGAAGGCAAACACTAATGAAAATGGTCAATGGTATTGTGGAAGATGTGATAAAACTTTCCCTAAATGTGATTATAAATATATACTTCAATGCAAAGTGCAAGAACATACTTCATTCACTTGGATTACAACTTTTGAAGAAGTGACAAAAGAAATTATGGGTGTAAAAATAAAAGAATCAAACATTTTGAAGCATGAAAAACAAGATGATGTTAAGTTTTCACACATTATACAAAAGGTCCTTTTCAACAGATACATATTTAAACTTCAAGTGAAAAAAGAGACTTATATACTTGAACAAAGGATTAAATGCACAATCGTAAAAACAACAAAGTTTGATTATTCATCTGAGAGCAAAGCTTTATTAGACTCAATTGCAAAGCTATAGGTTTCATAACATTCAAATGCTTGAATGTATATAATGTTAACAATGTATTCAAACATTTAAAAAAAAAGTGGATATATCTAAGTTAGTTAATGCCATTTTGTCATGATATACTTCTTTGATGCTGTCAATACTAAATCTAATCATTGATGAACATTTTTTCTTTTAAATTTATTGTTCTTGGTTGATTGTTGTTATAAACAAGTTGGTATGATTTCAAATTTCAATGTGTATCCTTATATATGGGAATTGAGATAAACAATGACACAAACAATAATGAAATCAAATTGATTGCTTTCCAAATTCATATTCATGAAAATTTAAGCATTTTTTCAAGTCAATAGGCATCTTGATAAAGATAACTCTCAGCGTGTTTTACATATATTATTAATTAATATAGGTATTCTAGTTAATTAAATTACTAACTATATTTTATTTGTATTATATATTGAATTGTTAAAAAATGTAAAAATCTTAATACTAAATATATAGGAAAATGGTTAAAAATTTACATTTCAAAAAATAAAATATAGTGTGTAATTTAAAATAAAAATTATATAATTCTTATAATATTTATATTATTATTTATTGAATATTTTATAGAATTTAAAGTAAAAAATTAGCCTCCCCCTCACGATCTCCCTCTCTCCCCCTCTCTACATATATCTCCCTCTTCCCCATCTTCTATCTCTCCCTTTTCTACATATCGCTCTCCCTTTCTCCCTCCCTCTCTCTATCTCTCCCCATCTCTCCCTGATCTCTTGACCCCTCCCTATACCCCTATCTATCTTCATATCTCAACCTATTTGTCCCTTTATCTTCCCATATATCTCTATATCTATGTCTTTCTCTTCCCATTTATCTATCTCTCCCACTCTCTTTCTCTCTCTATCTCCCCTATTTCTATCTCCCTCTCCATCTCTATTTGTCTTTCTCTACTTATCTCTCTCTCTCCCCTCTCTCTACATCTCCTTATATCTCTATCTTTCCATCTCTCTCTCTCTATATATATACCCCCTCTATCTCCCTATCTCTCTATATATTTATTTCTCCCTCTATCTCTCTCTATATCTCTATCTATTTTTATCCCTTTTCCTCTCTCATTCTATATTCATCTCTACCTCTATCTATAAGGAGAGATACAAAGGTGAAGCATTGGACCTTCCCAAAGATCCACCAATATCAACACTACTCCCAACTATTTTGAGCATTTAACTTGTACCTATTGTATCCTAGATTAGGAGGCATGTGTCAAAGCTCATATTTATTGATGCAAAATAGGTCCAAAGTCACAAATTTGACGTAGAGTTAGTTATAGTTTTGTACAAAATTTCAAGTGCCACATAGAGCAAAGATATTCCAATTTTTTATATCATGTCATCAAATTTGGAACTTCATCAAGATTTGTATCTTCATCAACATTAACAAAAGAAAAGGTATGTACTTGAATCCCTTGCATTTAAATTTTTCAATATATATAACTATTTTAATATTTTCCCTCAAATCCATAATATATACATTAGTGTGTATTTATTTATTGCAATAAAGAATTAATCTAAGTAACACATTAAGAATTCTAAGGATTTGTGCTTGGAAAAAATGCATAACAAATTTTTTTGTTGGATGTCGTGTTGTATAGTTTAGAAAAGCTCAAAATATGAATAGGATTTTAAGGCCATATATTATGGTAGCTTACAATGCAAAAGAAGGAAGGAAATATATTATCAATTTTAATCTACAATTTAATACATATGAAAAACCACATGTAGTATTATCTAAAATTAATTCTTGACATATTAATTTTATAAAATACACTTACCATTCAATAAACTTCTCCCAAGAAAGAAACCCTAAGTGAACATTAATTGAACCCTAATTATAGATTCATAACTCTAATCATAACCCTAATTGAACCCTAATTGTAGATTCATAACTCCAATCATAACCCTAAGAAAAGACTAATCCTAATAAAACCCTAACCCTAGCCTTAAAGTTATCATATAATCTAATTATCTTTCTTATCTAAATTTGGGTTGAATTATTTTTCCTTTATTTTTAATTGCATATATTTTTTGTTTATTAGATCTTATTTTATGAATATATGCAAATATAATTTTACTTCTACATTCATTCTATGCCCATTTTTTCATGATATTTTAACATTCATTTTCTAGAATATTAGATCAATCTCACACATATAAATATGAAACCTCAAAAATTTTAAAATTGAATTCTACCCAAAACATAGACACACAATTGAACAAATTCTCAAAAGAAGAATGACAACATCATTAACATTTCATTCAAAATTCACTCAAATCCACATAAGGAGAGAAAATATATTAGAATTATACATTTATTCATGCTTATAAGTCATATTTGCATACAATTTAAGATAATTTGCATATATTCATCCAAAACTCAAAATAGGCTATCTATTCTATTCTGTTTGCTTGGGGTTTTAATAGCTAATGGCACCATAGATTTCACTTCCTCATCAAAGGATAGATATCTTTCTACCCATATATTCAACTCAAAACCTAGCTAGGGCTTTCATTAGTTATCTCCCTACAAATGAGCCTTGAATTCCCTTTTATATGACAAGGGAGCAACAAGCTTCGGGCTCAAATGTAATTTCACCACAAATTTTCATTTGAACAAAATATCCATTGCATTTGACTTTCATTACAAAACTTCCCACATGTTGAATCTGAAAAACATATATAGTGCATGAACTAGGGAAATGTAAGAGAAAAGGGAACACAAATTGTCATCACAATCCCCTTTGTATCCACACAAAAAATCAGGCAACCAAATTGGCACTAAGGCACCACAAAAACTTCTTATTTACCCACCACCCTACCCTTACCAGCACTCAGACCCTAGTATACATGCCCGCTTCTAGTTGTTGCCCAATACGATAGACCCTCAGTCTCCTCTTCTTTCTTGTCCTTGCACAATATGGTTCTAGTCCGTCCGCTTGGGGTTTTAACAACCAATGGCACCACATATATCACTTCTGCATAAGAGGATAGATATCTTTCTACCCATATATTCAACTCAAAACTATCTTTCTGCCCATTTGTTGAACTCAAAACCTAGCTAGAGCTTTCATCAGTTCTCTCCCTACAAATGAGCCTTGAATTCCCTTTTATATGACAAGGGAGAAACAAACTTCGGGCTCAAATGTAATTTCACCACAAATTTTCATTTGAACAAAATCTCCATTGCATTTGACTTTCATTTCAAAACTTCCCACATGTTGAATTTGCAAAACATAGTGGCGCACGAACTAGGGAAAGCTAAAAGAAAAAGGAACACAAATTGTCATCAAAATCCTCTTGTCACTATCCACGCAAAAAAACTAGACAACCAAATTGCCACAAAGGCACCACAACAACTTCTTATTTACCCCCCACCCTACCCTTACCAACACTCAGACGCTGATATACACACCTACTTCTAGTTGTTTCCCAATACGGTAGACCCTCAGCCTCCTCTTCTTTCTTGTCCTTTCCCAATATGGTTCTAGTTCATCTGCTTGGGGTTTTAACAGCCAATGGCACCACATATATCACTTCCTCATCAGAGGGAAGACCATGATTGAAGCAAGGTAAATACTGACAGTAGTCAGAGTCGGTCTCGGTTACATCATCAGAATTGTTGCTCATAAGGTCAATGGGTGAGTGTTGGCATCCAAAGGAGCCATGCCCATACCTTATTTTCCTACTGACAATAGTAATAGAGCACACTGACTGCTTGCCTTTTTCATCTACCAATTGAGCAGCAACGTCCTAGAATTGCAACCTTCTACTGCATCTAGTGGGCACAAGCCTAGGCTTGCTAACCAAAGCACCTTCCTGAATAGTAGGACTGAGCTTTTGTGAGATCAAACGAATATACCTCCTTACTGACTTACTCATTTTCTCTTCTCAGAAAAGCACTCAAACTTGATTAGACTCAGCCCACAAAGTGCTCTAACTACTACAAGAATGACAATATTAGTAGTTAATTCCTCTTGTATTTATTGTGCGAGGTAATGGAAACCTTCATCAATGCTTAGTAAAAATGCATGTGCAAACATGGCAATTTGGTGGCGTATGTACTATCACTCTTTAACTAGAGATGCACGAGAATCCAAAGATCACCCTTCATGATTTCCAACAACATCTTCACATAGATTGAGATCGATGTGACTACACAAGCAAGGAATAATTCATTAATGCTTCACCAGTTGTATGATAAAAAGACCACCATGTGTTATTTTCCAACTTTGAATACTACCCACTGATCTCCTAAAGAGTTGGCAAATCAAAAGGTTTATCTTGAGCTAACTCAGTTTAACATCCAACGAAGCATCATTCACATTCCTCATGACCAAGAACATTAATCCATCTCAGAGACCAACTACCATGTCAGTAGGTCCTATGTACTTTGCAAACTGAATGGCTAGAGCTACGCATCACAATCTCGTTGAACTTGCGGCTTTTAACTAATCTTCATCTTCCTCCTGCGAGCTAGTAGGGAACAATAGAGATTTACATTAGCTTTTGATCTTGGTTGTCGATCTAAAACCATGGGTTATGAGCGCAATAGTGGAGATTGGGGCCCACATTCCATATAGGACACACATCTGCCTTTTGCTTACCTCGTGCCAAATAACAAGGCGACACCTTAGGTCTACGAGTTGGCCCTGGGTATGATCGAGATCTTCTCCCATATCTTTGAATCTGGAAAACCTACACATTGCACGATTAGTATTTTATGGAAGGATTTGGCTAAGCCATCGGCAATATGACCACTGGAGTTAATGGCTTAGGCTTACGTCACCGGATTAAAATTAAAACCCAACTTTGATTTTAATACTTTATTTCCTCCGCAAGGTTTTATTTCCTAAGTCTCAGTTGGCCTCGTTAAATTCTTATCCCAACCCTAACAAAGAACAAATGATTAACCTAAGGATAGTATTTGTTGTTATAACTTTAGTTCTAGAGAATTCTTAATTACCAATTCTTATTTGTGCATTTGTATATGAATCCAATTGAATTCCTTTCCATATCATTCTGGAAAATTTTATTATTGCAACCCTAACTCTAACACTAATTAAACCTTGACCCTAACTTGATTGAACTCGTATTATAACCCTAACTCTAACACTAATTGAACTGTAATCATAACCCTAGGTATTGTTGAAACCTAACCCTAATTGTATCAAAACCCTAGAGAACTCTAACTGAACCCTAACCCTAAAATAGACAATAACACTTACCTTAATTGAACCCTAACTCCAATCCTAGCCCTAATTTAAGACTAACCTTAACCTTGACCTTAATTAAACCTTTATTGAATTATAACCCTAATTAATCCCTAACCCAAATTGAATACTAATTGAACCTTAACCCTAAGTGAATAGCAACCTCAATTAGGGTTAGAATTTAATTAAAATTAGGTATAGGGTTGAATTAGGATTAGGGTTGGGGTAAAGATTAAGGTTCTATAACAAAGCTTGGGGTTAGTGTTATGTTTCCATTGGGGCAGGGCTTAGTATTAGGGTTAGGGTTATGGATCAATTACAATTTTATTAATGTTAGTTTTAGAATCATAGTTATGTTTAGGGTTGGATATAAAATTAGAGTTTGGTTTTAAGTTAATTAATGTTAGTTTTAGGGTTGAGGTTATGGTTAGACTTATAATTAGTGTTAGTATTGGGGTTAAATTCCATCACTTTAATAAAAATAATCTTCTAGAAATTCATTCATTTTGTTTTGAAATTATATAATTTAAAATATTTTTAAATTTACCTATGTTGATATATGAGAGATATAACAAATCTAAACTCTATTATATGTTGTTAAAAAATTTAAGTTGCTTATAAACAATTTTATTTATTTTTATAATTAACTCGACATTGTGTATAAAAAGGTTTAAGTTATGAATGTTATATTATAAAAAATAAATGTGTTTTCAATGTTTATTTGTCAGTTTAAAAGATGTTCCAATAATGTTGCAATCACTAATTATTAATTTTTTCTTGATGGTTAAAGTAGATTGGTAAGTAAATTTATCTATAATAAGTAAATTTTTCATTGATTTTTTCTTGATAAGAAAATCAATATTTCATAAATTTATCTATAATTCTTATTAAATTTTTCTTAATTATATTAAATTGTTAAAAAATTCAAGTTGCTTATAAATAATTTTATGTGTTTTTTATAATTAACTTGATATTGTGTATAAAAGATTTAATTTATGAATTTTATAATAATAATAAAAAAAGTTGTTTTCAATGTTTATTTGTTAGTTTGATGTGAGAATAATGTTGCATAGTAATGATTAATTTTTTCTTGATTGGTTAAGTGATATTGTGAAATTATTCTATGTTAATTAAATGTTATGAATGCCATATAATATAAAGAAAAATATTTATAATATATTTTTAATGCATCTTTATATTTTATAAACAAACATCTAATATAAAAATGTGATTGTAAAAAAAAAATACAACTTAATGAGTGAACATACATTTAAAGTTAAAAGTGAAATTATAAAACAAAATGTAAATTTATTTTTATTTTTATTCTATAAATATAATTTTTTTATGTCATCCGCCTTGTAATGCCCACTTCTCCTTTTAATGAATGTTTTATTTTGCAAGGGTTGATTTAGTGCTGCCGTTGATCTATTTCCTACAGATATCAATGGTGCCTACCATCCCGTGATCCGAATTGAAGGATCATGAAATCATGGGTGGGCACCATGTGTCCTATCTGGGGGATTAAATTTTTGCTATCACTGACCAACTGCCATTTGATCTGAGTCGTTCCTCGCCATCCCACAATGGTGCTTGCGTTGATTGTGAAATCACGAGCGGGTGCCACGTGTCTCATTCAATGAAGCCTAAAGAGTAAAGGAAACACTAGCTGACTTTAAATGTATTAAGGATTACTAAAGTGTTCTCAAAATGAAAATGTTTTCAATCAATGTATATGTTATAATCTCACTAGAAAAGTTGCTCGAAGGTTAATAACATGGCTAGAAACTATGTGAAAGCAACAAGATCATTGATGCTCAGGATCAATGGTTGCTCACCATCACGTGATCAGAAGTTTCAGGATTGCGATATCACGGGAAACCTCCACGTGGACTTCCTTTGTAGTATATGGTAAGGTGGGCCCCTTATCACTGTGTTGGAAATTATGTCAACTTGTTTTGAAGGTGGCCATCAATGATTTGATCAAGCTGAAGAATCGATAGCTCAAATTTAAATCTGCATCAAATATCCTTTTTAGAGGGGTTTTAAAACATCCTATGCCCCATCGTTTCATCTAGAAATTGGCCCCTTTGGTTTTAAATATTGTGGCTTCTGTAGGTTTTTATTTTCCCTAAGTCTAGGCTGACCCTTTGCTTTGTTGTTTTAAAACAACTTATGTTGTTGTGTGTCATCCGCCTAGTGATGTTCCCTTGCCCTTTTAATAAATGTTTTATTTTGTAGAGGGTTGAATTAGCATTTTCATTGATCTATTTCTTGTAGATCAACGGTGCCCACCATCCTACGATCAGGAATTATGGGATCACGATATCATGGGCACTTTCCATGTGTCTCATCCGATGAGGTCTAAAGAGTGAAGGAAGCATTAGCCGGTTCTAAATGTGTTAAGGGGTAGATTACTAAAGTGCTTGTGAGATGACCATGCTTTATTTCAATGTAGATGTTATAATTTTGAGGGAAAAGTTGCTCGATAGTTAACGAAAAGGACGACGACCATTTTTAAAGGAGCAAGATCTTTGATGAGAAGGATCAATGGTTGCCTGCCATCCCGCGATGGTAAATCAAGGGATTGCGATATCGCAGGCAACCACCACGTGGTTTTCATTTGTGGCGTATGGAATGGTGGGCCCCTTATTGCTATGTTGGTGATTATGTCAGCCTATTTTGAAGGTGGTCATCGATGATTTGATCAAGCTAGAGGATCAACTGTTCAAAATTAAATCTATATCAAATGTAGTTGGAGCCATTTGTGCAGCCTGCGAATGAGCTTTAATGGTGGATGAGACATTTACTAGTGAGATTTTATTGAAATAAAATCAACTTTCCTTCCTCATTTGTATAAAAAAGAATCTAATTATTTCATGAAAATAGTTTTAGAGCCGAAGTTGAAATTGCGAGCTATTGTAGCTAGAATTTGGAGTTTATGTGAAAAGAGCTGTAGGTTTATTTTTTGTGCCTCCTAGTCATTCTGAACCTAAATTTGGGAAAGGGGTTTACTATGCTTGTCGTTGATCATATTGAAATCTCTTGTTAAGGCTATAGTTTAATCATAAATTGTGAGGAATTGCAGTTTTTTACTCTATAGTTTCCTATCTCTGCTTAGTCCTAGCCAATTGAAGTGTAACATTGTAACGAAGCCCTAGTTTGTCCAAGATGGCACCAACCAAGCAACTCTTTGGCCACATTGAATATTTGAAAAGAAACTTGTATGATGATTTCCTAGATCAATTTCCATTATCAATGAATGATATAAGGAAAGGTGTAGTGTTGATGCGAGGGAAAATCCTAGGGGAGGGGTTAGTGTGTAATTATTCCAACATTGTTGATGCTAGGGTTCCTCTCACCGGCTTAAAAATGTTGAAATTGTTGTATGGATAGAGGAATTTTCCTCACCCTTTTTGAAATGGATGGATGTATGACATGGGGAAGCTGGTTGTACCAAATGTATTCCCTGATATGGACCTACTTAGGGCAGTGGCCACGAGGTATGACCCTATTACAT
>VDFB02193867.1:384093967-384167092 GCA_007258455.2 Sequoia sempervirens | reverse complement strand
TAGTTTAGAGTTCTTCAACATGCTATCTCCACATATATTCCATGAACAAGAGAAAGGAATTTGACTTTCATGTTGATGAATAAAACCACAATTTTGGTTCCATTTATTTCCCAGATCTCTAACTGATTCACTTGATAGTTGAACCTGAATTAACCACAGAAAAGAATACAATCATTTGTCACAGGTTATTTGTTGTGCATTTGAAGCTTCTGTCTACATAAAAAAACCCTTCTTTATTTCAACATTCAAGAATTATATATACCTCTAAAGAAGTTGAGTCCACAGCAGAAATCTGGTCTGTATGTTGATGTTGAAAAAGGGATGGAAAAGTGGATGATGTCCCTTCAATTTGGGTATACAGAGAGGCAACTGAGTTGTTGTGATGCAAAAGAAGTGGAGCTTCTGACTCTAACTTTTTTGAACATTCATGACAACTGTTCAATTTATCAATGTTATAGAAGTCCAAACTGGTGGTATTCAGCTTGTCAAAGTGAGGTTTATCCTTAGAAGGATAAACATCAGCACCCACCATCTTAGCATCCTGACCTGCTGTGCTGCTTTATTACAGGAACATTGAATCAATTACAGTAAATATTTCCTATCTTTGCATGAGATTCACAAAAAACCCAAAAAATAAAAAAATAAAAAAAATAAAAAAATAAATAATAGAATGTTTTGTGTATTCTGAATGTTTTGTGGGGTAACCATTATGAACATTTTGTTTGATCTTTCCTTGTTATCTCATAATTAGCAGAATTTCAGGCTCCCAAGATATCTCTCAACCTAGCCAAACTACACAAAGAAATGATTGGGAAATGTAAACTATTTCTATGTATGCCGGGCTTACCAGTGATTCCAAGCGATACCAGTAAATCTTTGTTAGACTTACACAAGATAGATAATAAATATTAAAAAAATACAAATGAATTCTTTAAGTTGTTTTATGATATGAGTATTGATAAATCAGATATGAAATTGACATTAATTTGGTATATTTTTAATTTGATTGTATAA
This sequence comes from Sequoia sempervirens, assembly GCA_007258455.2. NCBI lineage: Eukaryota > Viridiplantae > Streptophyta > Pinopsida > Cupressales > Cupressaceae > Sequoia > Sequoia sempervirens. Next base: position 384,166,078 of record VDFB02193867.1, on the reverse strand, counting down.
TTTTTATTTTTATTTTCATTAAGGTTTTCGATTATATTTTATGATTTAATATTTTCTTTTCTTTTCATCCCATCTTCACAATGAATCATTAAATATTATCTAAATATTGATGAAAAAAAAATTACATAATTAAATTTAGAGATACATCAATTTTTTTTTATCATAAACAGCACCTCTAAAATCATGATATAATTTCTGATTTTATACACTTATTGTTGTTGCCTACGAACTTGATGAACTCCCAAAAAACAAAACCAAAGGTTTATAAAAAAGATAATAAAAGAAGACTATACTCTCTTTACTATTTACTTTTTAATTCAATTTTATTATTAAATTGTATATAGGATTTTTAGTTTTTACTTTAAAATTATTAAATTGGACAAAATATATATTGAAAATTAAGGGTTAAGATTTATGAAAAGAATACATAATTACTCTCTATATCTTATTATAAAATATATTTTATAATTGAACATTTATAACAAAGTAATTATACAAGATTACTTTGAAAATTGTGTAAATTATAATATAAATGCTAAAATAAGGATTCTTCATTTATAGAAAGAATCAATGGCACATGAACATAACAAATCAATAATCTAGGGAACCATTAGAAAAATATAAATAGATATCAAAACATACTAACAAGAAAAAAAATATTGAAGAAAAACAAGATGAAGAATTTTGTATAAATATTGAAGAAAAACAAGATGAAGAATTTTGTATTATTTCTAGATTTCTCATCTTTTAAATTTTTCTTATATTTATAGATTTACAATATATTATTCAAAGGAATAATTGAACTATCATAAATTGTCATATACTTGAGATTTGTAATATAGTACTTCTTAAATTAGAAATTCAAAGGAATAATTATAACTATCACATGTATTACTCTTGTTTTCAAGTCTTCCTTTAATAAGGTATATATAGGCATGTATGAAGAAAGTTAATACTACTTGATACATTTTTTTTTTATGAAAACAGATGAATAAAAGAAAGGGAAAACAACATGAGATATAATTAGTAGAAGAATTATTATCACCTACTTTATACTTCAAATTATGATATTTTATTAAATGAAATTCATCCCTTCAAATATTAAGCACATATAAAGACTAAATTTGTCTTTAGAAAAACCAAATTAATTTTTTTTTATGTAGAATAAGATAATTTCAAATTATGATCCTTAAAAAAAATGAAAATCACATAAAACTAATTCTATCTTTAAAAAAATCAAAATGAAGACATTAAAATTATAATATATTAAAAAAAATTAATATATAATTATGCTCTCATTATAATACCTTATGATAATATACTTATCTTAATGATTGAATTTTTCATAGTAATAAAAAGCATATCATTTTGATCCATCCAATTATTGTTCATCTTATTAAACTAATTATATATTTAAGAAGATCAAAATTAAAACATTAAAATTGTATTATACTAATAATTCTTAATATATAACTATAATCTCATTACTTTTTCCATTTAATGGTTGACTTTTACATAATAATGAAAAAATATTTCTTTAAATGATCCAATTATTATTCATCTTTCCTTAACAATGATGATTTTCTTCTACTTTATAGATAAACATGATTCTTCACCACTCCATAATAATTTCATAATTATCTTTACTAATATTGTTGATCTTATTATAGGGGGTTAATTTGAGTGCTTGATTGTTTTCAAAATTATTTTATGAATAACATCTCTAGTTATTTTTAATTTCAAGTTTTCTTAATTTATCTCTAGCTCTTTAAATTCAATTTTTCTTATGGAACTTTTTTTAAGCATTTATTAAGGAATAATTATCAATTCAACTATTGATATTTTGTGAAATTTTATTTTGATCAATTATTGAAGTCAACTAATACATATATTTTTTCATTTACATAATTTTTTTAAATTCTTTTAAGAAATTGTAAGATCTTGTCTCAACTACATGATTAAAAAAATTCAATTTTAACCATCCTTGTGTTTGAAAAGATAAAAGATACTCAAGTATCATTTTGTTTATATATATGATAATATTGTGATGAAAGATTGAAAACAAACTACTTCACTAGAATTCACTTAGAAGACAATGTGACTTGCTTCATCTCAAAAAAACTTGTTTTTGCATGTAATGTGCCAATGACATTGGATTGTTAAGCATAAAAGCACTTTCTTATATATATTATTTTAACTATCATACTTGATTTCAAATTGAGTTTATATTAAAATGATTATTTAATAATTATGATATTGCTATCAGGATTCAACCGTGTAGTTTCCAGTCAAGCTCATTGACCCATGTTTCATGAGTAGTGGTTTACAAGAACCCATCTCTCATGATGACGAATGGTCCACTTAGCACTCATTGCATCTAGGTGATGCTCACAAAGGTGAAGCACTGGTTCTCCCAGGAGGTCACCCATCCTGATATGTGAATTTAAATCACATATATAATAATTATTTAATAATTATTATATATGTGATTTAAATTCATTTAATGGTGAAGATTTATTCATTATAAGAGGAAATTATATATATATATATATGAAAAAAGAAATCATACAAGATGAGCTGAAATGATCCTAATTGAAATGATAAGTGAACTGATCTTTTGATCACTATGTATCTAATGGTTATTGGACCTTGTCATACGTTTTTTGGTTATATTTTGTAGTCTAGTTTGGATTGATGTAGTTAATATGACCGCCCTAATCTAGTCTTTCCTTTTGATAATCGAATTTCAATTAAAAAGAAAAAAGAAAAAATCAATAATTTTATTTATTTTTATTAATAAGATTTAATTATAATTCTATATATTTGTGCTCAATAATAATAATATACTATATTGTTATTTATGCATATAAATTTCTATTATAATTAAAAATATATGAAAACATGTAATTTATAGATAACAAAATACTACATATAAATTTAAATATATCATTTATATTTTAAAATTGATCTACAGTCAATACGCTTTTAGCTCATAAGAATAAGTAATATTCAAACTGGAATCTCATTACAAATGGATAATTTGACAAGTTCGTTAACCCCAAAACGATGCTATCCAATGGTCTTAGGTCACCAGAGAAGGAGAATGCATACTGAAAAGAGATACAAACCCCATTCAATCTGAACATTTGAAATGGAAAATAAGGATTTTAAACACTAAGGATAAAATAATTCATAAATTGAATTCTTCTCTGGCATTGCAAGCTCCTAATGAGTTCCACTCCTTCCAGATTAAAAGAAAAACTTTTAAGGATTATAAGGCATTAATAGTTCTGAATTGAGATTCAAAAGTTCTAAGCAGATTGTAGTAATGAGCATGATCTTAGTTTTGGATTGTAATAGGAAGTAGGAAGTATGACTATTTGACAATTTGAGCTTTTCTCTAAAGGTGATCAATGTTTTTTTCAATTTACTAGTGTAGTTTCTCTCAGTTTTACAGATCCTTTGTAGGAATATATCACCAGTTGATCGTAGCAATTAGCTCTTTGCCTGTTCTAATAATTATGTAATAATATCAGTATTATCACCTCTTTTTCATTCTAACATATTTGTTTAGTTAAAAGATGATAAAAGTATAAAATCTCGAAATCAAAGATATAAGCATCTTATATTGATAATTTATTTCATAATTAATAGAATTTTACATGATTTTAAGTATTTTAATTTTTAAGTATTTTGAAATACTATATATAGTTTAAAAACAACAATGAGCCCTTTCTTCACTTACTATACTAAATTCTAAATTCTATTTTAAATTAAATTATGAACAATACTAATAGTTGGCTTAAGTTTTTCCACAGTTTATATCATATTTACAAGAATGTAAGAAGATTGGTGAATACAATCCCAAATGTTGATTTATAAAAACACACAATTTCTGTAAAATCATTACTAGTAGTTTCAAATTACACTAATTCTAGAAGAAATATGCAGTGGTATACAAGATGTTCTGAGATTTTGAACGTACCTGGAGTGGTGAAGAGCCAAGCTGAGGCCACCTGTAGGAACAGTGAGAGGCTGCAGTTTCCAGAGAGATTCCAAACTTGGCTGCCTCATTTTACATTTGATGTACGTCTCATAAGTTGCACACCCCAACAACCAGAGGCGATCACCATAACAAGCCAACATTCTGCCCACCTCTTTAATAACAAGCTCCACAGGAGAATAAGAACAGCAGGAACTTCTATTATGATTCTGGTTCATTTCCAGCGCCCAACGAAGATCTCCCACATAGAGAATAACCCCACGGAGGCAGCAGCTGGCCACAGTTGTGTTCAAAGCTGAAAGCTTCCGCTCAAGCTCATCCCTACTGCAATAAAGGCAAGAAAAAATCTGAGGGCCAATGACCTGAACATTCTTTATACGATCTGGTATGTCACCGGATTCAATGCGAATGAAGAGCTGGCGAAGAATACATTCTGTGTAAAAGGGTTCGTCGCCTACTATTACAGTGGTTTTCCTCTTGTGGAATGCCAGCGCCTCCACCAGGGATTCCATGTCTTTGGAAAATGAGGACTTAATTTGTTTATCTTTGGCTCTACAGTTTTGTGGCTGCAGACTAAAGGCTGAAGCAGTGGCGGTGGCGCAGCCGCCACCACTGCCGCCGCCACCACCGCCACCACTGATTTGTAAAGAGTAGCTGAGATGGGTATTGTTCTCTAGGCTATATTTGAGATTAGTGCTATAAAACCCCGCCTCTCTCATCACCCGGCTCACGCTAGGATCATCAAGAATGGAGATCACAAGCTGTTCGATCTCCACCTTGACGCCCAGTAGTGGCTGGGCTTGCTGCTGTTCTATGCAGCCCCGCCGTTGGTTAGCCTGCGCTCGTTTGAGTGCAGCAATGAGAGCGTTGGAAAGCGATGGTTGCCCAGCGCCTGCTGCAGCAGGAAGCCGGTTGAGCGCCACGTTGAAGCATACTTCCAATGCCCTCCACTGCAGTGGATGTGAGCGCAGGCAGGCACGGCGGAGGAGTGATGACTCTGAGCCCAGCAGCATCACTGCTACATGCAGTGGTGTTGCTTGGGCATGGCCGCGCCGTCTGGCCAACCCTACTGCACTTCTCACAGCTGCTGCTGCCTCCACTGTGAGAGTGTGTTGCACTGTGCATCCCCCTGCTCTCATTTTATTGTTCTCTGTGATGGAAACAAGAAATCTAGGTATACTAGAAGCTCAGGGCCTCTTACATAACTAGTGGACACCTGGTTGTTCTCATATAGCATGCTCTCAAGTGGATGTCAGCTTCAGCTTCATCTACACAGAGAAACAAGCAGTACTTGTAAGCCATGCCCATATGAACTGCATGATGTTGAACTTGTTCGTGAAGGTATGCCATAACTTTTGCTCCATTATTGTTTCTAAGGTGGCCCTGCCTCTTCAGTACAGTTAAAATCCTTCTTTCCGACTTTCCATCTCATGGCGTACGGGACCAGCAACCATCACTTAGAAAACCAGGTCCCACTTACATTCCAAACACATTCAATCTTTAAACCATAAATGTATACCACTTTACTTTTACTTTTGTTTTTTATTTTTGTTTTTATTTATTATAAGGACTCCACTTGTATTTCCTCATTTTTCCATTTTATCTCTTATAGGACTTCCCAACATTCAACCTTCATCTTGTAAGTCTGTTAAATAAGAAATAGTTATATCTACTACCGTTTCTTCGTTTATCTATTTAAGTTATAAATATATATGATTTATATAGTTATTTATTAAAAAATTTTAAAAAAATATATTTGTTTTTCTAAATTCTTTATACATTTTATCTTTATCTTATAAATGAATATCATTTTATGTGTTCATTTATAACAATTCACTTTTTCTTTATTCTGAGATTTGATTTAATCTTTATCTTTTAAATGTATATGATTTTATGCAGTCATTTATAGCATTTCACTTTTTTCTTTGTTCTAACATTTGGTCTCTTTGATATATATATAAATATATAATTTTTTCTTTCCTTATTTAATATTCTACAAGACATAACTAGTATTTTCTATTTAGTCTATTTAAAAATTTTCAAACTAGTTTTATACAAAATGAAGTACAATAAATTATGAGAATTTTATGTGTTTGAGTTGCATTTATAATAGAATCTAATTATTTGATCTTCTATTAATTTATATATTTATTAGAACATATAGTTGATAGTTATATTCTAAAATGGTTAATAGTGATTTATTATGATCACAATAGATCAGTTTTTTAAATATATTTTATGTTAACTAAAATTGAAATTTGAATATGTAATTTAAATTTTATTATTAAATGGATCAATGTATTGAAGATTTTTCAATTCATATGTACATAAGTAAATAAAATCAACACTTTTTTCCTCAATAGAAATTGAAATCTAAATACACATATTATTTAAGCTATACAATAAAAAAGAGTGTACATTTAGATATAAAAAAGGAAAAAAATTATTTCCAAAAACTATATTTTCTAATTATTGATCCTTCTATAATTATTTATTATTAATTCTCCATTATCACTATTATATGATTGATCTAATATTTGAATAGTGGATTTGGCACTTTCCATGTTGCATCTTTAGCCCTTGGCAATCAATTTAGAAATGTCTAATTTGTGCATTGTAAACTCTATAAATATAACTGAATTCATAAAGGTTATGCAACTTCTTTATAGTGAAAAGTACATCAATCTCATATCTCATTTATTTAATCAAACTCACTCCCAATTGGTTATGGTGGCGATACAACTCTATTAAGGCATTTAGTTTATAAGGATTAAAACATATTAATATAATATTAGTTTTTATTAATTTAGTGATATATATATTATTATTTAAAAAATTTATGAATATAACGTAAAAAAATTCTATATCATGTTAGTGTGAATTGAATTCATTTTTATATTTGAATGTATACATTAATTAATAATTAAAAGTAAATTATTTTATAATTATATTATTTTTTATTTAATTATTTTATAATTAGGTTGTCTTTTTGTGATTCTTGTTGCTCTGGTTCTCTTGAACCTTTGGTTAGTCCCTCTAGAGGGGCTTCTCTCCCTTCTCGTCTTAAGGATTCAAATTTGGTCACTATTTCTTCTTGAATAGTTGTGCAGGGTAGAAAGAAATGTACTCTTAAGAAGAACTCTGTTTTTCTTGACAAGTCCTTGAGGGAAAACTTGCAGGGTTCTAATTTTTTTTATATAAAATTAAACTTATTTTTTATTTTTGACACTTATAATGAAACAATAATGAAACAACAACTCAAGCAAATAACTATTGAGATTATACTCCCTAAACTTTCCATGCTAATTTTTGAGTTCAAAATAGATTACAAAACTATGATTCATGGTGATTGAAACAAGGCAATATTATGTGACGAGAATGATAGATTTGGGGGAATGAATGATATTGAAAAGAGATGATATGAACTATAAAAAGAAATAAAATGGCATTGTTTAAGGAAATAAAATGATATTAGATGATGTAAAAATATTGTCTTTTATAATTTATTTAGTTTTATTTTTTATAATATATTAAAGGTTAAAATATACAAAGTGGTTATTTATTTAGAAAATTGATTTAATAAGTATTTTATAAAATTGTGTTATTAAGAAATATATTAAATTGTTTATGTTTCTTATTTAAATAAGTTATGATTTATTATAATTATTTTATTTTAAAAAAATTAATAAGAAATAATAAATTTTGAATTTTGAAGAGTAGAATAATTTGGTAATGTATATAGTCATATTTTTTAAATAGAAAAAAATAATTTCATAGTGTACATTATTTTGATTTGAATTTTAATTATAATAAAAAGTAAATAATAAGGTTCTTAAAATTAAATACTCAAACAAATATTTTCTTTATAATGTATAATAAAAAATGGAAATCAATAAGAATAGTTTTTAATCTTAAGATTGCAAGTGTTTTTGATATAAAAAGCAACAAAACTAGGGTTTTGTCCCTTAATTACAAGGCACCACCAACCATCCAGGGCAGAGTAACACTAACAACATAGTAACATCGGGTCTAGAAACCAAACCATCACCCTAAGCAGATCATATCAAAAACATCTCAAAAACTATCACAAGAACTAAAACTACTAGTTATGTCCATCATGAAAACATGATTTAAAACTATCTTAACCACGGACCACCAAGGGTCATACTAGTCATAAGGAAACATAAGAAAATTAGCAATGTCTTTAGCAAAATAAAACATAAATGAAGGTCGATTCAGCAAGCACCAGTCAAAAAACCAAAACCCCCATAAACCTAATCCTTTTTCCCATTGCATGGCTTAACTAAAGTTATGGTAGCCCAATCTTTAGTGAGGAACTTAAGATTGCAAGTGTTTTATAGATTACTTATGTTAAGAAAAATAGATGATTGATAATATTCTTTAAATTCTAAATGATTAAATCACACTACAATAACAAGACACATGTAAAACCATTGAATTATCTATTTTCCAATTAAAGAACAATACCACATTCTTATAAGCACAACAATGGAAGTCTTAGTCTTGTATTGTGTTTTAATTAAATCATATTCATAAAATTCAAAGTATAAAGAAAAATAACAATCTCATATAGAAAATAAAACTTATCCAAAAATATATTTCCATATGCATATTAAGAAAGTCCAAGTTAAGAAAATTTTCCCTTTGGTCACCATTAACATATAGTGATGAGAAAATAACTTTCAAATCATAATCAGTTTGGACAAGTACTTACATAAATCATTTATAAATATCAAGTGAAGGAATAAAAACACATGTCAATGATTAATACATTTTCTAACATTATAGAGAAAGCATGCATCATTCTAAATATGAAGTGAATGAAAAAGAGAGATCACCATGGGAGCACTTTACCACCAAGCATACAACTATACAAATCTTCCAAATGCCACCTTCATGAATGTGGTCACAAAAATGTACCAAATAGTAAAAGACCAAAACATAGAAAAATAACCACTACAATTCAATTACAAATGAATATAATCACAATCACAAATCCCTTGGATAAGGAATTTGTGATTCTTGATTCATTTCATCAAAAGAATTAAAAAATTCTCAATAGTATTTCATATAGACCATCAATTCCCACATTTCTTTGTCATGCATAAAATATATATTATATAATACCAATGATTAAAACACCAAGTCACTATCTAAAATAAGACACATTGTACCACTAATTTTCATAATATTTTCCTTCTAGTAACTCTTAGATTTTAATTTCCACCTCATTTAGAGTGTAGAATATATAAAAATATTGGTCAAGGACCTCATAATCCTTTTCATTCTTTCTACCTAACTAGAAATGTAAACAATATGAGAAAATAAATTGAAAATCGCTCTCACTCTATATGTATTTGTGCAACCAAACTAAATAAATTAGTAGAGGTCCTCATAAGCCCCTCCATTTTATTTAATTTCTTAGATAATTCATCACATGTGAAGGTAAACAAAGTGAATTTTAAAATATGTTCATCACAAATATCGCATAACTTTATAACAAATTAAATGTAACTCTTTGTAATAGTAAAAATATATTTAAAAGAACTTATACAATATAATCAGAATCCAACATTAAAATAAAATCAGCACAATGGTGAGTGTGTCATAATTTTTAGGACTCACGCCAAATAATAGAATAAATTGATAGCCACCCACCAAGATTTTAAACATCATCATGTTCCATAATAGAATTTCATTTATCCTCAACCATACATGCAACCAAAATGTATATAAAATTTGTTTTATATAAAATAAAGAATCTCTAACTACACCATCTTAAATGCATACATTAAAGAATAAGCGTTCACATTATGGAACCCTCAACATTTTCTAGCCTCACTAACCACCTCTTCTACTCAACCTATCATTCCACCATACTATCATCATAGCCTACTATCCTTACATATCCTAGCTACCACATTAGTGATAGGTTTTAAGGTACCACACTTTAAAAGCTATAATGGAATGGTACATCTATAGACACATGTATCTACCTTCATAGTATTATGTAGTGATTTCATATTTTAGGACCATTGAAAGACACTACATTGGATTGATTCTTCTCACTACCATATCATTCAATTAATTATTTTGATTAGTTAGTTAATCAATTCTTGTAGAAATTTTAGGCTAAAATATGCCCCTAGGTCACATTTATTGATGTGATGTATTGTAAGTAGGGTACTCTTGAAAAATTAAAGTTAGTTTTATGCTTATATACCAATATCTATTCTCACAAATTTTATATGCACTCCATGTTTCATATATGTAGAGAGTTTTCATTAAAAAATTTAGCCTCTAATTAGGGATAAAAAAATTACTAATGAGATATCCTTCATTTGCACATATTTGTACAATCTTGTGTGATTATCAATAGACTATTAGCCACTTGGATGCACCTATCTCATAAACTCCTACTATATCACCTAGAGATTCTTATTCATTAAGTTATAAAAGAGTAACAAGATATTTTAAAATAATACTTATATAATTATTAATAACATAGTTTCCATGAAACCTTCTATTTCCTTGCCTATGTCTTTGTCTAAACCTCAAAGAAGTTGATAATTCACAAAACTGTATGTCTCTATGTTCCATTATATAATAGATCCCAAAAAATAGTGTAATTTATCCCTATTAGACCTATTAAGTGGGAAAGAGATTCAAGATCCAACAAGTGAATTAACCTAGATCTAGCTTTCCTTCTTTGGACTCGACAATAGAACACAAACCAACTAGGGTTTTGATGATTAGCTAGTTGCCTCAAGGGAGATCTAGTCTACTAGGATTTGGTTCTTTTGTGTTGCAAAGAGGTAAAATCTAGTGTGTTTTAAATAATCAATTTGTCATAAACCTTGGATCTAGAAATGCAATTTATCATATAGACAAAAATGAAATACTACAAAATAGACACATATCTAGAAAGTGATGACAAAGAGGCCCCTACATGTATATTGGAGCCTAAGCTTAAGGGACAAGGGTGAGGGTTCCCTTGTCCAAAAATGATGATTTTTGAATGCTTAAAAAATAATTCTAAAGGTACAAGTATAATATGCACTTTTCTACAACTTGTTGTTGATGAAACTTTTGGATCTCACTCGCACACATGAAAAGAGGGGGAAAGGTTGTGTTGTATTGAGGCTTACCTAAGTTAAATCTTGTTTTTATTTTCCTCCACAAAAATGAATGATGTTTGATAAAGAGTTCTTATCCTATCTTGGAAAGACAAAAAATGAAAAATAATTGTGTAATAAACAAATTATAATTGATAGTGTTACCTTAAGTATGAAACCCCAATTGAAGTGATTGTATCACCATAAGTTGCCACATAAAATGATTAATTAATGTGAAGGGCACACAACCTACTAAGAGGGGGGGTTGAATCAGTAGATCCAAATAATTACAACATTTTTGGAAACCTTCACAACTACTTTATAGATTTTCAACATTAAGAGAACTAAACCAAGCTAGATAGTAAGTAAAGCACAACACAAGATAGCACATAACACCAAATTTACATGGATACCCAACATGGTAAAAACCATGGTGGGAAATTCTCACATGTAGGAATATAATAAGTGAATTTTATAATCTGATGTAGGAACCAACCTACCAGAGACACCAATCACCAAAATATTTAGTAGCACCAACAAGTACAAGAGACACCAATCCCCATTGAAATGGAGACACCAATCCTTGCTAGAACAATACAATAGGTAGAACACCAATCCTACAAGAATAAAAATAATGGAAAATTTGAAATATAACTCCTATATGCACCAGTAGACACACTGATACTGGCACTCCCTCTTTCCTTTAGACTTCTGTCACGTACCTTCCATTCATTTCACTTGCATATAACACAATTGTACATTCCACTCTTATGACTCACTCGCTTATCCTTTAGTTACATTACAATGTATATGAACATTTGAAACATATACATGACATTACATTAATGCTCTTCTATGTTGGATAGGGATTTGCACCAACTTAGACAAGATAGGGTGGACCTAAATTTAAATTTCATGAAATGTGTAATACACCAGTTCAAACATGCCACCAAAAGAACATGATGCCTTGCACCACCATGAGAACCTTAAATAGGTCCTATCCTTACTCCATATGCTTGAATTGAATTCTACATACTAGAAGTTGTTGTCACACATGCCTCAAACTCAGAGTAGCTTGATGAAGCTTTTGATATTCCAAGCTCCTTGTAAATTGAGTCGTACCACTAAAAACACAAGAAACTAATAGAACTAGTGTAGGCATACTCTCCTTCCAAACCATAGAGCTACATCACATTTATAAAGGAAATACCACCCACATTAATCTCTCTCCCCAAAAGACATCCTTTTGGACCACCACACTCATGTTGAATGCATACCCAACATAGTATAATAAATTCATTAACTATCTAAAGGTAGTCATGCTACAATTGATATGATATATGATGCCTAAATAGATTAAACCATCTCCAAAGTGTCAAACAATGTGCTTCTAGAACCTTGAGACATAATCTTCTTCATTTTGAAAACCTTCACATCCAATAGTCTTAACACCCATTGATAATCACTATCATCAACAATGACCTACTGACATTAGTTTGACATCAATGATAACCTATGCTCAACAATCTCCTTCTTTGTCATTGTTGGAAAATAATAAAATATTGGGGCCACAAAAACACTCCTAATTAATAAGTTTGAATGATTCTTGTGATATATTATTTACCCCCCTGTGAAATATATGACATTGAAAGATAGAAAGATAGTTATTATTTCATAGAAATTCAACATTTTGAGCACTCTCTCCCTAACTTAGCATTTCCTCAAATCAAGATAGTTATTCTTTCTAATCAATTTAACATTTTGAGCACTCTCTCCCTCTTTGATATCAATGGAAAAGGATCAACATCCTAACTTGGTACTGCAACATCCAAAAACCCATTTCTTAGATAGACTCCCCTTGATTCCAAAAATCACTACTTTTGAAAAACACTCTGCAAGAGCACTAACCTTTCTTGCAGTAGTGAGACCAACCTCCCCCTCACCCTATAGTTTCCTGTTGAATCAAGAGGGAGTAAAAAATCCCAAATTCTACCAGAGAAACTCAAATGTATCCTTACAAAGTGGCTTCGTGAATATATGTACAACTTGTTCCTTTGTATCCACATATTCCAGTTCAACTTCTCTCTCAGCAACCTTCTCCCTCAAGAAATGATATTTGATTGCAATGTGTTTTGTTCTTGAGTGCATCATCAGATTCTTTGAAAAGTTTATTTCACTTGTGTTATCCCAAAGAATAGTGATAGGATCCTCAAACTCAACCTTCATCTCCTTCAGGTTCTACTTTATGCAAAGCACTTAAGTACAACATGATGTTGCAACAATGCATTCTACTTTTGTTGTAGATAGAGAAAATGATTCCTACTTCTTACTCAACCAAGACACCAAACTGTCTCCAAGGAATAATGCAATTCCAGTTGTGCTCTTTCATTCATCTACACAACCTAACCAATCTATATTTGTGTATGTAGTAAGAGTGAAATTTTTACTCTTTGGATACCAAAGAACAAATTCTATAGTAGCCTTCAAATACCTAAATATCCTCTTCATCACCTTCACATGGGTCCGTTCAGGTTGTGCATAAAATTTGGAAACCATTCCAACTACCTACATAATATCCAATCTAGATGTTGTCACATACAACAAACTACCAATCATAAAATTGTACAAAGTTTTATCTTCTGAAGTAGAATCATCATCCTTTCCCAACTTACATCTGGTAACCATAGGTGTTGCAACAGGCTTGCAATATTCCATCTTGAACCTACTTAACATATCCTTTATTTATTTGTGTTGTGAAATAAAAAATCCCTTTTTCTGATTGAACAATCTACAACCCATAAATGAAATACAATTCTCCTAACATAGTCATCTCAAATTCATTTTGAATGGCCTTCTGAAATTTTTTGCACATTTCTTCACTACTACCTCCAAAAATTATGTCATCAACATAAACCACAACTATCAAATTTTTTTCTTCTTATGTTTTAGTGTACAGATTAATGTCTACACATCCTGTCTAGAATCCTTGTTACAAGTATCCATCCAACCTTGAATACCAAACTCTAGGAGATTGCTTGAGTCCATACAAAGCCTTCTTCAATTTACAAACATAATTTTGATTGTTAGTGAATTGAAATCCTTCTAGTTTCTCAATATATACTTCTTCAAGATATCCATTCAAGAATGTTGACTTCACATCCAGTTGATGGACATTGAATTTATTGAATGCTGAGAGAGCCAAAAATATTTTGATTACCTCCAATATAGCCACCATAGAAAATGTCACCTCAAAGTCTATACCTTCAACTTGAGCATACCCTTTACAAACAAGTATTTCTTTGTTTTGGATCACTTCACCTTCTTCATTCAGCTTGTTTCTAAATATCCACTTTGTTCCAATCACATTTTTATCTTTAGGCCTTGGGAAAAGTTCCCAAGTTTCATTTTTCATTATCTGATTTAGTTATTCCTCCATTGCTTCCATCAATCCTTGTTCCTTGTAGGCTTCATTATATGTCTTATGTTATATCTTTGATAGTAAATTAAAATGTACTTACTATCTTTATCTTTCTAGCTTCTTTTGGGTTAGAACCCCACTATCTTTATCACCTATTACTTGATCTATAGAGTGATTTTTCAAAACATACATGGCTAGAGTTTTGAAACAACTTCTTATGTATCTTCAATGTTTCAATGAATTGATTCCTCATCATATTTTTCTTCTGGAATAGTATTATTCTAAATTTTTTTTAATCAACCTTCACATATGCACTTTCAATTATCTTCTTCAATATTTTGTTATAAAATTTGTAATATTTTCTTCTTAAAGAGTAACAAAGAAAAATTCCTTCATCTAATCTTGAGTCAAACTTACCTAAATTCTCTTCATCTCGCTTGATGTAGCACTTGCTTCCAAACATTTTGAGGTGTTTACTAATGTTAGTCTTCCATTCCATAACTCACATCATGGAGTCCTCTCTATCTTGTGCTTGGTCTAAACTCTGTTTAGAATATACACAAAAATTTTCTTTGTAGCTTCTCTCCAGTACATATCCAGTATATTTTCTTGACATAGCATAGTCCTTGTCATTTCCTATATAGTATGGTTCTTTCTTTAAGTAACAGTTCCATTTTGTTGTGGAGTTCTAGGGGTAGAAAAATACCTCTAAATTCCATACTCTTCAAATAATATGTAATACTTCTCAATTGTAATCTCTCTACCTCTATCTAATCTTAGGACCTTGATTTTCCTTCTAGTCTCATTCTCCACTATAGCCTTAAATAATTTGAACTTCTCAAAAGCTTCTAATTTCTCTTTTAGATATGTAATCCAAGACATCTTGGTATAATCATCGAACAAAATCATGAAACACCTATCTCCTTGTGGAATCTTAGTCCTTATTGGTTCACATAGATCTATACATGTACCAAATCCAATGGATTTGATGTGGAATACTCCTTAGCAGGATATTTATTTTTGTCTACTTCCCTTTGTGACATGGCTTGGAACTAATTGACTAAGGTTTCTTAATTCTTAGCATATCTTAGACCAACCCTTTTAAACTAATCTTGACAATATAATCAAAATTCATGTGTCCTAACCTTTTGTGCCATTTCCATCTTTCATCCTTCTACATAATAAGACAACTCTTTCCATTCAACTCACTGAGGTAGTAAATATCACTATTTTTCTTGCTTCCTTCCATAATTAGCTCACTAGTACTCGATTCTCTAATTTCACAACCATTAGCACTAAAGGACAACTTGTATCCTTTGTCACACATCTAACTAACAATCAAAAAATTATATGTTGAATCTTCAACATACAAAACACCATGTGTCTTTGTTTTACCACCATCAAGACTTAAAGTACCCTTACTAGAAATTTTAGAAATCAAATTATCTCCAAGTGTAACTAAACCACCTTCAAATTTCTTGAAATTCTTGAAATTACTTTTATCTCAAGTCATATGACTAGAGAAACCATTTCCAATAATCCACTGGTTCTTCTCCTTTTGAGCATGTAATGTTGTTTGATAAATCATAGAATTCCCAAACTTCTTCCCTTCAAGAATATTCTTTTAGACCTTCTCTAGAACATCCCTTCTTCCTTTTTTCAGTAATGAAGAACTCACAAAATTACATCTGTAGTTCCTTGCAATATGTCCAAAATTGTTGCACTTGAAACAAATAACATTAAAATTGAACATTGGTACATTATTACTGACAAAATCATTTCTTCTTACTAGAACTCTTCTACAATTGATAGACAAGTTATACCCATACTCATTACAACTAAAACAATAACCAAAGAAAGAAAAATGTGACCTGGAATTGTATATTTGTCTTTCAAATCTCCTCCTTTTGTTCTATACTTTCAGAATAAATCCATCATTTTTAGTCATGCTTCCATCACTTGTCATTGTCCTTTTTTATTTTTAACTTTTTGAACCTATCACTTCTAGATTTTTCTTAGTAGTCTTCTCTAACTATTCTACCACCTTTTTCTTCTAATCATCAGAACCTACTATGGTTTTTCCTTGTGAAACTTTCTGACCTTCCAATATTTTATCTATGGTTTAAGTACTTTTACTGAACTTCAACTATAGCTATTGATTTTCCTTGTCAAGCTCTTTTCTAGCTACAACAACTTTTTCTTCAATCGTTTCACAGTCTTTGTCTCTTGATAGTAATTTTTGTGTCAAAAATTATTCACCTCTTTTTGCTACTTTTCCCCAATTCTTCACTTCAACATTCATCTTTTCAACATTCTTCAAATATTTTTCTATTATTTATTTGGATCTCACTTCTACAATTCTAACATTCAACTTCTTGATTTCTTTTTCAACCCATAATAATTTCTTCATAAGTTCTACTTCCTCTTCATTTTCTCTAGAACCCATTTTAGCATCACCATCAACAATTTTAATAACCATAAACACAACTTCTCCATTTTCATCTCCAAATGCATCTTCATCCTCTTATTCATTGGAATATTCTTCCTCATCATTAGTGTAGAAACTCCTATGTTTCCTCTAACCTTTGGATCTTCTCTGAAAAGATTTCTTCCCATTCTTTTGCTCAACATTGTTAGTATTCTTATGAGGACACTTAGCCATAAAATTTCCAACATCTCCACAACTAAAACATTTGAAAGGTAACTTACCTTTATACTTACTAGAACCTCTTTGTAGCTTTCAAACAAAATTAGCTTATTCCAGATCTAATCCACAATCAAAATCTTATTCAACCTACTTCAATGATACTTTAATGTAACTTCTTTCCTTATAGAATCTCCACTTTCAAATATAATTTCAAATTCAGTTAATGTTGCATACAACTCAATCATCTTCAAAGTATCCAAATCTTTAGCTTCTTCAACAAAGAGATTTTAGGATCAAACCTTCTAGGTAGGGATCTAAGAACCTTATTTATAATAACCTTCTCTTCTAAGATTTCACCAAGACCTTAGATATGGTTGACAACTTCATCAACCCAGAGCATGAATGTAGCAATATTATCATCTTCTTTCATCCTTAGACCTTCAAAATGAGCTCTATAGTTTTGAAACTTCACTTCTTTCACTTTAGCATCACCTTCATAAATAGTTTCTAACTTTTCCCATAATTCCTTTATTTTTTTGTAGTAAATCACTTTCACAAATTCATTGTTAGTCAAACCACACAAAATAGCATTTTTAGCCTTAACATTGAGCTCAAGATCCATCTTTCCTACCTGATCGTTGGGAGGGATGTTTTCAAAAGGCTCATATCCTTCTACAGCTGGCATCCAAATGTCCATTCCTAAAACCATCAAATATGAATCCATCCTAATTTTCCAAAATGAAAAATTATATCCCTCAAAAATTGATACTTTGTTTCCTGGTGAACTTTCCTATGCCATCCTAGATCTACCTTAAGCTATTAAACTTTTTCAAAGGAACTTAGCTCTGATACCAATTGAAGGGTACACAATCTACTAAGAGAGGGGGTGAATCAATAGATCCAAAAAATTACAAAATTTCTAAAAACCTTCAAAACTACTTTACATATTTTCAACATGAAGAGCACTGAACCAAAAAGGCTAGTAAGTAAAGCACAACACAAGATAACACATAACACCAAATTTATGTGGAAATACAAGATGGGAAAAACCACCGTGAGAAACTTTCACAAGTAGGAATATAATAAGTGAATTTTACAATGTGATGTAGAAACCAACCTACCAAAGACACTAATACCTAAAATATGTAGTAGGCTTCAACCTATAAGAGACACCAATCCCCACCAGAACAAAGATACCAATCCTTGTCAAAATAATACAATAGGTAGAACACCAATCCTACTGAAACAAAAATAATGGTAGATTTGAAATTTAACTCAGATTATATGCACCAACAACCACATTGATACTAGTGCTCCCTCTTTCCTTCACACTTCTATCACATACCTTCCATTCATTTCACTTGCATATAACACAATTGTGCATTCCATTCTTGTGACTCACTCACTTATCCTTTAGTTACATTACAATGTATTTGAACATTTGAAATATATACATGAGATTACATTAACACTCTTTGATGTTGGTCAAGGATCTACACTAACCTAGACAATATAGGGTGGGCCTAAATTTAAATTTCATGAAATGTGTAATACACCAGTCCAAACTTTCTGCCAAAAGAACATGAAACCTTGGACCACCATGAGAACCTTAAACAAGTCTTATCGTCACTCCATATGCTTGAATTGAATTTTTCATGCTAAAATCCATTACCACACATGCCTCAAACTTAGAGTAACTTAATGAAACTTATGATATTCCAAATTCCTTGCACATTGAGCCATGCCAGTGAAAACTCAGGAAACTAATAAAACTAGTGTAGGAATACTCTCCTTCCAAACCATAGAGCTACACCACATTTATAAAATTTATGCCACCCATATTAATTAATCTCTCTACCCCAAAAATATCCTTTTGGACCACCACACTCATGTTGATTGCATACCTGACATGGCATAATAAATTCATTAACTATCTAAAGGTGGCCACACCACAACTGACATGATACATGATATGTAAATATATTCTAGACAGTCTCCACACTATCAAACAACATTCTTTTGGAACCTTGAGACAACTAAAAATTCTAGTACTCAAATCTTCTTCATTTTGACAACCTTCACATCTCACAGCCTTGACACCCTTTGATAATCACTATTAGCAACAATGACCTGCTGGCATCAATTTGAAATCAATGAAAACCTATGCTCAACATAATGATTGAATTTATTTGAATACCTACAAGAGGTTAGTCCACATAACACAATAGATTGTTGTTGCTAGTATGTGGAGGATAAATCATATACATCTTCATAATAAAATAATAATATTGTGTGATTGATCATAATAGTGCCTATTTATTCAAATGAGAGGGAAAAATTATTTATATATACATCCCAATTGATCTTTTTGGATATGGGACAACTTGACGTCATTTAACAATACTCAAAGACATCATTCAAAATAATAAATATTAAAGTATAACACCTTTAGGACTAGAGCAACCTCACCTTATTTTTGGTGTTTTTGGTAATAATTTTTTGAGATGTCTT
This sequence comes from Sequoia sempervirens, assembly GCA_007258455.2. NCBI lineage: Eukaryota > Viridiplantae > Streptophyta > Pinopsida > Cupressales > Cupressaceae > Sequoia > Sequoia sempervirens. Next base: position 384,146,363 of record VDFB02193867.1, on the reverse strand, counting down.
GGATTCTAACATATTTTCCCAATATGGCCTTGATTTTTATTTTATTAATATAATTAATTGTATAACAAAAATAAGGTGTCAATATAGTGTGAAATTTTCAAGGAAAACAATTTAGAATGCTACAAGACCATTTGACACCAATCAGCCCCTCTCTCCTTTTTATGACTTGAAGGAATTTTGTAAATTCCATATATTCTTTAGTCGTGATATAAAAAAAATTCTTATTTCTTAAACATATAGTGCAAGATCTCATTGATTCCAACACCATCTAGATCTCTACTATGAATGACAATTGGAAAAAATCCACCTCTAATCCTAACCAAAACTTATAAATATAGACAAACCCTTTATTCAAGACTTATCTAACTTTGCATAACTTTATACTATTATACCTACATGACATAATAATTCTAAAGAGGTCCCCTTATCCTTTCATAGATATAGTAGGGAAGGTGCAAATTTTTCCTAGAGTCTCTTGAGATCAAGTTTCCTATTTAAAATTGATTATCTCTTTTTCTTCTACCAATATGCTTGTGGGTATATATGATGGACCTCTATATATTAAATCCATTCAAAGAATACCCATTGACCTCATCAATATGGTTTACATAGTTACAAATAAGTTCTTATATTCCCATGAGTTATATAGAGATAAGTATGAACAATTAGAAGTATTTATACAAATACATGTGTGGACACAGAAAAAGTAACCCTTCTACTTTTTCTTGTTTTGTCCCTCCTTGTTCTTATTTGGCTTGATTTAACATTGATTTAATGTTGCAATATAGCCCACACATTCACATTAGGTCTTGAATCTTTATGAATCATTAAAATTTTATGATGTCTTGTAAAGGTGTTGTGAAGTGTTGTAACACGTTTTCACACTTTTATAGACTCTTCTTATTATAATTCAGTTACATAGCCCCTTTTTATCACTTACCAAGTCTTATTTTAAAGTGTTGTAAAATCTTGTAACAAACTTTCACACTTTTATAGAATTCTCATCAACAAATACACCTTTCTTATGTATTATTTGGCCCCTTTATGCACTTACAAGCCTTAATTAATTGTATTTTTTAATGTAAACCTGACAAACATCATTTAATACAATATAATTTTTGAAACCCATTCACATGCCTTGAGTGGGACCCATTTTCCACTAGGGAAAAATGAGTCCCTCTTGGCACAAAAATCAAAATAAACTTAGATTATTGGCAAATTTTTGGTCCAAAAGACCTAAGGTCAGCCTGTGATGTTGTATTTTTAGGAAATTAGGGCATAGTTGTGTATAAATACGTGATTTTCTATTCATTATAACCCACATTCATCCATTTACTCATTCATTCAAGTGTTCATGCATTCATCATAACACTTAAGCATTCTAGCACTCAATCAAGCATTCAAGCATCTTGGAGCAACATATTTTTAGACTTAAACATCAAGGGTTTGGTGAGTTTATGACATTGCATGTTATTTTTTCATCATTCCTTCTTTATTTCATTTCATTATCAAGGGTTTGATTACCAAATTGGGGTTTAACCAAGGAAAACCCTTATAATCTAACCCTTAACCCTTTTTCCCCTCTTTGCATGTGTGTTTGCAGGTCCTATAGGCATATTTTTCAAGGAGAAAGGTGTCAAAAAAGTGTTGCAAAGTCATCAAAGTTGTCAAAGTCAACATAACCCTATTTGAATCTTGGAGACCACTTTCCCGTCAAATTTTCCAAATTCATATTTGACAAGCTGTTAAGTAGAAAAGTTCAGACCAAGACCCATAGAGTTGAACTTTGAATTCTTAGAAATCTGTAGGTGGACTAATTCACCATATGTGGTGAATGAGTTCCATTTTCAGCTTGGAAAAATAGTTTTCTGAAGTTTTGTGTTCCTGACATCCCGAAACTTGTTCCTACAGATTTTACCAGAAACATGACTAATTCACCATCTGTGGTGAATGAGTCCTAGTGGGATTAAATATTGATCTCTACATCATTCTATAACCTTTCTATAGTATCTTTCAAGCTCTAGGTTCACCTCATTTAGTTTCATTAAATTTTTTCTTGTTTGTCCATACTTCTAGTTCATGTTTGCATACAACATTGTGTTTTCAAGCAATTTGCATTTCTTAGTTTACATTCAATTAGTGATCTATTTTATCAATTATTTGCATTTAAATCATCTCATCTAGGCACATTTCACCCAAATATTTGAATTTTTACATTGCATTTTGGCTCTTCTTTCCCCGTTTAGGTGAAAAACCTTAGAAGTGTTAGAGAGTCTTAGGGTGCCAAAATATTTGTTTACATTTTGGTGAACTAGTCTTTACAATATTTTTACTTCTAATTTCAAGTGCATTCACATCCTAGGGTTAGCTTGCATCAACATTGTATTAGGTTTTACATTGTTTTGCATCCTAGGGTTTTAAAAATTGCATTAGTGAAAAGATCATTTTTGCATTTCCAATCATTTAAAAACACTGAAATTTTGTATTTTCATATTGTAACCACATCTATGCATCTAAAAAACATCAAATTTCATTTAAATTTTTTGAAAAAATTCAAAAAAAATCATCCTTAGACTCATTCGCCACCTTGGGAAAATTAGTTTAGTTGCATATTTTGCATTGTAATTTCTGTCATTTTTAGCACATTTTATGCATTTATGTTTTTTGTTATTGTATCTTTGTTACAGATTCTAGAATTTATGTTATTAGCATTTTATTTCTCCTAGTTTGTATTTCATTTGCATTCACCTCACCTTTAGTAGCCCTTGTATGAGTGTTTGGTGCCCTATTGATATTACTTTAGTGAGAAGAAGTTCATGACTCATGGCATCCCATGATAACACACTCATTGTGGACCTTGGGTTGTCTCGAGCTACTACTCTTGGTATTGACAATAGTGCAATAGGCATGGATCCTAGCTTTATCAATACTTTTTCTTCCCATAACATGCAAGTTGACGCACAAAAAATCACATTCCAAAAAAAAAAAAGCATTAACATTCATGAGGACTTAGCACATTTGCAGCAAAACATGCTTCTTGAAAACATTTCAACCACTACAATTCCTGCTATAGACAACATCCATCGTTTTCTTGAATGTAACGAAGGCTTAGACATTATCAATTTTTTTTTGAGATATACCATAAACATATTCCTTCCACCTCTAGTACATCTCAACCAACCAACACTATGGTTAGTCAAGCAGGACTTAACACTCCTCCTTCCACAATAGCATCCATACCTACCTATACCACTCCCCATGTCACAACCACAATGCAATAGGTTAGCAATGTGATTCCTTCCTCAACTATTCCTGTTAGCATTCCTAATTCTTATTTGGCATCAAATGTCCTATCTTCTTCCACCATACCATCTATTAGCATTCCATTCACTTTCCCTACCACTACATACACTACATCACCACTTTCTCTTCCACCTCATACAACTTGCACTGACCCTTTCATCACACAACTCTTCCACACTATTTCCTATATGCAACAACAAATATCCACCATAAGTCAAAGTCAAAATGCACCACCCACCTATTATGTTCATAGCATCCCATTATCCTTGGAAATATTATGAACATCGATGCCACAAGAAATTGAGATACCTAGATTTGAGAAGTATGGAGGGAAGGGTGATCCTACTAATCATGTTAATGCTTACACAACCTTATGCAGTGAATTTGTTCTTGATGATAAACTGTTGGCTAAACTATTTCCTAGGACCTTAAAGGGCACTGCCTTGGAGTGGTTTTCATCCTTACCAAACAATTCAATTCATTCATTCAATGAACTAGTTGATGCATTTATAAATCATTTTCAAGTGCACATGAATCCCAAAAAGACATTGGCTGATCTAATGAGATGTAAACAAAATGTGGATGAAAAAGTAACCGATTTCATCTCCTGCTATCAATCGCTCTATGCCCAAATTGATGTCAAGATTCCTAATCCACATCTCCAAAAGATATTCATTGAAAATTTACAAAGTCATTTGAATCCAAGATAAATTGACCATGATGAAATTTCCCCCTCTTTCATGCATTTATGTACAACCCTTTGTGACTATCACAATTCAGTTAGTAGTCGTGGTGCCAAGTACACTACTAGCCAAATTGAGAAATATGAACATGTCAACCCAAACAATTCACAACCCTTTAGAAAACCAAACAAAGGATTCTTACAATTCAACCCCCTCCTTAACAACGAACTCAACCTATCAACAACCAAGTAATAACTATTAAAGCCGTGATACCTTTTACTTATGGAGATCCAAAAAGACAGTTTACACCTTTACCAAACACTCTACATAATACAATGTCCCAACTATTGCAACAACAAATGATTACTTTACCTATTGTCCAACTGGATCCAACTAAGCCTTTTCCTCCAACCTTTCAACATAACACTTATTGCCATTATCATAGACAAAATGGACATGACAGAATAGTGTAAGCATCTTAAACACATAGTATAAGACCTCATTGATTCTATCCATCTATTTGTTTCCAATATTAATGTTAACGACAATACATTTGTTGCCTCACCCAATCAGAATTTGCAATTTTTTACCAATCCGATGCCCAAACATAATATGTCATTCGTCAAAGCTAGTGAAACTCAAAACAATGATGTCATGAATGTGCATACAACTATTGAACATCCTAATTCTATTCCACATGCCATTTCTATTAATCCTATGCATGATATGGTAGGTGTGATAGATGTTATACCTCGTAAGGTCCAACCTAATAAATCTCTTGATATTACTTTCTCTTCTAAGGATATCCTTCTGAATCTTCCTGATGGTCTTCTTTACATAGCTAGTTGTATTTATTATAAGCCCACTAATAGGATACTCATAGATCTTGCCTGTGGCGAGAATGTGATCATTGAGGAATTTTTGGTATTACATTATCTTTATCAAGATGATTATGACAAATTGAGAGCATTGATCAAAAAACACAATGGTTTTTCTTTCCCTATGATAGGATCGATCATCCTTCCATTATAGATAGGACCTAAGACATTGGATGTAATATTCTCCATCATCCCATAGTCGAATCAATTTCATTTGCAGATAGGCCATCCATGGCTTCACTTGATGAAAGTTGTCCCTTTAGTTGTACACATGCTTAAAGTTTTCGCGTGACGATGACATATTCATTGTTCACCATAGTGTCTTTAACCCTTTGTCTTCTAAAGGAAATTTATCCTTAGAATCCTTTTGGGCCAAGCCTATGGAACCCATAACACCCCAAAAAGACTTATTTTTCATTGCCTATCAAAAATTCAAAGCCAAACACATAGCAAAATTTTCTCTTCACAACATATCATTTTCCACTTCCGACACTCCCATGCTATATGAGACAATACTACAACCTGAACCTCAACTCACAAATCAAGATCCACCAACAATAAACACTTCAATTTCATCATAAAAATGCCTAAAAGATAATTAAACCAACCCCATCATGCCCCCTTGCATAAAACAAGTTGATAAAGTAAAAGAGAAAGTGATTGACCCACCTCCTATGGTTCCTTCTATTCCTCCCCTTAGGGAAGAAAAGGAGCCTACGGTGGATCAACCTGCTCTTACACCCACATAACTTCAAAATAGAATCAAACAAAAATAAGGTGCTAGGGAGCACATAAATCAACATCGTCTCCTTGCTCACACATTACAAAATGAAGAAAAAAAAATCAAACTCCACACATTACAAAAGCAATGCATGATGACCCTCCTCCCCAATCACAACAAAACAATCCAATACAACATCCACAACTCATAATACACCCCTCATTGGACATTACCATTTGTCCTCCTGTCGTGATTAATCTGGATGATGCTAATGAGATAACTAAAATCAATGAAGAGGTGCATAATGTTCTAAATACATTATTTTCCTCTTCCATGAGCTTAAATGGAAAATCTCCTACATCAAGTATAGAACTTGGTACTTCGCCTAGTTCAACACTTGTACTTGTCCCTTTGGCTAGTCAAATACCCTCAGTATATCCTAAACATGATTGGGAGGTGGATGACTTGCTCATTGGCTTTAACTTGCATCTACCTTACTAGTCTTTTGCATTTTATTTTCTTTTTCTTTTAATTTTGTATGTGAGTATCATGTTTCCTCGTGACATGACATTTTTTGTTATCCCTCTCTTTGTGCAATTCCTCTATTTTTACCTTCATTCTACTATATTTTGTACATTTCTTTCAATTTTTCCTTTTTCACATTTGTTTTGTGTTTTCCTTTTGGGGATGATGCAAAGAATTGAGATGCCCTATGTCTCTTCCATGTTGACCCAAAAGGTCTTTCTATTTTCTTTTTTCCTTTTTTTTTTTTTTTTTTCCTTTTGGGGATGACGCAAAGCATTGAGACACCCTATTTCTCTTCCATGTTGACCCAAAAGGTCTTTTTATTTTCTTATTTTCTTTTTTTTTTTGTTTTCCTTTTGGGGATGACGCAAGGTATTCAGACTGCAATGTCTCTTTCATGTTGACCCAAAAGCTTTTTCCTTTTTCATTTTCCTTTTCATTTTCATTTTCTTGTATTTTACTTTTGGGGACAATGCAAGGTGTTGAGACATCCTATGTCTCTTCCATGTTGACCCAAAATGGATTTTCTTTTTTTTTTTATTTTCACTGTCTTTGTGTCATTCTTCTAGTTCTATGTATTTGGGGAATGATGATAGTTTTGTGCTCTTTTATCAAAACATTGCAGAAATGAACATACTGACCCCAAATCCATAGATACCTTATGTGTTTGGTGTGTTCCTTTTTGGGGGAAACCCTCTTTCTTTTGTTCCTTTTTCCTTTACATGATGTAGCCTTACTCAGAAATGTATGACTTGGCATAGGGGCTTTCCAAGTTGGCTCTCGTGTCTTGTTTCTTGTTTGCATTTTTTGTTTGCTACTTTAAAGTAATTTCTCACAGAACGGTGTGAAGAAATTCCTTTAAAGTGGGAGCATACATTGGAATTATTCATTATTAATTTTTCTCATTTTTCTTGGTTCTTAGTGCAACCTTCTTGTTCCATACAATGTGTTTTTCGCTTTTTGGATGACATTGGGTATAGCTTCCTTCATAAGCGTGATCTCTCTTAGCATATTACATTCCTCTTAGTGGCTTGATGCGATGCACTGCATACCCTAAGTTGCAAATATTCTATTCTTTGATTGGTCCTCTCTTAGAGACATTAGAAATAGTGTCCCTAAGTTATAGACCTCACATGAACTAAGCAAGACTCCTTTGAACATTCTTTTGCATGTTGCATTTTGTATTTACATGGCCACCTTGCATAACACAACTTGCATGTCTGTGGTGCCATTGAATTTGTTCATGATTTCTAATCATACAAAGCTTTTCTTGTCTCATGAAGCATGAAACGACATTGTCCTTTATGGCATGTTATTAAAGTTATCAGGAGGTATAAATTTACAATGGTTGAGTGGGAATCCCATTTCGAGGAATGAATTTCCCCATAGTCACCTATGTGTTTGTGAGTACATACCAGCTGTGAGTGTATGTTTCTCACCTTTTGGGCCTTCTCACCTAGTGGATAGCCATGAGTTTTGTCAACCCAGAGTGAGTATACATTTTCCAAACAAACAACCTACATCTAATCTACAAAAAAGTGGACAAATGATCTAAGCTTTCTCTTCTTGCTTTCATTCTTTTTCATCATTTCCATGTGTGTTCCTTTGTGCTTAAGATTGGTTTGCCATGGGATCTTGATCCTGGGGGCTTGATCATCCCTCTTGATTGTTGTTATCTCATATCACCAAGCACTATTACATTTGGACCCCTATTGATTGCATGCCCGGCTACTTTAGTGTGAGTTTGAAGCAAGTTCATCCTCTCACTAAAGTGGGCTAAATGTGGACATGAAAAAGTAGTCCTACTTTTTCTTGTTTTGTCCCTCCTTGTCCTTATTTGGCTTGATTTCACCTTGATTTAATGTTTCAATGTGGCCCACACATTCACATTAGGTCTTGAATCTTTATGAAATACTAAGACTTTATGATGTCTTGTAATGGTGTTGTAACACATTTTCACACTTTTCTAGACTCTTCTTATTATAATTCACTTACATAGCCCCTTTTTATCTCTTACCAAGTCTTATTTTAAAGTGTTGTAAAGTCTTGTAACAAAATTCCACACTTTTCTAGACTTCTCATCAACAAAGACACCTTTCTTATGCTTTATTTGGCCCCTTTATGCACTTACAAGCCTTAATTAAGCATATTTTTTAATGTAAACCCAACAAAAATCATTTAATACAATATAATTTCTAGAACCCATTCACATTCCTTGAGTGGGACCCATTTGCCACTAGGGGCAAATGAGTACCTCTTGGCACAAAAATCAAAATAAACCTAGATTACTAGCGAGTTTTTATTCCAAAACACCTAAGGTTGGCCTGCGATGTATTTTTGGGAAATTAGGGCATAATTGTGTATAAATACATGATTTTATATTTATTTTAACCCCCATTCATCCATTTACTCATTCATTCAAGTGTTCATGCATTCATCATAGCACTTAAGCATTCTAGCACTCAATCAAGCATTCAAGCATCTTGGAGCAACATATATTTAGACTTCAATATCAAGGGTTTGGTGAGTTTATGACATTGCATGTTATTTTTTCATCATTCCTCCTTTATTTTAGTTCATTATCAAGGGTTTGATTACCAAATTGGGGTTTGACCAAGGCAAACCCCTATACTCTAACCCTTAACCCTTTTCCCCCTCTTTGCATGTGTGTTTGCAAGTTTTGTAGGAAGATTTGTCAAGGAGAAAGGTGTCAAAAAGGTATTGCAAAGTCAACATAAACCTATTTGAAGCTTGGAGACCACTTTCCTATTAGATTTTCCAAATTCAGATCTAGTAAGTTGTTAGGAAGAAAAGTGCAGACCAGGATCCACATAGTTGACCTTTGATTTTTTTAGAAATATGTATGTGGATTGATTTACCATCCATGGAAAATGAGTCCCACTACCAAGATGGAAAAATATTTTTTTGAATTTTTGTGTTCTCGGCATCTTTAAAACTGTTCAGACAAATTTTACCAGAAACATGACTAATTCACCATTTGTGGAGAATGAGTCCCAGTGGGCTTCAAAACTAATCTCTAAAGAATTCCATAACCTTTCTACAATATATTTCAAGCTCCAAGTGCACCTCATTCAATTTCATTAAATTTTGTTCTTGTTTGTCAATACTTCTAGTTCATGTTTGCATACAACACTGTGTTTTCAAACACTTTGCATTTCTTAGTTTACATTCAATTAGTGATCTATTTTCTCAGTTATTTTCATTTAAATCATCTCATTTAGGCACATTACACCCACATCACATTAATATTTGAATGTATACATTGTATTTTGGCCCATCTTTCTCCTTTTAGATGAAAAACACTAGAAGGGCTAGAAAGAGATTTGGGTGCCAAAATATTTATTTACAAGACTTATCCTTCCTATATAGGTATGAATAAAAACCCTATATGTCCTCTTCATTTTTATCCCTATCCATTATCACTTCTATCTAAAATTGGGTCACTCAAGGCTCACTTCAATACAAGTGATCTCATCCATTATTCATAAATACCCTAATTTCTTGCACAAGGGAGTGATGCATATGGTCCATCACATTGGATTTTATCCTCTCTTTACATGGTAACTATTCCCATAATTATTTTTCATTGACCTGGCCACAAAAAACAATTAATCCCATGTTGATTTATTATTTAAATATTATTAAAAATCCAAGGAACGTTAAAAGTATTTTTGTCTAGTAGTCCTTCCTCTTCTATGACTATTCCCAGTTATTTTCTCACAATTTGGTTATTTATTTTGTTCTTTCACCTACCTCTTTAGTGGTTATAGAAAATTAATCCTTATTGGGACACCCTACCATTCCTCCTATGGTTTTGGAATAATTACTAGTAGTTTTTATCCCACCAACCAATTTAACTATGAGAGGAAATCCACCCATACAACATAAATGTCCCATTTTAGTCTCTTTCCTTCTATTGAATTATTTTTTCCCTCTATGAATGGTGATCCTAGACCTGCACAAACATGAAGAACAAACACACAATTAGTCCCAAATGCAAGTTAGAAACATCATTCCCCATGAAACTCATTTGAAACATAAAAACAAGAAATAATATGAATAACATAATGAAAAGCTATTAAGTCCTATTTAAATGATGAAACTCTTAATCCCATGGGGGAATTTAGGTGCCATTTTGATGTGGAAAATGGCCCTTTCCCAATTCCTTGCAAGCTTGAAGGATGATTGATGAAGATTTGATGCTCCTTGGTTGAATTCCCGCATAACCTAGCTATGAAACTTGAAGAAAAATATGAAAATGGATGAATGATGGACGAGAAAATCCAAAATATTAAGATAATGATTTTGCATCAAGTTGTGGATCCAAAATCCAAATGAGAGCCTCTTATTTATAGATGAGAGAGATGGAGGAGGAGGAAAAATGGATGAATATGGGATAAAAGACCAACCAATAGCAAGAAGCCACTTGTCAACATGTGAGTGGAAAAAGGTAGAGCACATTTTGGTCATTGTGAAATTCAATGCAATTAGATGGAATTTCAAAAATGATGAAATGGAAAGTTGGAGGGAGAAGAAAATGAAGTTAATTCCACTTGGCTCAAGGCAAAGGACATGTAAGAAACTTAAATGCCTTGTTGGATATACAAACCCATTTGGAGGGATTTTTCAAACTTGGAGAATATTCCCTTTTTTTTGCCTTTTTTAAAGTAATTAGAGATTTAATAAATTAAAATGATTTTCATGAGCAAGTTGCAAAAGCTAGAGGATTTGATGGATTAAGATTAGGATTAATCAAGATTTGATTAATTAAGAAGGATATTAGTCAATTTGAAAATTTTGACTTAGACTTTTGGATTAATTTAAATCAAAATGAGAAGAAAATGAATCTAGACTTAATTAAATAATATTTGATTTATTTAATTAAAAGGGATGATGTTAGATTAAATCAAATAAAGATTAATTTATTTAATTTAATAGAAAGACTTGAGAGCTTAATAAAATAAAATAAATTATTTAATTAAAAGGGAAAAGATGACTTAATTAGATAAAATTGATTTATTTAATTAAGAGATGAAATGTGATGAATTTAATCGAATAAAGATTATTCAATTAGATTGAAATTAGTAAAGGAGATGATTCAGGACAAACTAGTGTTAATAAAATTAGGATCGGGTGTATAGGATCAATCAGTACATTTTTTTTGTCTACATTTTTCCCCTCTTTGAAGCAATTTACCCAATGTGTTGATTCAAAGAATAAACTTACGAGATAAAATTCAAAATTTTCTTGATTTTTTCAGATGCCCCACCACTACCCCAGTGAAAAAATTATACTGGTATACTACCCCCTCAAGAGATTGGACAAAAATTTGGATTTTTGGGTGATCTCACAAAAAAAGAGGACAAGGTGCCTTATGGGTCCAAAAAGGGTCCAAGATGCCAAAAAATGTGTAAAAACACAAAAAAATGATGCAAAATGGCCTTCAGCTAGGCGAAAACAGGGTTAGGGGTCCAAAACCCTAGTTGGACAGCTAAACAGGGTAAAAAAATCCTAGCTTTCTAGCTTGAATAGGCCTTGAGAGGCCACTTCCAATTCATTTTCACATTCAACCCTTATAGATTCTTGTGTTTTGGGCTTTGACCACTATTTGAGATGGCATAATGCATGCTTTCATGACACATTTCAGAATGAGTGTGAGTGTACCAGTGGCTACCAGGCATAGGACCATCGGTATGTGACCTTTACCTGACTTATTTTTTCATATTTCATGCACATTAATTAGGGTCCAAAGGTCAAACAAGTCAAAGGACATTGTTTGGCAATGCTGAAAGTGCTAAATCAGTGTTGCATGACCTTAAATTTCTCCGCTAATGAGTCATGCATCGCGATGGTCTAGTTTAGAGATTAGGGTTTAGCTTTCAAAGTTTGTTGCATATGCAAATTGTGTTGCAGCGGTGCAATCGAGAATTTAGGTTTAGGGGCCAAACTGATGAGTGGTCAAACTGCAACACCATGATGCAGTTTGGAACCTTTAGGTCTCTAGTGGTGTAGTTTAGAAATTTCAAATAGCGATGCCATTGCAAATAGTGACGCATTTTCTATTTTGGTCATGAAAATGCTAAACATGATCTTGATTTTTTATGAAACTTGACATGATGGATTTTACTGATGCAGGAGGACATGGAGCCAGTCCATTCATGAGAGCACAAATCCTCGATTCTGAGTAGATTGTCTTAGAATCCTAGTTTTCACGAGTTTCTCTAGGAGCACCTAAGAGCAATTGGGCTCTAGTATGTAACATATGCCCCAACCATCAAGACACATTTAGGGATGATGACAACACTGGTGGAGAGATGGCACAATAAGATGTCTTCATTTCACTTCTCTATAGGAAAGGCAACAATGAACTTGGAGGATGTGTGGAATATTCTTTGATTGTCGATCCACAGAGAGTGGGCTATCTATGATGTGGACACTGAGAAAAACGCTTGCTATGATGTCATGGGCTTGGATGAGATCATTTTTTCCAAGGGATAGATTAAGTTAGAGAAATATAGGACCTTAGTGTCTCCATTTAGATTGATCATAGCTACTATTATCTTAGGACTTATGGCACTAGATCCTGGCATAGTCGATACTTCAGTCTGAGATGGGGTCTTTCCTAGGAGTGGAAGGTTCGTTAGAGAGTATGCTTTGTATGGGGGCCAGTGATGTTGGGCTCCCAATACCATGACTTGCACGAGTTTGCATACTGCGATAACATGGCTATTGGATCAAGAGTCACACTTTTGCACATCTAGGCTTGAGAGCACATTGTAGTGTTCTACCCATGAGTTACACCAGTTATTATGGAGCTAGATGACCTAGCCATCTGGTGATACAGGGGGGCATTGAAATTTATGCATATAGGGGTAGCCGATATCCCTCATTGGAGGAGGGTGCTTGATAAGATGATAGTTTTTACATGGAGACCTTGGCCTAGGAGGCTTGGCTAGTATGATGACGTTTAGTAGTTCTTCTTTACGAGGTAGGATAGGCTCATGTAGGGAAAGGAGCACATGATGATAAAGTATTATCTACCAGATCAGGTTGCTAGATAGTTCAAAGATGTGTAGGACCATCCCAATGACCAATACGTGGCCATATTTGTGTGTAAAACAAGGCAGACCACATGGGGTTGCACTATCCCTCTTGAGGATGCTATGGACTTATTCAGATAGCTAGTGGCTAGGCCATGGCCATATGATTAGGGGTCAAAAGATGTAGGGACTACACAAGCATATCAAGATTGGTTATGCCCACCAGTTAGATTGACAGTGCTTGGTGCCTTATTAACACGAAGGAGATCTAGAGGCCAATTAACAGGGTGGAGGTAGGGGCGAGGAGGAAGAGAAGACGGGGATGAAGATGGTGGAAGAGGAAGAGGAGGTGGTGGGCCACCTCTTGACTAGCGGGGATAGAGAGATCAGGTTCCTGGAGATCAACAGAGAGATGGAGACAGGCAACTAAGAGATGCGGATAGGTAGCAGAGAGATGAGGACCCATAGAGAGATGCCTTGAGGGACCATCAGTAGCAGTCATCCCCACTACCACCATCACCTTAGCCAGATCATAGGGATGTCCTCATTCAGTAGTTGTAGGCACAGGTTGCCACATTGATGACTAGGCAAGATCAAGCTCACACAGAGCAAGATTAGGCCATACAATATAGATAGGCCACTTAGCTTTAATTTGAACAAGAGACTAGTCGTCATTAGCAGTTAGAGGCTATGTAGGGTAGGAAAATCCTAGCCCACATGTACTAGGATGCAGTTAGAGAGGCTCAGTACTATAGGCTCCATTATCATTAGGTAGTTCCTTGAGCAACCTAGGTACAAATTTTTCAGAGTAGATAGGGAAAACAGGATCCGCCAGGTGAGGGGAGTAGCCAATAGGGCTAGCTCTCATTTTGATCAGCAATTCTATTCTTTTTGCAATCCATGGGCCCCATTTTTTGATAGCCCCATGGGCAATTGTATTATATTGATTGATACACCCATGATCTTGATTCTTGTACTATGATAGTTGTATATTATTTTGATGATATATGAGATGATATGGTTTAATCTAATGTATGATGTGTCCTATTTCTATTTATGCGTGATGGATGGATGTATTTAATTTCCTATATGCGATGATATGAATCTATCTTATGTGATGCATGTATGATTTTTATTTTATGCGATGTAATGTAATGTATGCTTCTATATAATGTTATGAAGTGATTATGCAGATGTTTATGGATGGATGTATTTCTTTTTCAATATCTTTTCTATGCAATTTTTATGATGATGTATGGATGGTGCAAATGTAATGATATGAAAATGGTTTAAAATTCTTAGACTAATAGATCTATATGGATGATGATGTTATATACTATGATTATGTATGAGACATATTCTTTTTCTTTTCCAATATCTTTTTCATTTATGATGCGATGATGCACTTATGAATGACATGATGATGCACATGATATGATGTGATGATGCTTTTATGATGATACCTATTTAATGATGCATTTAATGATGGTGCCTATGATATGATTTTGTGTATGTTATTATTCAATGGATGTCTTGATGATGCATATGATATGATCTAATAATGCCTATGTGATGATACTTTTGTGTTTATGCAATGGATGCAAATGTATGGTTTATGAGATACTTAGAATAACCAATCTATATTATGCAATGATGAAACACAATGCATGTGAGATGACTAGTGTTTCCTACATGATATGCATTATGCTGATGTTTTGTGGATACAAGATGGATGCATTAGCGATGATTTTGATTAACTGTCATGGTACCATGTTAGCGCAGAAAGAAGGAAGAAGAAATAAGAGAATCCAACAAGTCAACTTTATTAGAGATGATGATGATTTGTTTACCAAGAATTGGAACTTTAAAAGGGCCATTTACCTTATGTTTGATAATACACATAGGAACAATGCATCAAGGTACAAAGAACTAGGATGGCATTGCACCTAGTGTGATGGACTTTGACTCGACAATCAGATAGGAGTACTCTTGTTCACACCTGACATTCATAACCTCATTCAAAATGCAGTTCAGATATTCCAAATATTTTGAACCAAAACATAGAAAGGAAAGCCTTCCTATGTGGTCAACATGACACCTAAAACATCCTCCCTACACCCAAACAAAGCATTCATGACGGTATGTGCAGTATCATGATGGGCCAAAAAGTGGCGATATGATGGGAATGTGTAGGGTATGTGGCTGACGACTTTTTTTTAACCCAAATTTTATGAAACGAAAAGGGTTTTTAAAGGAGATTCTCAGCTTTCCACCAATATAAATTACGCTTCACTTTTAATTTAATAAATAATTATTATTCATTTTCTATTTGAATTACAACTAAAGTCATGATTGATAGGCTGGTTGAAAAACATCTATAGCTTTCAAACGGTATCACATTTTTTGAATCCAAAACATGTGCCATATTCTATGCTTCGCATACTATAAGATTAAAAAAAATGAATTTCATGAAGTTTTGACCAAGTTAAGGTGGTCAAACATACGAGTTTTTATATTTTTAAAAAGTTGTAATAAAAAAATTATAATTAATTATTTACTTGGAGAAAAATTACAAGAAAATATGCATCACATCCGAAAATGATTCCTCTACTTATATCTAAAATCCTATAAAAAAATATTATCATTTTATTGTGGTTAGGGTGGTCAGACAGACACCTACTTCTTATTTTTTCCCTGAAATTTAAGTACTACTGCATTGAAATTTCAAAATTTCACCAAATAGATTTTTTTTTTTTTTTTAAATAAGCCTATTAGTTCAAAAACTACATTCAATTTTCTAGATATTTTATTCTTACATATTCTTGAAATAATATAGATAACTTATTCAAATTTTTATGTCAAGTTTCCTAACTCTAATTTTTTTGAATTTTTGCCACTTAAGGGCTTGCTTTTTCCATGATGATCCTGCACATACCCATGACCAAGGTTATATTACAAGAATATCTAACAAGCATAGCAGATAAAAAGATAATGATCATTTCCCCATTCCTTTCTCTCTAAATCCTTTTGTTTGGACATCATCGAGAGGTTGTCAAAATGAGCGCAATAAGATAAGCCAAAAGACAAAGATAAAGTAAACAAACAAGCTAATGTTCTTCAATAATGCTAGCCAAGACTAAACTATGGCAATGCCTGATGTTGATGTCCATTGTAGGAAGGATGCATCCTAGGACATGATGTTATCAAATGATTTGGGATTGATTGGATGATGGGCTATTAATACCAAGAGTTGACCAACTTGTTTACTTACTGACCTAGACTTGAGACTTTTGACATTTGAGTTTTTACTTTAGAACTGCTAGACTTGTTTCCAACTATTTCACCAAAGGTTGAGGGTGATGATTGATTTATTATGAGTGAATTTTTATTGTGGGTGAAAGCAAGATGGGATGGAATTTTTCAAATATTTAAATGTTTTTGAAATTTTTTGAGGTTGTTTTTGGTATTTTTGAGATATTTTACAAATATTTTGATTTTCAAAATTTCCAATTTTTTGGTGTTTTCTAATATTTTGACCAAGAGACTAACCTAAAGACCTATCCTAGGGACCTCAGGGGCTGATCAAATATTAGCCTTGCTTACATTATACACACAGAGACCACGTAGTTTGACCGACACAGACTCAATTATTGATGAGATATGAACAAATGGATTGCTAGTTTATTACGACGAACTCCTAAAGGATTGACCTAAGCATCTCGGGGGATGATAAAAGATCAACCTTTCCTACGTTCTGAGCTCAGAGACTTGTAGTTCAACAAGATGACTCTATTTTTTATTTTGTGACTAATATTTTGACCTATTTTTAGATTTTCTTGGTTTTCTAATGTTTTGGGATTTTTTGATTTAGGGAAGACTTCAAGAATATACATGAATCTGATCCAATGAGAACATGCCCCCAGCATGATGCAATAGACTACCCCGATAAAGGCAGGATAAACTAACCATGAGAATGGGTCGAGTAGTACTAGGAGGGATCATGACACGAACACAAGACCAAGTTATGATGCAGATGCAGATGGGTGATGGATGGATGATGGAAGTGTAATGGATGGATGATGTAGAATGAGTCATGGAGATTTGGGTGGATGGAGGGTGCTTATTTACACAAGGCACCTATTTTCTAGGTTTTCACCAAGGTACTTGTCCAAAGCACCACCAAAGTGGATTTCACTAGAGGATGATTTTTTTCTCTTTATTGTCTTTTAATCCTTTTTCATTTTTTTTTTGGATTTTTGTATTTTTGTATTATTTTGTTGTCACCAAGACACCTGTTTTCCAGGTTTTCATTAGGGTGACCATTTTTTTAGGACTTTTTTTTTTTTTGCATTTTTTAGTTTTATACCCTACAAGATTAGGCATAATTTTTTTTGAGATGAGAGTTGTTCATGGAATTTTGCAGAGGTTCGCCTTCTAGTGTTGATAATTGATATGCCCCTAACTTATAGCTTGTTGTGATGATGAAGGGACCCAACCAATCAGGTTCAAATTTTCCCTTGCTATCTAGATTTGGAACATTTTTCTAATTCTCCTTGAGCACAAGTTCTCCAACTTGGAAGGTCTGACTCATGATCTTCTTGTTGTAACTCTGCTTGAGTCAGCTTTGGTAGACTTGCAAATGGTTTAAGACATCCATATGTTGCTCATCTAGTAGCTCTAGGTCATTCAGTCATGATACTCAGTATTCTTTATCTATGATGAGGTTCTTCAATGATATTCTTAGGGACAGGAGCTTGATCTCAATAGGGAGTATGACTTATGATCCTAAGACCAGGGAGAATGGGTGGCACATGTTGGTGTGTGGATACTTGTTTGATAGGACCATAGGGTGGGATTCAAATTCAAATGCTAGTCATGACTAGTGTCATTTACCATATTTTTGAGGATTTTTAGGATAGTTTTATTTGTAGCACCAGCTTGGTCATTTCCTTGGGGGTAGTACAGGGTTGAAAAGTGATGTTGGATATTAAAATTTTGGCATAGGTCACAAACATCCTCATTCTTGAAAGGTGTCCTATTATCTGAGATAATGGCTTGAGGGACATCATAACAACAGATTAAGTAGTTCAGGATGAACTTTGATATTTGCTTTCCTTTGATGTAAGTTATGGGAAAGGGTTCTACCCACTTCGTGAAGTATTCCGTGGCAGTGATGATGAACTTATGTCCACTGGATAAGGTGGGGGTGATTTTTCCAATGAGATTGAGCCCCCATTGTGAGAAGGGACAAGGTGTGACATTTGGGTGGAGCTCCTAAGCTGGTGCATGGATGAGATCTCCATGGTGCTAAAACTGCAAACACCTTTTGACATAATCATGAGCTTCCCTTTCCATTGTGGGCCAATAGTACCCAATCCTCAACATTTTTTTAGCGAAGGTCATACCACTCGAATGTGAACCACAAATGTCATTATGTACCTTGGTTAAGGTATTCAATGCCTCCTCAACATTTAAGTAATGTAGCAAGGTTCCTTTAATGTTTCTACGGTATAAGGTATCTCCTAAGATGACAAAATGAGATATTTTTTCACAAAGGCTCTATTGAGGTTCGGGATCATGTCAGCAAGGAGGACTCCTATTCTTAGGTAAGTGTATATATCATGGTACCAGGGATCACCGAGACCAATTATTTCACACACAAATTCAGACTTTGGTACCTCGAATGTTGGTACAAGAAGCTTCTCTACGAGGAATTCTTGCTTTGGGATGTTGCGTAGGATTTCTAGGAGTGATCCGATTGTAGCCATTGCATCTGTTGCTCTATTGTTTTCTCTTGGAAGCTGCTCAATTGCACTAAGAGGAAGATTGAATCCTTCATCCTTTGGTGCCTCAAAGAGGTTTTCACCATTAGATGCATCCTTTGTTTTTACTATTTTCGAGTCTAAGAGTGTCATAGTGTGGTTTTCACTCAAGGATCTAGAGATTATTCTTAGATTTTCACTTTTGCGACTAAAGGATTCAATCATTTCCCTATAGTAGGCATGTGTGTCATGATGTCAAAACTAGCCTTTTGATCTCCATATGGTATTGTATCCTGCAATCCCATGAATTCTAAGAGTGCCTCATTATTTTTTAATGTCTCCAAAATTAGTGGTACTCATTGGTTGTAATCGATGAGTTGAGGATAGACTAGGTTTATTTCATGGGTTTGATGGTCTGACTCAAAAGACAAGGTGCTAATCATGAGTAGGAAGAAATATTTGAAAAGTGTAGGCAAGTCAGTTATGGGATCCTCATCACTACTACACACATTGATTATGTCAAAGGTAAAGTTGTCTATGACTTCACCTATGGATACTGGTAACTGAAGGGTGGTTGTTGATAGTTGAGGGGGAGTTTTGACCTTTCTAACCAAGGTACCTTTTCCAAGTATGGTCACCTTTAGAGGGGTACATCTGAAGCCAAGATTTCTCATACGCTTCTCTAGAATGAGAGGTACTAGAAGCCCATTATTATTTTGTCCCAATTTCTTGTTTATATTATAGCCCATACCCAACATCATTTGTAATCCTTTGTTGCTCTCATCCATTGGAAGATTAGGTGTCAGCCTTTCATCTTGGTATAGTAATCTTGATATGTCTTTCTCATCTACTATTTCCCAACTTAGATCCCCCCAACATCTAAATCTAGAAGGGTCTACTTTGAAAGTTTGGGATGATGTTTCAACTAGTTGGGGTTGTTCGTGAGACCGAAGAGATTGAGGTAACTCTTCTATGACAAAAGAACTTTTCTTCATTTTGTAATCCCCACACCTATTGTCTTAGATAATGACCTTGATTTCAGAGATATCAGGAATGGTGGGTGTCGTTGTCTCAAAAGTGGAGGCTAATGTAGCTAGATCTACATACAGAGTGGTAGGGCCTTCACCATTCTCTGGGATAGGGGATTTTATAGTATTTTTCTTCTAGGGTTTTGTAGTAGGAAAAGGGCTCAAGATCACCATAAATTGTGACCTCTTGATTTTGATATGGGAATTTGATGCACTGATAAAAGGTTGATGTGGTAGCTTGCATCCCATGAATCCATGGATTCCCTAGGATAATGTTATAAGGATTATCAAGGTCAAGGACCTAGTATGTTGTTTCCATAATGGCTGGCCCTACTTGAATAGGAAGTTGGATAGTGCCCTGAGACACTCTTTCTTGATCATCATATGCTCTAATTCTGATGCCCTTACCCTTTTCAATGGCATCTTCTAAGATTCCTAGATTCTTTATTAGTTTAAGGGAACAAATGTTTAGACCTACACCCCAATCCACCAAGAGCCTTTTGACTTTGTTTTTATGAACCAAGACTTCAAGGTGGAGTGCTCGATTGTGAGATGGTTGGGTGGGAAAGTCTTGATCAGAGAATGTTAGGAGACTTGGAGTGGTGATATTTCTAACCATAGCTTGAAACTGGTCAACATCTAGATTTGCGGAGATAGTGGATGAAGCCAATGCTTCCTCTAGGATTTTTCTATGTGCTAGCGATATCTTTCGAAACTCCATGATGGAGATATGAGTGGGGGTTCTTTTTAGCTGGTCTAGAATATTGTAGCCATTAGGAATGGATTTCAGATTTGAAGTGGATGCCCTAGGAGGATGTGATGGTCCAACAATGGTGACCTTTCCACCATGTGTGGTGACTCCACAATCAGCTTTGGCTCCCTTGATGTTAACAATATTGACCATTTCATCTAGGGTTGCGACAACATGGTCATACACATGGTTCACATTGGCATATTTGGTCTTTCCATGATTGTTCCCTTGGGTATGATCTGGCATCAAATTTGTGTATATTTTTAGGTTCTGATTTCTAGTTGGTTGTTCAACATTTATGACCTTTTCATCAATGAGGTCTTGGATTAGATTCTTCAACCTCATGATGTTGGCTATTGTATGCCCCTTGATTTATTGAAAGTCACAAAGGTGGTTTCCATTTTACCATGGTGGTTTCACTTGGGGTTCTTGATAGTTTTGATAAGTGGGAATTTTGATGATATTTTTATTTATCAGTTTCTTCATGAATGATTCAATTGGTTTTGCAAGGGCTGTGTACTTTTGTTTGGGGGGATTTTTGTTTCATGGGGGTTGTCCCCCTTGATTATTCAAGTTGTTGACTTGATTATTGGGTGGTTGTTGTGATACTATGTTGGCTTGTGTATTGCAACAATTGTTGTTTTGTGGTTGTTGGTATGTTTGGGTGTTTCATTTTGGAGCACTGATTATGATCTTGGCATCCACCACACCATCATTAGTGACATTTATGTTCTTCGCCCACGTGCAAGGCTTTTTGTTGTAGCTAGTGGAAGGGTTGTTGTCATGATGTTCTAGACATGTGGGTGTCCCCCCTTATGGAATAAGGGCTCGTTCGATGTTGAGCACTTTGGGGATTAAATGGTCATATGTGGTGATACCTTGCACCTTAAGATGAAAAGCCAAGGTTTTCTCAAGATTAGAAATGATGGTGCAAATTTTTTCTTCTAGCATGGCCCACTTGCTCTTGTTGGCCTTGGATCACCATCATTGCAAGAAGGAAGTGAATGATTCCCCCTTAACTTGTTTAAGAGTAGATAGTTCCTCTAGACTAACATCCATACCAATATTGAATGTGTAGTTTTTATGAATGCGTCTATAATCTCTTGGAAATTTTTTATTCCAAGAGGAAGGAAAGAGAACCACTCCATGGTAGGGCCAGCCAAAGTTTGAGGGAATAGCCACATCAAATACGTATCATCATATGTGAACTCCGTTCAATGTACTTGGAATTCCCTTATGTGATCTTCAGGGTTTCCCATCCCACGATATTTTTCAAATTTAGGGATTTCAAACCCCTTTGGGAATGGTACCATTGCAAGGCTCTTGTCAAATGGATAGGGACACAAGTGGCTTGGTATCTTTGTTGTTTTCCCTGACTGAAGATCTAACACTTGCTGTGAGAGCAACTTGATTTGTTTTGTCACATCATTTTATAGATTAGGAGGTGGAGTGAATGTGTTTTAAAGTGGTTGAGGTGTTTGAGTGATGGGTGGATTGTTTGGTATGTTGGTGGGAGTTTCTTGCAAGATCTGCTACATGATCAAGGCTTGCTGATATGCCTGCATTTGTTGTTGCACCAACAATGCTTGTTGTTGGTTGTGTTGTTGTTGCACCAACAACTCTTGTTGTTGGTATTGTTGTTGTTGTGCCAACAATTCTTTTTGTTGGTCTTGCTATTGCTATGCCAACAATGCTTATTGTTGGGCTAGTAATTGGACTGCTTCTTGTTGTGCTTGGTACTATTGCAAGGCTTGTTGATATGCTTGTTGTTGGGTTTCTTGCAATTTTTCCTGGTATTGAGCTTGCACTTGTGCTTGCTGAGCTTGGTATTGCGCTTGCACCTGAGATTGAGCTCACCCTTGTTGGGTAGCTTGTGCAGCTTGTGCAGCTTGGGCGGCTTGTGCAATCTGCATGGCTTGAGCAACTTGAGTTGTTTGCATAGCTTGGGTGGCTTACTTTTGTTGTAATAAATCTTGGTCTTGAGTAGCATATTATGCTTGTTGTTTTTTTTGCACTTATTGTGCAGCTTGAGCTACTTGAGTAGCTTGTGCTTGCTGAGCAGCTTGTGTGTTTTGTGCTTGTTGCACTTGAAATTGCTAAAGTTCCTTTTGATAGGCCTATTGAGGTTCTTGCAACATGATGATATATTGGTTGGCCACATTTGTTCTTGGTGGTTGTGGTGGCAGTGGATTTAGAATGGTGGTTGTTGTTGTGATGAGAGGTGTCATTGTATTGATGGTGGGGATTTGTGTGGTGGATGGTGTGATTGATATGCTTAGTCCTTGAGAGACTATGTTTATGGATGGTGTAGTGATTGCTTGGGTTTCTTGGATGGTTTTTGTCTGTTGTTGTGATATCAATGACAAGATTGGAGGATTTGGTATGATGTTTTGATTTATGATTGGGGGGTTACTTTGGCTTTGATTGAGCGGTGGTAAAGGAGGTAGCCCTACACCGAGAGGTGGTGTGGATGTTAATGGAAAAGGTGAAAGTGGTGGAAAAATTGGTAGTGTGTTCCCTTGGGGAAATGATGATGATGAGGGGTCAAAGATGCCCCATTTTCCAAATAGCCCACCTTCTCCTTGTGTAGTCATAGGGAGAGAGGTTTGTGTGTTGAGAGGATATGTCGGTGTTGCATGAAAAGATGATGATGGGTCATTGGGGTTTTGAAAGGTAAGGCAAAAATATGGATGTTTGCATCCAAATCTTGGTTGTTCACAAGGGGGCGTGTCTAAAGTGCATGAAGCAATGAGCTCCCCTTGTTGAAAATTGGTTGAGTTGGAGCAATGGATGATGTGACTTGGAGGATGGATTGAGTGATGATTTGA
This sequence comes from Sequoia sempervirens, assembly GCA_007258455.2. Classification (NCBI taxonomy): domain Eukaryota; kingdom Viridiplantae; phylum Streptophyta; class Pinopsida; order Cupressales; family Cupressaceae; genus Sequoia; species Sequoia sempervirens. The sequence continues at coordinate 384,122,823 of VDFB02193867.1, read as the reverse complement.
AATGGAGGTGTGGATGATATTGGGGGAATAATTCCAAGAATTCTCTCCATAAGAGTGCTCACATCATAGTCGAAATGGAGTTTAGCCCCTTCTTTAGCCAATTCTAGCATGTATTGTAAGGGATTGAGCTTCATCATAGTATTGGCAATTCTATGAGTTTCAGGATTTTGGACCATTTCAATAATTTCATCTTGTGTCATCCCTAAGACATTGTTGGTGATGTCTTCTACTTGACCTTCCGCTTGAGAATCTTATGGAAGTGGAGGAAGATTGAGAGTGGGATTGCTAGATCTAATGAGATTGATTTCAGAAGTGGTTTGAATCAAGTCACTCAAAGTGGAGGTTTATTTGTTCATTTCCATGTTCTTCTTGTGTTGAGATCTAGTTTGAACTATAAAATAGGGATCAACTTTCAAGAATGTAAGAGATGATCCTCTAATCCCTCAGATTGATCTAAACTCTAGGTACAAAAATAAATTCTAAGATTTTGAGGATCAATTGATGGTGATGAGATAATGAAACATGGATGATTGGTGAATGATTGGAACTCTTAGGAAACCTTGAAGAGGATGCTAAACTTTTAGGACTTTGGTTTTGATGTTTTATTTGACTTTGGATTTTGATTTTGGATTGATTTGATTTGATTTTGACTTTTATTGGATTTGGTTTGGATAATGAACTCATAAACTCTAAGAGGTTGGATGTTTTTCTAGAGTAAACCTGTCCACAAGATGATAATTTGACTAAGTGTGTAAAGAAGGATTCATCTACACACACCTAGTCAAACAAGATGATTTTGATTTGATTCAAGGATTTTCCCAAAGTTTAGCATAAAGGGTTGTTTTCAAGATTTCCAAGAGTTGTTTGTGAGGTGATTTTGATTCGATGTTTGAAGGATGGATGAGAGTTTTGATTTTGATCCTAAGAGACTTAGAGAGACTTTTTTTACTAGACCAAGGTGTTGAATAACATGCTATTACTTCCTATGTGAGATACTAAAACCTTTGAAAGAGACTTGGATTTTGGAAATAGTAAAATGAACACAAATTTGGATTGTTCCTTGATGCACATTTGTAGAAGTTGATGGTCAATCTTTCTCTAAATTCGTAAAGCACGGACAAACTTTTCTTGTGAGATTTTTGACCAAGACCTTTGGACTTTGGTTTTCAGATTTTTATCTTTCTGGAAATCATTTGAAAGAGCCAATGTGTGGAGTCCAATTGTTCCTTATATTTTCTTAGTGAGTTCTTTTTACCACAAACAATTCTTGATTAGGTTTTCAAACTAGATGTCCAATGTCCCAATTTCTTCTCATCCAACAAAGTCCATTATGTGGAAATCAAGGAAATTAAGGAAAAATTTCCCTATTTGTTGACTTTAGTGAGAGAAAATGGAGATATGAATTCAAATTCTTAGAAGCCTCTAAGGATAGAATCCCTAGGTCAAGCAATAACACTTGAATTTTTTCAAAGGTATTTGCTTCCTAAAGTGTTTGAAATTTGATGATCACATTTGAATGTTTGTTTCCCAATGTTTAAGATCCACGAAAAGTGTTTTGATTCCAAGAACATGCACAACCCTATGGATAAGAGGCAATATTTGTTGAATCCCCACTTGGATAAATCCATCTACACTTATTCTTGGTAGATGATTAAAAGCTTGACCACACTAGCTCCCCTCCATGACACTCACATCTATGAGTTAGCAAAGCTTTAGTACCCATGAAAATCCCATGGCATACTTCTCATCTCTTCCAAGAACTATTAAAATGTGGGGTGGCTTCAAAGTTCCAACCTCTTGCACCAACAAATAGATAAGGATTTTGGGCTTCTAAACCAAAGGTTCTAGTATAGTAATTTCATTCATGGGGGATCATCCATATGGCAAGAGACCATTGCTACACTTCTTGTTGGAACAATGCTCATGATACTTGAACTTTCCTCAAGTACCCACACTTATATACCTGGTGGAAGTCTCTTGGCTTTAGCGTGTTCCCAGTTGGATCATTCCCTGGGGTGATTACTTTTTCCCACTAGGCAGGCCCTCTAAGGATAAACAAAAGAGAGCAAGCACATTCATAGTTCGATCAATCTTTGTTGACAAACAAAGAGAGAACACAAGTGATATACTCCACTCACACTTGTAAGATGTTCAATTTTAAGAATCCAAATTGAAGTGTGGAGGCAATCACTAATACAACTTAATATCACAAAAGCCTTTTGATTCTCAAGAATTTTGTGAGGTACAAGAGAAGCACATACGTCTTTTAAATGATATTACTTTGAATAAGAGATTATAAAACATAGACACATGTTCATTTTAATCCTTCAAAGCAAGAATTAGATTTTTTTAAGCACCAAAAGGAAACATGAGAGTTTCTTGTTCAATTGTTAAGTCCCAAAACAAAATCTAGTAAGTTGACTAAGATTCTTTTTAATCCCTTTTTTTTGTTCTTTCTAAGCCCAAACAAAAATTAATGAGTCCTAAAAAGCATGAAGATGATAAATTCCTTAGAAAAAAGATTATAATTCTTCCCCAAAGTGTTTAAAAACACTTGATACAATGGAATGATGATGCCATAGAGAAGCCTTCATTTTTTGTTTACTCCCTTCACTTTTGATTAAGCCAACCTACTAAACTGGTTAAAACTACAAAAATAGAAGCCAAAAACTAGTTAGTAGTCAAAAGCAACTAAAACGAAAAAGCACATGTTGAAATTAATTTGAAATTTTCCTTTGACCCAACTCCAACGGTGCAGTTTAGAGGAGTCAGTGGCACTATATGGCACCACTGAGACTAATAGCGGCGTTCTATGAAAATCCAATGAGCACAATTATGGCGTTGTTTCGACCAACAGTGGAGTTTGTAGTTTGGATGACTAGTGTCACTGTTTGGAATTCAAATTTCTAGGTGGGAAGAAGCTAGCGTCGTGGTTTGTAGTTTGATAGTAGCAGTATATGGTGCCTCTAGACTAATAGCGGTGCAATTTCATTGTCAGCGGTGTACTTTCCTGTAGACAGATTTGTTTCAAAAAAAAAAGAATTTTGAAGAAAAATGTGCTAGATTCTTCAATTTCACCCTCCTTCTAGTGCCAAAATGTGAATGGTAATCCTAGACCTGCACACACATGAAGAAAAAACACATAATTGGTTGCAAATGCAAGTTAGAAACATCATTCCCCATGAAATTCATTTGAAACATAAAAACAAGAAATAATATGAAGAACACAATGAAAAAGCTATTAAATCCAATTTAAATGATAAAACTCTCAATCAAATGGGGGAATTGGTTCCATTTTGATGTGGAAAATGGCCCTTTCCCAATTCCTTTCAAGATTAAATTATGATTGATGAAGATTTGATGCTCCTTGGCTGAATTCCTGCATAACCTAGCTATGAAACTTGAAGAAAACTATGAAAATGGATGAATGGTGGATGAGAAAATCCAAAATCTCAAGATAATGACTTTGCATCAAGTTGTGGATCCAAAATAAGAGCCTCTTATTTATAGATGAGATAGATGGAGGATTAGGAAAATGGAGGAATGTGGGATAAAAGACCAACCAATAGCAAGAAGCCACTTGTCAACATGTGAGTGGAAAAAGGTGGAGCACATTTTGGTCATTGTGCAATTAAATGCAATTAGGTGGAATTTCAAAATTGGTGAAATGAAAAGTTGGAGGGACAATAAAATGAAGTTAATGCTACTTGGCTCAAGGAAAAGGACATGTAAGAATCTTAAATGCCTTGTTGGATGTACAGACCCATTTGGGGGGATTTTTCAAACTTGGAGAATATTCCCTTTTGGATGCCTTTTAGAAAGTAATTAGAGATTTAATAAATAAATTAAAATTATTTTCATGAGCAAGTTGCAAAAGTTGGAGGATTTGATGGATTAAGATTAGGATTAATCAGTATTTGATTAATTAAGAAGGATATTAGCTGATTTGACAATTTTGACTTGGACTTTTGGATTAATTTAAATCAAAATGAGAAGAAAATGAATTGACTTAATTAAATAAGACTTGATTTATTTAATTTAAAAGGATGATATTAGATTAAATCAAATAAAGATTTATTTATTTAATTTAATAGAAAGAATTTAGAGCTTAATTAAATAAAACAAATTATTTAATTAAAAGGGAAAAGATGACTTAATTAGATAAAATTGATTTATTTAATTAAGAGATGAAATGAGATGAATTTAATTGGATAAAGATTATTCAATTCTAGATTTATTAGTAAAGGAGATGATTCAAGACAAACTGGTGTTAGTAAATTCAGGGTCAGGTGTATAGGATCAATCAGTATATTTTCAATGTCTAAACCCTCCCCCTACCTATTTTATAGTTTAAGGAAAACAAAACCCAATGCATGACCCTCCTCATTCACCGATAGTATACATATCTCCTCCTATCCCTCTAACAAAGGAAGGATCACAACCCATATTAGTAGGACCTCCTCCTCCCCTAGAAAATTATTTAGTTTGCACTAGATGAAACTAATTTTGTGAGAGACCACAAGCACTATCAATGTGTTATGGTGATAAATGATGTTTTCCAACCTAACCTTGATCTTGAGAATACCCCTCCCATTTAGTTTCATACTAATTTTTAGTCTACTCAATCTCCACCTCCCCTTCTTTAGCCTAAATCTATTCCTAACCCAACCCTTCTTCCCCATCCTATGATTTAGATAATGAAAATCCAAAAGGGTTCATGTCATATTTACACCATTGATTGATCCTCCTCTTATTCTTATGACCCTTTATTAACCTCCCCTATCTAATTCTCTTGATATGTCTCATGTTAGTGTCATATCTAATGATTCCCTTTACTTTCTTATGCATTTTCCATGCACATATGCAAGATATTGTTTATGTCCTCTACCTTACTATCATAGAAATTGATGTTCCTCACATTCCACCTAAGAAAAAACTAGAGCATTACCCTATACCACGTTTTGTAAACCTAAGCACAACCCTCCTTCACCCACACCTCAAATCCCTTCTATATCACTTCTCTCGAAAGTGGAGGCTCCTCCTCCACCTAAATATTTTAATTCTAATGTAAATATTACATTTCTTGATAGTGGTTCATAGATATCCTATCCCAAAGATTGCATGTTTGAATCCTTTGTGGATATTTCATTGTTGTCATTGATCTTCACAAGTTCATTAAAACTTTCATACATATTGATACTCAAGAGGATGTTATTATTGTAGCTAATTCTATACATCTAGTAGCAAGTGACTCTTCTAGTATCACTCTTACAATTTTCTCTCGATCATCTCATCCTCCTTTCAACTAAAATCAAGGTTAGGAAGAGTATTATTTGATGGAAGATCATCCTTAGTGTTATAGTTTCATCTCATCTTTATATATGTGTTTTCTTATTTTTTATCCCCATAATTATTTCCTAATATTTCTTTGTTAGTTACTCCTAGAGGACCCATGTTACCCTTGTAGGTACATGGATATAGGTGGAGAAATTTTTTGTGTCATTCTTCTCTTTGTATTTATCTTCTTCTATATGTTGTCAATTTATTTTATAACATTTTTGGGATACTGCAAAGCATTCCAATATTTATGTCTCTTCCATGTTTACGAAAAAAAATTTGTGTGTCATTCTTCCCTTTTACTTATAGTTATATATATTTGGATTAGGGTGATGATTCATTCCCTTCCTTATGATGATAATTATTATTATACTTATACACTACATGCTAACTCTAATCATGTAGATCCATATGTGTTCTCCATGTGATGTCGCTCATTTCTAGGTGACATCCATATATTGTGTGATGTAATTATATGTTTACAACATCATATTTTGTGTATCTTATTTGTAAGTATCCTTACATCTATTTTCCATCTTAAAATTAATTTCATTCTTTACATTCATGAAATTATTTCAAAGGGGGGTCTTAATTGCACACACCAGACATAATTGTTATTCTCTATGTAGTATTGGTAATATATGAAATGCCTAGCATATTATGATTTTCTCATCTATCATATTTTGCATGTTTTACCTTGGAAGCATATAAGTCACCTAGTATAACATGACTTTGTAGATAGTGTGCTACATACAAATTACCTTTCAATTACTTTTAATTCTTACCCTACAACCTAATTTATAGCATCTATTATTCATGAAAGTATCTTTGTGTTCATATTGTTGAATATCCAAGATACTAAGAGGGGGGTTGATTCAGTATCTTCTTAATATTTTTGAATAGGTACCATCCAATTATACCAATGCATACAAAAAAAAAGATAAGTAAAAGCATTAACAGAACATGAAATCACAAAATACATGAACATCAAGATTTTTACATGGAAAACCCAAAATGGGAAAAAACAAGGTGAGTGTTAGCTCACATTATATTATAACCCATTATAAGATATTACAAAATGGGGTGGCTCACTGCCAGGACTTACTTTCCAAATACAAAGGCTCACTTCCTATAAAGTTACAATGAAAAAATGTCTTACAACCAAAAAATGAATTGATAAAGTACACCTAATGAGTGTTGATTTAGTTCCAATGAAGCTCAGTAAACTGACTTGACACCATTCATCATAGTCACACTTCTTAACATTCACAATTCAATCATCTATCTATCATCCAATCTTCAAAAACTATCAATATATATACTTGATCTATCCGCAAGCATTAATTAGGTCATCTCAATTAGATGCACTTATTATTTATCAAAAATACCAACTGTTGGGTACAAGCTTCCTAGAAACTTCCCAAAATAAATTCAAATTCTCAACACACTACATCATGTTGGAATAGACCTAAGATAGGTCACACATATATCCACAAGACAAAATTAATTCACAATTACATTATTCATCCATTAGGTTGACCAAGGATAGACCTAATAGCAAAATAGAATAATGTTGATACATCATACGAGCATATAAATACATGAGATCTTGCATTATGTGCTCTTAACATCCATAAACGATTCCCAAAAACCACTCACAACAATAATCAACAGTAGACAATTGCGGATCAAAATACCAGAGGATATAAGCATTATATTGGTTCAGATACTGAAACAAATTCAGACTTAGTCTTACAATTGCAACTCATATATTATGGCGACATCAATGAAAACACAAAACAACAGGATGAAATGTTCTTTTTCACTTTTCCAACAATCTCCCCCTTTGTCATTGATGGCAACATGCACCAAAAATTTCAAAACAAATCTTGCAAAAACTTCCAAACTCTTATTTACAACACTTCTCCCCCTAACACTAGTATTTCACCATTCTTCACTCCCCCTTTGACATCAAGGAGAAAGGGAAACACAATAGAAATAATGAAAAAAATAATTAATCAAAGGATAGAGAGCCTTGAAGCTCCTTAAGAATACCTTCCCATACTGATTTACCATTCCCCCAACTATCCTTTGCAACAATCAACATCCTACTTAGGGATTCCAACTCTACCAGAGTTTCTTCTACACCATCTAAAGTATCAGGAGTCATATTTATCTTCTCAAGTTTTTATGTGCATGTCAAGGCCTTTCCAACCAAAGTATATTCCACTCTTATAATGTCACTTAACTGATCAAACTTTTTTTAATCTCTTCCTTCTTTTAAAAAAAATAAAAATTATCTTTATGTGTAGAGATGGCATTCCATATTGATTCAACTTTGTCTTTGGATATATTGTAAGTACTAGAGACATCAGTCAATTGAGACTTAATGGAGTCCATAGCAACCTTAATGTTCTGGGTGGCATCTGGCCACTTCAAGCAATAAGCAAGAACAACATTTTCTTTTGACTAATAGATCTTCATAGCTTCTAGGTTCTTTTCAACATTTGAGTGTACTAGAGCACACTTGTCATGCAATTCCAATAGCCTTTTCTCTGCTAGTTTCTCCTCAACCTCTTTTTTTGTCTTTTCACCAAGCTTGGAGGTATACTCCTTGAAAGTATCTGTGTCATAGAAAAATGGCCCATGTCATTTTCATGGCCTTTTAGGTCTTGTTTCATGGTGTTGGAACTATGTTGCTTTGATGTTATGTTGTATCATGGCTTGAACATTCTTATTTAGGTACTAAAACTCAAATAATGATGTCTTGTGAAGATGTTGTGAAGTATTATAAGAAATTTCTACATTCTTCTAGACTCTATTTAATGCAATTCACCTAAAAACCACCTTTTCACAAATCAAAAAGTCCTATTTTGAGGTGTTGTAAAGTCTTGCAACAAGCTTTCACACCTTTCTAGGCACATTTTTACTATTTACACCATTCTCATGCTTTATTTTGTCTCTTTATGACCTCACAAGACTTAATTAAGTGTTTTTTTGAATGTTATCCTAACAAATAACATTAAACACAACATTTTTCCTAACACATGTTTTTAGGTCCTAGGTGGGACCCATTCGCCATGGGTGGTGAATGAGTCCCCCTTAGCTCCAAATTCAAAATATTTCAAATTTCCTCTCAAGATTTTATTCAAAATTAGTTGATGTCAGCCTATGATGAGGTATGAATGGATACTAAGGCACAAGAATTGTATAAACAAGTGATTTTCATCTCATTTTAACCCCCATTCATCAAGTTCACTTATCTACCTATTCACTTAAGCATTCAAGTATTCTACAATATCTTTTCAAGCACTTTGAAGAAGCCATTGACATTACTTCAAAATTGCATCATCAAGAGTTAGGTGAGTTGATAGCACATGCATGTTATTAGTTTATCTTTCTCTTTCATTACATTGTCTCTTCAAGGTTTTAATTACCAAAAGTGGGTTTGACCAAGGAAAACCCCTATTCACTAACCTCATTGTCTGTTCAAGGGTTTAATTACCAAAAGTGGGTTTGACCAAGGAAAACCCCTATTCACTAACCTCATTGTCTCTTCAAGGGTTTAATTACCATAAGTGGGTTTGACCAAGGCAAACCCCTATTCACTAACCTGTAATCATTTTTCCCCTTTTGCTTGTTTGTTTGCAACCATTTGTTTGCAAATTTGATTGTTTATTAGGTGTTGAAGAGTGATTTTCAGGTCAACTAGGTGATTCAAGTCAACTTGAGTCAAAATCAAGCTTGGAGAGAGTTATTGTTCCATTTTTTGTAGATTTGACTTTGGTAACCCAACAAGGAAACATTCTCAGATCTGGTGTTGCAGAGTTGTCTCCCATTTTTTTAGGAATTTGGGGGAGGACTAATTCACCACCTGTAGAAAATTAGTCTCACCTTAGGACTGGAAACTTGAGTTTTGTCAAATTTCAGATCTCGATAGACAAAAACCAACTCCCAATAGTTTTTCACTAGTAGGTGGACTGATTCGCCACCCTGGGCGAATGAGTCCAACTGTGAAAAATCAGTAAATTTCACTAGCATCTAGAACACTCCGGAAAGCTCACATTTCATCTAGGTGCACTCAAATTCATCCTTGTACTTTATGTTTTGCATAATTTCTTCATTTACATAGTTGTTTGCATATCATAATGTGTTTTCAAACATAGTTGTAATTACACTTTTGTATTCATGTTCAGTCACCTAGATTAATATATTGTATTTATTTAACTTTTTTTACATCACATCACATTATACACACCCTAATTTGAGTGATACATAAGGATTTTGGCCCTATCTCTCTCCTTTTAAGTGAAAAACCCTAGAAGTGCAAGAGTAGTCCATAGGGTCCCAAAAATTTATGTTTCAGTATCCAACAACAATCTCAAATTTTCAATAAGAGTGAGGGATGCATCAATGGATGCACTAGGTGTGACCTCCTACAATACCTTAAGAGCATCTTCTATGAGTTATGTTCCTTTCTAATGAGTTTCAAGAATCTCCTTCCTTCCAAATGCCTGCAATGCACCTCCTAACACCACTTTATGGAATGGAGACATCTTCTCCACATCTAAATACCCTTAAATCATCAGAATTTTTAGAAGCTCCTGAGGAATTATTGGCTACAATATGATCTACTTGGATAGAAAGCCTTTCAGTACATCATTACCAAAGGACAATTCTTTGGGATGCTTAAGAGATTTTACAACCTGCTTTTGACTTTCTTCATTTTTCCTGACAGATTCCTCATTTTTCTTTTCTTTTTCTTCTTCCACTTTCTCTTCTTCTTATTCTTCATTTTCTTCCTTTTCATTTTCATCTTTATCTTTATCCCTATTGTCTTCTTCATCATTTTCATCTTTTTCATTTTTATTTTGTTCTTCTTCTTGATTATCTTTTTCTTCTTCTTCACTTCCTTTTCCTTCTTCAATATTACATTTTTCATCATTTCCTTTTTCACCTTCAATGTGCTCTGAAGGAGCATCATCATGTTGTTCAGGCTTAACTTCACCTTCATTCTACTTCTCAATTTCTAGAGGATCATTTTCACCACTAGCATCATTTTCAACATCAATGTCTTCAGAAATACCTGCATCACCTATATCAAGAGGAATATCTTCCTCAACATTTTCAGCAGACACATCTTCATTATTCTTCAGCATTTCATATTTCTCTATTGTATTCTATATAACTTTTGTGGTTTCCTTCCTTATCTTATTTAGTTGCTTTTTGTCCTTTGTCATCAAAATATTTACCCTTTTCTTCATCTGGAACATATCTACACAAATCATTTTTAGAGTTTCCAGATCATCCAGGGTCAGAAAAGACCCAATTTTATCAAATTCCTTCTTCCGAATTTTCTCTTCAAGTACAAAAACCTCTAATATCCTTTTCATCAAAGCTTCCCACATATTCTTAGGTGCATCTTTCTTCACATCATCTCACTTAACTTCCAAGATGATAACGTATTGAATGAAAACCAAAATCAATGTTTTCTTATCCTCTTCTCCAACATCATCATAATATTTTTTTGTAGGCTTCATCATATTTTCAAAATGTAGCAAAGAATTGAGAGTTTCCTCTAATTTGAAATGAGGACCAAGACTTATTGGATTGTCTTGTTCTTCTTTCTAGTCTAGGGAGGCTTCTTTAGACACTTTATTCTTCTTTGATTATGGTTTTGTGCGCACATGAACACAATTTTTTTTCTCTTCCTCTTCATCAAAAGATGAAACAAAATGCAGTCTCTTACAACTAACAACTTCCTTAGAAGCACCTTCACTAGAGGGTAAGCTTCCTCTTATTTTCCTCACCAATTTTGTAGCAGGATTCTCTTCCTCTCCATCCTGATCATCCGTGACATTAATATTTTTCTCCCTTGTAGCTATATCTTTCTTTCCTCTTTTTCTAGTGCCACTGGAGGAATTTCTTTCCTCTTCCCAGATCTAGTAGTAGGTCTAGAGGAAACCAGGCCTTTACCTTTATTAGCAGTACTAGGTTCATTTTTTACTATAGGAGCTATGAAGGGATTAGAAGAAGTCCTATCAGATCTCCTCAAGCCATATGATTCTCCCTCCAACTCTTCTCCCTTAGGCCTTCCAAGCATAATATGCTCATTAGTAAATCTAGCTTCTCTAAGCTTTTTTTCCACTCTCTTTCTGATTATTGGCTTCTTGTGCTCCATGTGAACCTCCATATATTTTTTGAATAAGTACCAATTTTTGGTTCATTGGGATCCTTTGAATTTTTTAGCAAAATTTATACCTAACTATTGATGGTGTTTTTTGCATAGCAACAACTCAAATAGAATATGATATCCTTTCTCTCTTGAAAGGTAAATCTCTATCAGCAAGCCTCAAGAGATAATCCCAAGGTCTCTAATGACAGGTCTTGACAATGCAAGAAACAACTTAGTGATGATGTGAAAATGTTGGTAATCACAAAGGGACCTTACAAAAAAAATGCTAAAACTTTATACTTATCATATTTTGTAATGTAATGATACTTGAAATCCTAAATCTTGTTGGAATAATGTGCCTCAATCCCACAGGCTAAAACCTCTGAAAGGGAAAAGTCGGTGTGACTTTCATTCTGTCTGGCCAACTGGTAGTTTAGTAACCTTGTGGATTATTCATGTCACCGAGACATTGCTGCTGTCTCACCGAATGGAGCTATCGTTGTGACATGGTGTTCAGTGTAACCCTCTACCGAGTGGAGATCTCTGGCCGACAGGACACTCTTATCGAATATCGGGGAGACTTTGGGTGACAAGTGGTTTCGGGGAGAGACTTGGATGTTCGGCATGTATCATACCGACAAGAGAAGTCTTTCCAATAAACATTCACTTGGAGACTTCAGAGTAACTTATATGCTTTGGTATGAAGTCTTGTCGATATGGAAAGTCTCACCAATAGTCATACACTTGGAGTCTTTGCGGTAACACAAAGCCTTCAGTGTGAAGTCTTGGTGATAGGTGTTGGTCTCACTGATGCTATGGGGTAGTCTATTGTCGGTATGACTCTTGGAGAACAGTGGTCTCAAGGTAACCTGGAGGTTTTGGTATGAAGTCTTAGTGACGAATGAAGTCTCACTGACAGTGGAGTATTGCAGTGTAACATGTTTGTTTCAGTATGACTTGAAGGCTCGATGTAATCTCTCAGCAATAGCGATAAGTCTTGCCAACTGTTGAACATTTCGGAATAACTAGTGAACATCAGTGTGATGTCCTGGCAAGTAGCGATAGTCTCACCGAATGGAATACTCACATCTATGTGACTTTGGATCATCAGTATGAGGTCTTGGTGACACAGAAAAGTCTAAGTGACAACTTTCTGAACTCGGTGTAACCTCTTGTTGATAGTGATGACTCTTGGCGATATAGAATGTTGGATTTGTGGCATCGGGGAGACATGGTTAGTGTCTCATCGACATGTGAATATGATGTGAATGTGTTTGACCAATTGGGAGACCATCCTACATGGTGTCTTTGACCAATCAGAGAAGCCAAATGGGAACCATTAGAAGTTAGTCGGTTGTGGCAGTTCTGTGAGGAAGTTCGATAGACATGGAAGTGACATGATATACTCTGGAATAGCAGATGATGTTTGGTTGGATTGTTCAATGATTCAATCAATAGTTGGATGAACAGTTTAGTGTATGGTCAGTTTGAATTCGATTCAGAAAGAATTGTAACTTGAATGTTCTATACAAGGTTGGTCAATTGTATCTACTGTTGTAAATTGACATCAGAAAGATAAGTTTGATCTTTGTATGTAATCTTCATTACTGTAATACAAAGTGACTTCTCTTGGTTTGGTGGGTTTTTCTCCCGTAAGGGTTTTCCCACGTAAATCTGGTGTTCATATGTGTATGTCTAATTCTCTGTTTCTATTATCTCTTTCAAGTGCATCTTAATTGGATTGTAATTGTAAAATTTAAAAGAGTCTCTACATTCTTCCCTGAGGTTTTGACATTAGAAGAGTTGTTTCTGCACCTTCTCTTTCCCTACAATTGGTATCAGAGCTTGGCCAGTTGTGTTATCCTTGTGGGTACGTTGGGTTTTTTGAGTCACTTTTGTTCAATGGGAGTGTTGCATAAGTTTGTTAATTCAAATTATAGATTGAGATGGCTAGCACGTCAGGAAAGATTGAAATAGAGAAATTCAATGGCAGCAATTTTGAGTTGTGGAAACTCAAAATGGAAGATCTATTGGTGGATCGTGATCTGTGGCTTGTTGTGTCTGGAACGAAACCTATAGGCATGAAGCAAGAGGATTGGGACCTTGGAGATAGAAAGTCTAAGGGGCTGATAAGGCTTTGTTTGGTAGACTCTGTTCTTTTGAATGTGCATGAAGAGAAGACTGCATCTTCCTTGTGGAAGAGACTGGCATCTATTTATCAGGGGAAGTCCTTGGTGTATAAATTGTTCTTGAGGAAGAAGTTGTACACTTTGAGAATGTAGGAAGGAGGGTCTATAGCTGATCATTTGAACACATTCAACATGTTGATTGCATAGTTAACATTTGTTGGTGTGAAGATTGATGAAGAGGATCGTTGTATGATTTTATTGTGTTCTTTGCCAGACTCTTGGGATCATCTAGTGATGGCTATTGGGAGTACAACATCCAATTTCAAGATGGAAGATTTTTTTGCTTCTTTTTTATCAGAAGAGATGAGAAGGAAATATTCTCAGATGGAAAAGGAGGCCCTTGCTGTTAGAGGAAGATCGAAAGAGAAAGGCAAGAAGGACAAGAAGTCCAAATCGAAACCAGAGGGGAGATCAAAGTCTCCTGGAAAGAAGTCCAAGGTGAAGTGCTGGAACTGTGGGCAACCTGGTCATGTCTGAAAGGATTGTAAAGAGGAGAAAAAGAAGAAGAAGAAGTATTCTTTCGACAATGATTCTTCTCAAAGTGTTGCAGACGCTTTCATTGCAGCCTTGGCTACAGGCATCAGATGATGTCTGGTTGATTGATTCTGGAGCATCTTTCCACATGACATCTCATAGATATCGGTTTATGAAGTATGAAAAATATGATGGTGGAAAGGTGTATTTGGCAAGTGATTCATCTTTGGAAATTGTTGGCTTTGGAAGAGTCATAATTCAATTCCCTAATGGAAGAGTTAAGGGAATCAATGATGCAATGAATATACTAGGTCTGGCTCAAAAAAATTTGTCTGTTAGTATGCTGAATGATATTGGAGTGCAAGTCACATTCTCTGGAAATGGCTACAAGATGACTAGAGGCTCAATGGTGCTAGCAAGAGGTGCTCATAGTGGTACCTTGTACAAGCTGAATGCACATGTTGTTCAATGCAACAATGTTTCTGTAAAGTCACAGAAAGCTACTCATGGAGGAAAAGAGGGAAATGTTCCTAATTGCATAAACTCTATGGAAGTTAAACTTCTAGTAGAAAATCTATGCTCTGGCATCATAGGCTAGGCCACATTGGAGAGAAAGGTTTAAAACCTTGAAGAATAAAAACCTAGTTGAGGGGCTTGATGATTGTAACCTTGAATTTGAATTTTGTGAACATTGTATATATGGAAAACAGCACCGTGTTTCTTTTTATTCTAGTCCTCATAAATCTTCTAGTTTGCTAGATTATATTCATTCTAATGTATTTGGTCCAGTGAATGTTCCTTCTTTGTCTAAGTCAAGGTACTATGTACCGTTTATTGATGATTATTCAAGAAGAGCATTTGTCTATTATTTGAAAAGTAAATCAAAAGTGTTCAGTCGGTTTAAGGAATTTAAGAACCTTGTAGAAAATCAAATTGGAAGAAAAATAAAATGTTTAAGGACTGATAATGGTAGTGAATTTTGTTCTGATGAATTGGAGATGTACTGTAAAGACCTTGGGATTAAAAGACATAAGACTACACCTTATACTCCACAACAAAATGGAGTTGCAGAAAGGTTCAATAGGACAGTGATGGAGAGAGCACGGAGTATGCTGAGTAGTGTTGGCTTGGAGGAGAAGTTCTAGGATGAGGCTATTACCATTGCATGTTACTTGATAAATAATTCTCCAAACTATGCTCTTGTTGAGAAAAACACCTTTGGAAGCGTGGTCTAGTAAGAAACCCTCTCTGAGACACATTCATGTTTTTTGCTTAGGCATATGCATATGTGCGGAATGAGAAAAGATCTAAGTTGGAGAACAAGGTTGTCAAATGTATTTTTATTAGCTATAGTGCTGGCATAAAAGGATACAAGCTTTGGAATCCTAATACGGAGAAGGTTATGTACAGTAGAAGTGTAATCTTTCACGAGCTGAAGCTTTCTACCTTGGATCTACAGTCAGAGACAAAGTCTAAAAAAAAGAAAGGTGTAGTTGTAATTCCTTCAACACCAGAGAAAAAGGAATTGAAAATTCAAAATGTAACTAAAACTGAGGAGAGCTCAAGTAGTTTTGAAAGTTCTGAAGAAGAACAACAACCTTAGCCTCAGCAAGCGAGGAGGTCAACTCATGAAAGAAAGTAACCTGATAGGTATGGGTTCTCTTTGATAGATTCTACTTGTGCCTATGCTTTGATTTCTAGTACTAATGAACCTAGGACTATAAAAGAGGCATTTAGAATGTCTGATTCAGACTCTTGGTTGAAAGCCATGAATGAAGAAATGGAATCATTAAAAAAGAATGATACCTAGAGTTTGGTGCCCTTTCTTGAAGGCAGAAAAGTTGTGGGATGTAAATGGGTATTTAAGAAGAAAATAGGTCTGGATGGCAGTGTGGAAAAGTACAAGGTGAGGTTGGTTGCAAAGGGTTATTCTCAGGTAGAGGGAATTGATTATGGGGAGATTTTTTCTCCTATAGCTAAGCTAACATCTATCATATTTCTTTTGTCACTTGCAGCAGTGTATGATTTAGAGATCGAATAGATGGATGTGAAGACAACATTTCTTCATGGTGATCTTGAAGAAGAAATCTATATGTCCCAGCCTGAGCACTTTGTGGAGAAAGGTAAAAAAAATGGTTTGCAAGTTGAAAAAGTCTCTGTATGGGTTAAAGCAGTCTCCTAGGATGTGGTACCAGAAGTTTGATACTTTTTTATTTTCTTTGGGATTTGTAAGATCAAAATCTAATCATTGGTGTATTATAAAGTTGAAACTGATCGAGTGCTTATTATTGCTCTCTATGTTGATGATATCTTGTTCATAGGCAACAGTAAGTTGATGATTTCTAATCTTAAGTCTTAGTTGTCTGCTAAGTTTGAAATGAAAGATCTTGGTGCAGAAAGGTATATTTTGGGTATGGAAATAACTAGGGACAAGAATAGTAGAAAAATTTGGCTCAGTCAGAGTAAGTATATCAGGACTGTTCTAGAGAGATTTTGCATGAATGATTGCAAGTAGCTAGTTGTTCCAGTCTTGTAGGGAACAAAGCTATATGTTGAAGACTGTCCAAAATCTCCTACTGAGATGGAGGACATGACCAGTGTACCCTATGCTAGTGCAGTTGGAAGTCTTATGTATGCAATGGTCTATACAAGGCTAGACATTCCCCAAGCAGTGGGAGTACTTAGTCATTTTATGGCTAATCCTGGAAGGAGACATTGGGATGCTGTAAAGAGAGTATTCAAATATTTGAAGGGAACTTCAAAATATGCTTTGTGTTATCATGGGAACTTGGTTGAATCATAGAGGACTCTCAGCATTTGAGGTTATGTGGATTCTGATTGGGCAAGGGGCATTGACAGTAGGAGGTCCACCAGTGGATACATTTTCATGATGAATGGTGGTGCAGTGAGTTGGATGAGTAAGTGGTAGGCTGTAGTCGCTTTTTCCACTACAGAGGCTGAATACATGGTAGCTACGCATGCTTGTACAAAAGCAATCTGGTTAAGATGTTTGTGTTCTAACATTGGTTTTGATGCAGGAAAAATAACTATTTTATGTGACAGTCAGAGTGCAATTTGTGTGGCAAAGAATCCTACTTTCCATGCTAGGATGAAACATATAGATGTACAATACCATTTTGTATGAGATATGGTGGAGGATGGAAAGGTTTCATTAGAAAAAGTGGATACTTTGGAGAATGTTGCAGATGCATTGACAAAGCCAGTGAGCACAAACAAGTTCAGGTGGTGTGCCAATTCGATGGGCCTCAATGCCCATGATTTTCAGTAGTTTTGTTGTTCTCTGAAGGTGCCTATGTGATCTTCATCAAGTGGGAGATTGTTGGAATAATGTGCCTCAATTCCATAGGATTCGGTGTGACTTTCATTCTGTATGGCCGACTTGTAGTTTAGTAACCTTGTGGATTGTTCATGTCGCCGAGACATTACTGTTGTCTCACCAAATGGAACTATCACTGTGACATGGTGTTCAGTGTAACCCTCTACCGAGTGGAGATCTCTGGCCAACAGGCCACTCTTATCAGATATTGGGGAGGCTTTGGGCGACAAGTAGTTTTGGGGAGAGACTTGTACATTCAATATGTATCATACTGACAAGAGAAGTCTTGTTGATAAACATTCACTTGGAGACTTTGGAGTAACTTATATGCTTCAGTATGAAGTCTTGTCGATATGGAAAGTCTTGCTGATAGTCATACACTTGGATTCTTCACGGTAACACAAAGACTTCAGTGTGAAGTCTTGGTGATGGGTGTTAGTCTCACCGATGTTGTGGGGTAGTCTATTGTCGGTATGACTCTTAGCGAATAGTGGTCTTGGGGTAACCTAGAGGTTTCAGTATGAAGTCTTAGCGACAAACAAATTCTCGCCGACAATGGAGTATTGTGGTGTAACATGTTTGTTTCAGTATGACTTGAAGGCTTGGTGTAATCTCTCAGCGATAGCGGTAAGTCTTGCTGATTGTTGAACATTTTAGAATAACTTGTAAACATTGGTGTGATGTCTTGGTGAGTAGCGATAGTCTCACCGAATGGAATACTCACGTCTATGTGACTTTGGATCATTGGTATGAGGTCTTGGCGACACGGCGAAGTCTGAGCGATAGTTTTCTGAACTCGGTGTAACCTCTTGCCGATAGTGATGACTCTTGGTGATATTGAATGCTGGCTTTGTGGCATCAGGGAGACATGGTTAGTGTCTCACCGACATGCGAATACGATGTGAATGCCTTTAACCGATTGGGAGACCATCCTACATGGTGTGTCTTCGACCAATCAGAGAAGTCGAATGGGAACCGCTGGAAGTTAGTCGATTATGGTAGTTCTGTCAGGAAGTTTGACAGACATGGAAGAGACATTGATATACTTCGGAATAGCAGATGATGTTTGGTTGGATTGTTCAATGATTCAATCAATAGTTGGAGGAATAGTTTGATGTATGGTCAGTGTGAATTCGGTTCAGAAAGAATTGTAACTTGAATGTTCTATACAAGGTTGGTCAATTGTATCTACTGCTATAAATTGACATCAGAAAGATAAGTCTGATCTCTATATGTAATCTTCATTACTGTAATACAAAGTGACTTCTCTTGGTGTGGTGGGATTTTCTCCTGTAAGGGTTTTCCCACGTAAATCTGGTGTTCATATGTGTATGTCTAATTCTCTATTTTTGTTATCTCTTTCAAGTGCATCTTAATTGGAATGTAATTATAAAATTTAAAAGTCTTTGCATTCTTCCCTAAGGTTTTGACATTAGGAGAGTTGTTTCCGCACCTTATCTTTCCTTACAAATCTAACTCAGATAATAAAAGAAATAGAAAAAGATAAGGGTTTAGAGAAATCCTAAGATTAGACCAATTCCTAAGACCAATAATGTAAATAACAAAACACTCAAAATGGACCAATCCTTCAAAATAAATTCTTGCTTAACCCAAATCTAATTTGCAATATCACAGAAATAGTGCAATATTCTATGGAATTAAAAAATTTCAAATCATGAGAAATTCACCCAAATCAACCCTATTTTGCAATTGAAATGAATAAATACCCACAATTGAACTAAGCACATAAATTCAAGGCCTAGGCTAACTTTACATAGCTACTTACAATCAACAAGTAGCTAAAATTATGGACGAAGGATTGCTCAAACACTTTGAATACCAAATCATAATCCCCATTGCATCACAACTAACTTCTAAATCTAACATATTTCTAATGATCTCAAAGCAATCTCAAAGACATGGAATAACAATAACAATGCAAGATAAATCAACACAAGAAAGAGCACCAAAGAACAATGTCTTTACTTATATTGAATCACCCAATGTTGCAACAATTCTATTAATCAGTGTTATAGATCTTTCTCTCATAAAATAATAACTCCTAGCTCTAACTCTTGCAACTATCACTTAGTTTTTCTAATTTGTAACCCTTACAAATGAGGCAAAATGCCCAATTTATAGAAATTCCAAACTAGGTCGGCCCAATTAGGGTTACAAAATGGGCAGCCAAAAATAGGTCATCCTAGAAGCCTCCTTTAGTAAAATAATATTCCTCACATTTAATACTTGCGGCTTCTTCTAGGTCAGCCTATATTCTCCAATAGTAGCTTCATATGGCACAAACTTTAAGGTGACCTATCCTGGCCGGTTGGGTTACATGTTTGGCATGAAAAACTATGCAACTGTTTGTTGATCATTATCTTTCTCTCCTTCCTGATTGGGTCCCAATTTATCAAATAACTCTTTTGATTTATGCAATATTTTTTTCACATCTTCAAGATCTAGAACTAGAATAAATTTAACTCAAGTTTTATGATTTTTAAATTCCTCCAAATATTGAGGCATAAATTTATTCCATTCTATCTACAATTCATGATACTTATCTAATTTTGAAATGTAAATTGCAACATACTCCAGATTTCTTTAGAAATTGGGGCACCATCAAATGGAGCATAAACTCCATGCCACAATGCCTACAATCTTCCAACATTCATATTCTTTTGCCCAAACTTCCTTCTGCCAATGACTATGTCTAGAAAGGTGGTGTAACTGTTATAAATTTCATTCATCTTACCCTGAAGCTTCATTATTTTCTTCAATGCTTTGGCGAGAATATCCTTCCTATAGTTCCAAACTTCTACCCATTCCTTCATCTAGCCAATCTCATCCCTAGAGAAGACATCTACCCTAGCCATTTCTTCCTTTGGCACCTGCAGAATTTTCCTCAATTCATCGGCAGTAGATTCATCAATCAAGTTACAATCAGTAGCAAAATAAGAAGTGTGCTAAAGGAAATTAGAGTCATTAGTGTATATCTTTAGAATCTACTCAATAGGCCCATCTCCTCCGCTTCTTACATCCATGAGCCAACTATGTGTAGAGTGCATAGAAGGCTTCAATTTCTCAATTTCATTGATTGCCTCCTTAGGCAACAATCCCTCAGGCACAATTCCTTCACTGCCCATTGTTTGCAAAGGTTTCATCAAATGTTGCACATATTTATACACATCATTTAACCTTTTCTGCAACTTCTCTTTCTCCTCTATCTCTTTATTTAATCTCCTAAAAATGGCCTGAAAGGATTCTTGAAATTCTTCCTTCTCTTGATATTTTCTTGTAGGTCCCAAGTTAATTATTTGTACCTTGTAGTATGAAGACTTGACTTCATCCTTAAACTTATTTGAAGGAGGGATTTCTACATGAATCACCCTATTATTGAATTCATCTCTTGTGATTGTAGACACAATCTTGGCTCTTTTCCTCTATTTGGGTTGTCAAAACTACTCCAATAGTTTATCCCAACTTAGTGTTTCTTCCTGTACAATGATTGGCTTTTTGCTTAGCCTCCTTCCCACCTAGTCTAGAGCTGTGGGTACTTTAGTTGTTACTTCCTTTTCAAGACTATCTATCACATTCACCTCAACATTTCTTTCAACCTCTAGTTGATCTTCTTGTCCTCCTTTGTCCTAATTAGGACTATCAACAACATCCTCTACTTTATTAACTTCTTCTCCAAGATTATTCTATGGTTCATCCGCTACTACCCTCTCTTGAGACTTTGATACTCTTCCTATACAACCTCTCATTTTATGTTCTTACTCTCAGCCCTTGAGGTTGATTGCTTCATTTCTTTGACAAAATCTCTCCACTCCCCACTGTGAGGAGTAGAGATGTCGTGATCTTCTTTGTTCAACTCTTCAGGGTTGTTTGATATATTGGCTTCTTCTGGAAGGGCTTCTCCATCAATTTTCACCTCTTGGTGTGAATGTGGAAAAGACATGGAAAAATTAATTCCTGTAGTTGATCTCTTCTCAAGATCATCCATAGGTGCCCCTTCATTAGGCAACTCTTCTATTATTGTCTTTCCTTGTTCTACTTGTGAATCCTTCTATTTTGGAGAATGCCTCCTTACATAAAGTTGAGGTTTCTCCCTAGAACTTTCTAACTCTATCACTTTTGTAGCTGAGGGAGCATCTATGGTAGCTTCATTCTTCATGGATTTTGCAGCCTTTTTCCTCTCAGTCACTATTCTTCTCTTTCTCACTGGCTATGAGGTCTCCCTTGTTTCAATATAAGCACTAGCCTAAGGGACTCTCTTTGTTTTCCCTTGGCTCCTAGTTCTTTTGATTGACACTATTTCTTGAATGGCCCCTTCATCATTTGGCCCAGTAGCTTCATCTTGCTTATTAACTTCAACTTCTTATTTGTCATGGGATTCCATATCTCCCATTAGATCATAGGTGAATTTACCATCTTCCTCCAATTTCATAACTTGATGCTTGACCCACAATCTAGAATACTTTTTGACTGGTTCTGTGAGTTGATTTAGATCTGTTACCTCCTCCTCAGACCAATTAATTGGAGGCAAAGGCCAATTCTTATATAGATCATAATCGTGTTGTTGAAGGAAATCTGCTTCATCATCCTCCACCTGGTCCAGTACTTCTACAATTTTGTACAATCTGATCAACTTCAAAGGAAACCTAGAGAATCTTCTTCTAAATACTTCCCACTCATCTCTACAATTGGCCCAATAATCTTCAATATGATCTCTATGCCTAAAATTTCTATTTGCTTGCTTGATAGCCTTCACATAGGGATAAAAATTGCCTCTATTAGTATGGGAGTATAACTCATTTTGAGTCATCTCCTTTGCTAAATGTTGGGCACTCTGAATAGAGGGGAAGGATTCCAATACTCCTAATCTTAATGGGAATTTTTATCCCAATCCATTCTTCTTTATGTTTCCTCTATGTAGTATCTCCTCAAATCCAAACTTTTGTTTTGTCAGTTCCAACAGAATGAGCTTGTTGGTGGGATATCTTGGCAATATGAAGGGAACGACTTGTGATCCTTGCACCCTGATATACATGATCCTTTAGAACTGAATAAAACACTAACCATAATTATTTATTAGATCCATTTCATTTGTAGAGATCCTCATGTGAAGGGCATCTTGTAATAATCTAGGAATGTACATGAAGAAAGCATCATTGGCCCTCTTGTAATTTGATGTTGTAAATTGCAACTGGAGATATACCTCCCATATTCTATCCTACCCCAAGACCCATTTATAGCTGAGACCTTTGTACTTGTTCTTATGTGCCAGCATATACACCAAATATGAGGCCATGGTGAACTTGTTGGTCTCTCGCACACTCCTCAATTGGGTATCTATATTGTTGTTCATGATCCTTGCCCAGTGATAATGCTTGTTAGCCACAATCTAGGTAATGGGGTGGAACATCCAAGGTTGGAATATGTGTACTTCTTCCACTCCCTTGACCCTACCCTAGAGAGTTAGGATATCATTGTACTCTTGCTTGAAATCACTCCTGTGTCGTTGCTTGGGCAGTTTTGAATAATGGGGCTTTGGCTTTAGAATCCAAGCATTGTTCATTATTTCCAAAGCTCTGTTGGGACCTTTTTCATATAATTTGGTAAACTCCCCAATGCTTATCTCTTCAATCAACTTGTGATGGGAGCCAATGTTGAAAACCTCTGTAGTAGATTCTTCTGCTAGATTTTCCATCACTCTGCCTTGAGGACCAACAATGATCCTTGTCCTAGAATCATAGTGCCTTGTACATTCCAAAACTAACTCCAGAAATAGTTGTGTGGGTGGAAAGCTTGCTGCTTGTTCCAATCCTATGTGGGTGATTTTTTTTTCAAGCTCAATAGGTTCTTTCCCAAACATTCTTTTGTGGAATTCATCGTAATCTATGTGGCCCATGTTGGTGTATGTGATCCTTGACCATGCAGAGGAAATCTTGGTCTTGGGAAAGATTCCCTTGAAGTCATACTTCATTCTCCCTTGCCTCTTTCTAACCTCTTCTTGTGCCAGAGCAACATTTTTCTTGGTTGTCTTATTATGACTCTCTATTGCCTACATCTATTAACACAAAATCACAATTACCAGAAGGAAAGCACTATCATAACACATTTTAAATTCAACCAAAAAAATTCCCTTAACATGATCATTTCATCATTAAAGCACATAAATAATCATTATAAATAATCAAGATCCAGCATTAACCACCTTTTCATTGAATTTGAGCTCCAAAACTAAAAGTTCAGAGAATCTGAGCCTGGTCGGATTTTTTGAATAGACTAAGGTTCAATTAATCCGGCCCTGCTTGAATTCACCAAAGTTAGCCACATAAACGTAAACAACCCAAATTCATCTTGTAAATTGAAACCCATGAGATAGGAAAAATTAATTCATCAATACATGAGCTTACTTTAGGCCTTAAAATCAATATGACATATAGAGGTGAATGTTAAGTACAAAATTTGTAGGAGATCAAAAATTTCGGCCACACTTGGATTCCTCAAAATTCAAAAAATCTTAGGTCCCTAGAAATTTCCGAACTCAAGTTGAATTCATCATTCATCACATACAAGCATGAAACCTTTAGATAATCTGGGCTCCTTGGATTATTAGAGCAAATTAAGGCTCAGGTAATTTGAGCTAGCTCAAATTCTCTGAGATATCACCAGGGTATTGAAATTTGCTAAGTTTTGAAAAAAATTGAGCTACATTTGTGAGATCCGACAAATTTTTTCGATGAATCACCCACTCAAATTATTTCAAGCTAAGATTTACATGGTCTCATGCAATTCCTCAAAGATCTGAATCCCAACGTTCAAGTTTAACTTGTCTGGCAAGAATTCCTTCCTAGGTCTTGATCAAGATGGAACGAAAAAATGAGATTCACTGCAAATTGGACATTCAAAACTCAAAATGGGACATTCTTAATTATGCATTCATTTAAACCACCAAAATAAGATTCCTAATGCACCCATTCACTGAGCCCTAGAAAATAAATGATGCAGTAATAAACCCTGATTGTGCCATACAAGCAATGATCAATGTAGGAAATAGACCCTTGTGACCTCCTAATAAATAAACTCTATGCATAAACCAATGGACACAAGGATGAAAGTAGAATGAGATTGAAGTAGCCGAAGAAGTGTAATGCCATACCTTTAATCTGAAACCCTAAAAATAATGCCAAATAAATTGATGAAAAGGCCTCAAAATCTGATATCAATCACTAGCCGAGCAAGAAATCCCTTAAGAGAATTCCAAATTGACACAAAACAAAAGATGGCTAGACAATTCTCAACTTTATCCAAATAAAAATGAGTAAAATGAAGGCCAAGATAGAATATAAAACCAAATTAGTGCATTAATGACCTCAATAAATGACTAACAAGACACTTTTCCCTTTTTAGAAATCTGACCCTGAGGAAAATTTTAGACAATCCAAGGTACCTCGGATTATCTAACCAAATTAAGGGTCAAGTAATCTGAACCTACTTAATTTTTTTGAAAATGCCCATCACTTAGTCAATTTCACCCAGTTTTCATAAATTTTGACTTCAAGGTGGTTTCTAAGGGTTAGGCCATTACTTCAAGTTGTAAGAGGGCATCCAAAATGCAAGTTCATTAATGCACATAGGTGAATCAAGACTCAGACTAAGGGACTTATCCCTTCATGGTATGAAGTTAGGACCCTACCAAAATCAAATGCAAGAGAAAAACAAGAAAAGAGAGGGTCCCTTCTTTCAGCAGGACGTGTGTGCAAAAACTGCACAACAAATGGTGACTCCTACTAGGGAAATGCTCTAGAGCATTTCGATGACAAACTAGAATCAAGAACCCAAAAATTTTGGTTTCATTCCTTGCATCAGGCCACCTACAAATAGAGATTCAAATTCCATAGATAAGAAAACCTTTCCTAGGTACCAGAGTCAGAGTGTGTACACATGTATTCATTTCCTTTCCTCAATTACAACAAGAACCAAATTTAGTCTAATCAAGCTACATGAGGATTATAACTCCAAAAGCATCCTAGATAGAGCCTTGCTGCCAGTTAGGAATCCATAGCCACAATGAGGTTATCATTGTGGCTCTCCCAAGCATAGCTCTACTACTAGCTGGGCATCTATAGCCCAGATAAAGATACTTGGAAACTTCTGATAAGGTGACTACTCTCTTTGATTTTTCAATATTCTCTTTTCTTTTCTTTTGATATTCTTTTAAGATCTTTTAAAATTTCCCTTCACCTTGTAGGCAATGAAGCTTACACTCAGGGTTAAGAACCATAATGGCATTGAAGTAGAATATAATATTTTTCACTTGAACAAACTTCATAGGGAACCTTTAGCAACCTCAGAATCCCTTAAGATCTGTGTGTAAATGTGAGACTCAAGAACATTCCATATTTAACTTAATCCAGTGACCGTATCTACTCTGAACATATGTGACACTGAATAAAGGAACTCTACCAATTGACCTTGGATGTTTGATTAGAGTTTGTAAAAAAAATACTAAGAGTGCAACAATCCCAGAAGAAAACAGGAAGACCCAAAAGCAAAGAAAAATAGAAAGCAAACCTACCCTAGCCAAATCAAAAGAAAAAAAAAAAAGGAAACCTAATCTAACTATCTACAAGGAAAGAGTCGTGAAAAACTCAAGATTGGAAGTAATGCTTCAAATGTATCCCATTAACAGGTAGTGGGATATCCTCTCCAGTGAGAGTTTTCAAATGGAAAGCATTATCTCCCTAAATCTCTGAAATCTGGTAGGGGCCAAGCCAAAATTTGTCAAATTTTCCATGCTCCCCTTTTCGATCATGTGCTTTATCCCAGTAAAGAACCAAGTCATATATTTTGAAGGCTAACACCTTGGCTCTTCTATCAAACCATCTCGTAACTACACCCTAATTTTTAGCAAAGTTTTCTAAAGCTTCATCTCTTTTTTCTTCAAGGTGCAAAAGTTTAGATAAATGGGCTTCATGCTTATCCCCTTCATCATAATACTCATTAATGAACTACAAAGTGGGGATCTTCAAATGGATTGGAAATACTGGCTCTAAACCATACACAAGGTGATAAGGATAAGTTCCTAGAGAGGCCTTATGTCTAGTGTGATCTACCCAAAGAGAAAACCTGAGTTGGGTGTGCTAGTCCTTGGTATTCCTCTCCAACAACTTACAGATGACTGTTAAAATATTCTTATTTGAAGACTCAGCTAGACCATTACCTTGTAGCTATTAATTTGATGCAAATTTAACAATGATTCCATAATCAAAATCCCAACTAGAAAATTTTAGTGATGCAAATGCAGGGCCATTATCACAAACTAAAGAAAATGGACAACCAAAGCGATTGATGATACCTAATTCGATGAAATTGATTGCTACTTTAAAAGTACATTGTTTACATGCAAGAGCTTCAGTCCATCTAGTAAAGTAATCTGATAGTGAGAATGTACATGTAAAGACCTTATTCCTCAAGATATAATGCTTGAATCTGTTTACAGCTCTGACAAGGCATATGCTTACTTTTCCACACTTGGATATCCTAATTTTGCATCTTTTAGAGGAGCACTCATGAATGCTATGGGGCATTCATTCCCTTGATCATAATTTTTTGTTCACATGCCAGCACAAGAATGATCAGAGGAAAATGAATAAATGTAGAAGGTCTTGGCATAATCAGGACTCACCAATACTAGAGCTTTAGCTATTTCCCTCTTAATTTCTACAAATGCCTCTTTTTCCTCTATATTCCATTCAACTTTTGCTTCCTGCTTCAACATGGCATTCAAAGGTTTAACTATTTTTGCAAATCCAGTTATAAACTTCCTGAAAAAGTTGATTTTTCCAAAGAATGACTTCATTTCCTTCTTACTAGCAAGTGGTTGGATCTTAAGGATGGCTTCCACTCATTCAGGATCAATAGCAATTCCCTTCTCTGAAATGACATGTCCAAGTAACTTTCCCTCAATAACTCCAAAGATACACTTCTTTGGATCAATTGAAATGTAAAATTCCCTACATCTTTGAAACACTTTGCACAAATCTACAATATGATCTCCTCATTTCTTGGAAAAAACTGTCAAGTCATCCATATAAATAATTATGCACTTACCAATGATGTCCTTAAAGGCAATATCCATAGCTCTTTGGAAAATTTCTCCAGTGTTAATCAACCCAAAATGCATTCTCATATAAGCAAAAGTGTCCCATTTCGTAGTGAAGGTAGTCTTGCGCCTATCCTCGTATTGTACCATAACCTAATTATATCTAGAGTATCCATCTAAGAAGGATATCATTTGAGATCCATTGACAATCTAAAGGACCTCATCCAGTGATGGGACTAGATAGTTATCCTTTTCAGATGCCATATTGAGATTTTTGAAATCAACGCAGAGCTTGATTTCTCCATTCTTCTTCCTCACTGGGACTAAATTGGCAACCCAGGTTGAATGTCTAGCTAGAAATATGATATGGGAAGACAATAATTTTTGAACCTCCTTCTGAATGACGGGTTCTAGCAAGGCATTTATTAGTCTTTTCCTTTGTCTAAAATTTTTTTCCCCTAGCTTGAGAGGAATAGTATGGGTAATAATTGAAGTATCATATATCTTCAAATCTTCATAACTCCAAGCTATTACATCTTGATATGTATGCAATGAATCAAAAATTCCTCTCCTTTCCTCTAGAGTACCCACTTTTCCAATAAAGACATTCTTCACATTATCTAGAGTTCCCATGTTGCATGTATCACATTGACTACTAATGGACTCCTTCTTAGCCTCTTGATCCTAATCCTTTATCCTATCAAGGTCAAAAATCCTTTCCAACTGCACCATTCCCCTTGGAATAGTATTATTCTTTAGATTGATGACCCCTTCTAGGTCCATCTTTGTTTCTTGAGGCTCAGCTTTGCCAATGATTTGTGAAGTAAACACATCAAAGCTTGCAATAAAATCCAAGATATGCTTGTCATCTTCAAAAACCTAAAATTTGGTCACATTGTCAGGTATTGAAGGTACTAGAGTTAGCTCCATAGTGAACTTCTTCAATCTAGAAAGTGATAGGGGCTGCAAGGTACGAGCTGCCTGAGCTAGAGAGTTTGCAATATGGTTCTTGTTGTGAGGTATCAGCTGAATATTGAAGGCATAAAATCCCTCAATAAGGTCCCATACTCTATGCCTATAATTGGTCATCCTTCTATCATGGCATGAATATTGATTCCTAACTTTCCTAACCGCTAACTCAGAATCTCCAAACACTTTCAGAATCTTAACCTTCTTTCTCAATGCCATAAGCAATCCATGAATCAAAGCCTCATATTCATCTACACTATT